>JAGQAX010000008.1:19909009-20243098 GCA_019142605.1 Cephalopholis sonnerati | reverse complement strand
TTGACTATTGGTGCTACCACAAAAAAATATTTACACAATGAGACTTGTGATAAATAATCATCAGTAAGGTGGATATAATGACTAAGTGGGTAAAGGCAAATAATAGACCAACTAGAACAGCATAGTAAGTTCAGAAAATTCACCTGGCTAACATTACATAACGGCTAACAACGGGTTTTACAACAGAGTTGAAACGTTTTGGTGTCTGTGTGAGTTTGTTGGTACCGTTCATTTAAACTGCTCAGTGTCAGATGCTAGCTGCTGCCGCTGTGTTAGCTCGTGCTATCAGGCAGACACTGAACTGATGGCCCTTCTGTGCGTCTAATTTATGTAATGGCAGCAACAGAAAGTTTTTTATGTTTTGGTTATGTTATTAGTTAATAGTCTAATCAAAGCCTGGTTTTAAATTAATTTCAAACTGTATTTCTTTTTCATTGTTGGCCAATTTACATTCCTATTCTTATGGGTTTTTTTTTTTGTTTTTGCGAGTTCTCATATTAATGTGATGCAAGTACTTAAATACAAAAGTTACTTGACATGCCCTTCCCTAAAAATTACATCGCTGTGTTGTAACGCAGCCTTTAAAACCAGGAAAAGACATCAATTACCATATTACAATATCCAAAGTCTAAAACAATAACTAGTGTCATATCACTATATTGATATATTGTTCAGCCCTAGTCGAGAGGTAAGGAAATAGTGGGTTTTTTTTCGTGATTTGGGTGAACGGACACTTTAATAACTTGAATAATAATGCTGCCCTAACGTCCTGGTACTCATTCCATCAATATGGTAATCATTTCAAATAAAGAGTTGCTAGCAAATAGTGTATTAAACTTAATGCAAAAACAGCCTCTACAAACCTGCATGTGCATCACATTATAGATGATGTAAAGAAATACACAACAGTTGCATGACTGTGTGTCACAGTAGTCTTGTTATCTGAGTAGTTACTGTGTGAAATGGAAATATTTATAACATCCTGGAGGGTTAAAGTGTATTGACTGCAGTAACTGCAGTGTTACAGTATATTAGACTGAAGTTGAGGCACAAGGTGTAAACCTTTTTCTATTTACCACTTGATCTTTTTTTTACGAGCTCACCAGCAGTCACAACCTCTGAGCAGTTAAAATGAAGGGAACTGGTAGACTTGGGTGTTGAAGCACTGCTTCTACTGATGAAGAGGACCAACCCTGACCTGGATAAAGAGCTCGGAGATGAATGGCTGGATGGATTGATGGACGTTAGAGCTGAGCAGGTGGAGAAGAGACTGCTCTCAGTTAACCTGTCAGAATGATGTTTACTACAGGTGAAGCCAGAGAAATGCAACAGAACGACATTATCATGATCAGCGAGCCACGGGTCACAATGTCAGTCCAATCTCCAAGTAGAAAATACTTGACTCAAAAAGCCATGAATATGATTATGCCAAATAACAGATGCTCTCTCACACCCCGCAGAGAAACCTTGTATGTCCGGACAGGAAGTGGCGGGAAAACAGCCGACTTCCCCCACATGTGTTTGTGACATTTCACCATTTATATTCAAATGTTTGGCATGCCATGCAGGCTGGGAAAAAACACAGAAATCTCTGCAAAGTTTCTGTTAAACAACTGCTGATGCACATCCAGAGAGCACAAAGCTGAGGTCTGTTATATTGCAGTGCCCTTCAGTGTTGTGTTGTTTGAAAATAGCATAAAGAACAATGGTCCTAATTTATAAAGCTTTACAAGGAAGCTCACAAGGCACTCCAGTATGTAACCATCAGAGCACAACACCACAAAAACTTTATATGCAGTAAATAAAAATGTCAACTTGGGGGAAAAAAGGTCATATATTTAGGTACTAGAACTGTTTGCAAGTTCCTATAACTGTATTCACACAGGAGCAGTATCATGTGAGTCTTTGTTCTCTGTGCATTATGTCACATACTGACAGCTCTCTGTAGGCTGACAATCATTCACAACACAGCCACATGTGTTTGTAGTTGCAATGAAAATCTTTTTTCCTGCATGATTAAAGTGTCAGAGTGAAACTGGCCACAAAAAGGGGTTCGCAAGCTTTTGCATTGGATCGATTCATACATACGTTGCTTTGTGAGCAGGGGTAAACCATAAATAGTTGACCATTCAACGATTCAATCAAAGGAGCCTGATTCAACCACCCATCTCACGGTCGTACTGGAACAGTTGCAGGAAAATGTGGTTATGAAACAAAAGGATCACGCCACTCAGGCGATATGGGGGAGCTGAATATCTGATTTTATGTGGAACTGCTTGGTTTCTCCAGATATACCATGATATATAACCTATTTTAGTATTGATTTATTAATGGTCAACAGATGGACCTGCACTTGTATAGCGCCTTTCTAGTCATCCAACTCACTCAAAGTGCTTTTTACACACATTCATACACTAGTGGCTGAGGCTACCATAAAACTGCTACTCAGTTTTTTACACACTCACACACTGATGGAACAGCCATTGGGGGAAATTTGGGGTTCAGTATCTTGCTCAAGGATGCTTCAACATGTAGACAAGGGGAACAAGGGATTGACCCGCTGATCTTCTGATTAGTGGACGACCCTCTCTACCCCCCAAGCCACAGCCACCACAACGCTCACAACAGAATGTGGTCTCACAGAGTGCTAAATATACATATACATTTTTGTAATCAATTTTTTATTATTTGAATAACAGCAGGGTAATCCCCACTGCAGTCATACAAGTGACAAAAGGCAGAGTATGATACAGGGGACCCCACCCTCTACCCCCGACATGGTAAACCAAGACAATATTTTTTTTCTTATGAATGCTTCTGTCAAAATCAGCCAGGCGAGATGCTTAGAAACAGCTGTTTGCGGTTTGCAGCCTGCGCCGCTCTCTGTCTAAGATAAAGTCCAAAGTTCTGTTTGCAACTAAGTGCAAGTATTCTGTCTGTCAATCAATCTGTTCTGCTCCTTTTCAGTACTGTGCACAGCGCTGCACCTACACACACAATCCAGACACACAACACTACTCAAGGGAATGCATCCTATTACTTAAAAAAGTTCTTATGCCAAGTCAAGAAGACAAATTGAATTGGGCATTTTTGTCTGGTGTGGAAAAAATTGAAAGCAATGTCACAAATAAGAATATGGATTAATGAGCAAAAATAAAAAATAAAAAATTTGATGATTCAGCTGTCACTCGACGCTAGGCAAGACTTGACAAATCAGATTTGACTGTCAATTTTTAGTTAGAGACACTCTATGGTACGACCACAAGAATGACGCAGAACTGTGTGAACGTGACTGCACAGTTCACTTCTGACAAGGCCTGAGCAGGGCGAGGCAATCCTCCGCACTCATTTACATAAAGACAGGTTAAGTGACACACCACCTACTGTGCCCCTCCTCCAAAGTCACGTTCACCATTCTGTTGGTACCTTCCACCATCTGCCATCACATTTAAACCTTTATTTCTCTAGAATGCTATATAGAAAAGCTATCTGCTCGAACTGACTGCTGAAAACTTGAGAGTATTTTAAATAATTATTTTTACAGACAAGCGAGCGACTGACTGCAATATTCCAAACAGCTGAAGGATGTCATCTAAAGCTACTCATGACAACTACTGTATCACAGTGGCAGGCTGGTCGATGCACATCGACAGGGTGTGAGGAGCAGAGATGTGAGATGGTCCTCAGATCAACATCACCCCCTTCTGGCAGTTCCTCATCAGTACAATACATGAAAATATAATAATGTGTGCGTTTGTGTGTGTATTAGTCCTTATAATGCAAAAAGCGAAAAGATTTTAAAAAAGACTCCCAAGTCAGGTGCTTCTAAAAGTTTGTGACAATTTTAAAAAGCCATAAGAAGAAAAAAGTTAAGGATTAGCATTAGCTTTTATTAGCATTAAGGTTAAAAGCTCCAAAGCCCAAAAAAATGTAATCTGGACAGTCCTAGACTAAATCATAATGTACGATATAATCACTCCTTGCAAACAAAAATGTAGTATGAAATAGCGGGCCTGAGAATCACTGCACTTAAACACCAGATATTACAAATACACACATTCTGTGTGCACTGTTTAAAGTTTCTCGTGTCTTTACGTGATTTAATTTAGATCACAAGCAACAAAATGTTTGGTGACAGTGATTTTTTACTCATTAAATTAAAAGACAGAAGCCATTATTCATTAGCTTCAGTACAAACACACACACCAGAATGTCTTTTAAAGGGAGGCAACGATAAAGACAATGAGTCAATGATCCTGATAATCCCATGTGTAATACAGTAGATAATGTGTTCATCTCCTCCTATCTGTATCAGCCTTTATACACACTGACACCTATGTGTGTGTACTGTGTGTATGGACAGTGTCTGTTGACATTTGTGAACAGAGTGTGTGTGTTCTACATACGGTGTCCACAGCCTGGGGAAGGCGTCTATCTCCTCCTGCGTGTACTCGCTGAGTTTCCTGGGGATTTCTCTGGGCTGCGGCAGCTCCTCCGTCAGGTTGGCTCGGATGTCGTCTGGCAGCTCCTAGAGAGGAGGACACAGAGGAGACATTCAAATTAAAAATAAAATGTGCGCAGGGCAAGAAACTGAGGGGCGAAGGAGTTTAATAAGAGGAGTAAGAACTCAAAGTTGGTGTAGAGAATAAAGAAGAAGGTACCATTCACACTTTGTAAAACCCTCATAAGCAACTTTACAGTGCCTGGACTGCTCTGAATTGTAGATGAGACTGCAGTTACTCACAAGGCTCAGGAAGCCCATCTGCTAGTGATTAGGGATGCAAACTGCACAACATCAATTCTGATGGTGGATATCAAGTCTCGACCGAAATAAACGACAGGTATCTGACTTCCCTCAGCTCTAAGTACTGACACCAAACACCTCATGTATTACATTACAAGTCAGAACTCAAAGACCTGGTTTTCTTCCAGTGCCTGGAATTTATGATCATGCTCTCTCACATGGTTAAAAATTACATCCAGTTAATATTTGGGCAGATCGCCAGTTCAATTAACAGTCTGTCGAGAACTTTTTGTTTTAAATTCATTTCAGGAGCTGTGGCGTGTGACGCTGGTGGTTCTCGCCAACATCATTTTAAAACAATCAGAGCTGAACGCTCCCAAATGCCTGGAGATCACTGCATCAGTGAAGCCATGAAAGTTTTCTCTTTGAATCATAGAGGAAGAGGAGACATGTTAATACATTAATAACTAAATGGGAAAATATTAGTAACCCAATGTTTAATGTCATCAAAGCAGTATCTATTGATATTTTTGAGGGCAAAAGAACAAAATGTGTTGTGAACATAGTGCAGAATACACAAAGCACAACTCTCAGCTGCTGATTTACATTTCCAGCAGACACAAAGCCACATTATCATTCCTTTGGAGTCCTGTTCCTGTCACACAATGACTACAAGTCCAATATTCACTCTGTTAGCTCTGTTTTGGTCTTCACCAACTCCTGAGGGAAATATGTGTCTCTTTAAATCCTTCACTGTGTTCTCCAGCTATAGTTGGTAACTGTATCTGTTGTTTGGTGCAGAGCAGGTACTGTGCAGTGGGTTTTTAGATTTTCTTTTGCTGAGAACAGCTGCCTGCTGCAACTGAAAGCAGCACTGATGAGAGTGAGAGTGAACCAAAACAGTAAAGTTTCAGGTTGTAAAACCAAAACAAAGAGCTGAAAGATGCTACATTGCCCCCTGGGTGTCTAACGTTATCAGACACTTAAATTAGATGCTTTTAAAAACTTTTGCAGGACCATTTCTACCAATTTTAAGACTGATAATTAACCAAATTTGTCAAAAGACTGATGGACAAATCATCGTCTTCTTATTTAAGTACTGCAGGTGAGAAGTATATATGAGGTCCTGTGCAGAGGTAGCTTTACGTAGGTATATAGTTACTGGAGTGAGTTAGGTTAAGTTACAGTTTGCCAACAGGTACATGCAAGTATTAAGTAAAAAGACAGAATTAGGTTCAGTAGTAGGTTTAAAGATTTATAACATCAGAAATGTGGACTTTCTCGCAGACGAGCTTGACTCATTTTTGACAAGAGGAAATTAAAAGATGGATGAATGAAATTGAATACAATGCTTGTGACAATTAAGACCTCACACATTCAAATTCAAAAGTATTTACTAACTTTTAAGGCCAAACTTTAGCGGACCTGTAGACACCCTGGCTCAGTAGAACTAAGTTGAGTAATCATTCTCTGTGGGTTTGTCACTACAACTGACCCCTTCCTGGGGTTGCAGTGGTAAAGTGGTTTCACTGTATAATGTGATATAAAAAAAATTGACAGTTATCACACCGTGAACATTTACTTGGTAATGCAAAAAAAAAAAAAAAAAAACGGATGAAAAATCTCAACTACACATGCTCATTTCTTTTCCTACTCGACTGCCTGTCAGACTTTTTACACATACTTCCATTACAAAAGATTTCAAATTTCAATTATGATAAAGAAACCCTTCTGTTTTCAGTCTTTTAAGAGCCACTGTAACTGATAAGAAGAAGGAGAAGGAGAAGAGGAGGAAGTGTAATACTGTATACCATGAAAGCCTGATGTTTTATGAGACAGCTGTCATACCAACCCTTCCCTTTCAGATGAACACAGTCATTCGGCCCATTGTTGACATTAAATACTGAGTACAACAGCTTTAAGTTATATAAGAGCGTGAAGAAGTAAAAGTGCTGCTGAGGAAACCTCTAACTCAGTGGGAAACACTAAGACTAATATTGTCTAACTCTTCAAACACACATACCAGCTGAGATAATGAAGGTGAAGAAAAGGACTAACACTCTCCTCTGTCGAGAGCAACAATCAGCTTGAACTACATATATTAGTTTCGCAGTAATTAATTGACATTAATTGTTAAGGTGACCTGCATGAAGGGTGATTAAACCTGGCTCATTCTTTTGTGTCAGTATCTGCAGGATGTTATCAGTGCACCCCTCCTGATAATGTGCCCTCTATCTGATTGTCCCTAATAAACCTGGACAATGGAGGTGTAATGGTGGCAGTCTGAAGACTCATCAGTTGGGAGAGATACGGAGAAACTGGACTTACGTCATCAGGAAAGATGTGTAATCGCTGCATCATGGTGCGGCGCTGCAGGTTCCTTGGCAGCATGCCGTAAACTGCTAACTTCACAATCTGGTGAGGAGAAGCACATAAAAAAAAGGTTGACACACAATCAGCTCTCTGTTTCATGTAGAAAGAAGGCAGATTTAACAACATTAAATACTTTATTTCCACATTTTTCTCACATTTGGTTCCAAAGCTGTGTTTCCCAATGTGAGGCTGGTTGCACAAATGTGAATTCAACTTGGACGGAGTTGCTGGACTGAGACATTGGACAGAAATATTGGAGCGAGATGTTGGACAGAGGCTGTGCTGACAAATCATTCATCTGTCCAATGCCGTTTCTCTCTCTTCGCTCGCCAACCCTCCGAACCTCATTTTAACTAAACCACCATCAGGACACACGTCTGTGGTCACCGGCTGGACTAAAGCCTGCAGCGGCGTAGAGCCAGCAGCAGAGTCAACGTCTCGCCTGGTGTAAACTACAGATTGGAAACCAGCACAGGTCACTCACCTGCGTTTAGTGTTTCCCACAGGACAAGGGCAATTTTACAGTGTTTTACAAACCGCACGTGGAAAAAGTTGGCAAACCCCCTGTGTACAGCTCTCCTCTGCTGTTGCAGTTGACATGTTAAATGATCCTGAACAGCCCTGCTGTTATTGTGCAACATCAGAGCAGTCCTGACCCGTGAAGCGCAGTATTCAGATTCAACACCCTGTGTTCCTCTGATAAGTCTGATACATGTGTGCTGTACAATACATATCAAGTGACAGAAGGTCACCTTAATGTAGGGGTGTAACATTTCTCCAAATCCATGGATTGGTAGAGATTAAGGAGAGAACAAGGAAAATATGTCCAATACAAGACCACTAAAGAACACTGAGGTAGACAGACAGACATTAAAATAATAATTTAATAAATAATTTAATTTAATAATACTGACAAATAAGTTAGCTACGTAAAGATGACCAGTCGACATATTGCAGACCACCAGATGATCAGAATGTTTCCACTCAGCTGACTCCAGTGTGCCCTGGTTGTGGTCTGACAAACAATCAAACATCATTTTCAGTGCCCCATATTGCTGTTTCATAAACTACTATAATTTTGCAGGAACCGCATGGGTGCGATTTTCAATGGGAACGCAACAAGTTTCATCTACGGTATGTTGGAAAAATGACAGACACAGAAAGGTCTGTTTTCAAGTGAGTTTGAGAAAGAGAAGAAGAAAAGAACGGGGCAAGGAGGAGCTGAGAGAATGAATGTGCTGCACGCGACTCTACGATGGAATAACATTTTACCCATTTTAATAGTAAAATACTTAACAAAATGAACACGTGGTGTGCAATGTTATGGGACTGCAAAATGGAGGACAGAACAGCCATATGGAAGTTTGTGTCACGATTTTGTTTTCGGTTGCTGAGCCATTACACCCCCCGTCAAATGTTAAAATGACGCCATAGACAGTAGCCTGATAAAACAATAAACAAATATGATAGTAGCCAAATAGATCTGTTTCAAAATCAACAACTATATCTTTGTCTGTGGTCAAAACAAACCTAGCAAGATGCTCAGTGTTAGAGGATATGAGCCACAGGAGCAGCACACTGGGCCGACTGTGAGATCTTAATCAAAATATTAACCTGAATGGTACCAACACTTTAAAACATTACTTCAGTTCAACAGATAACGCGAGTGTTGTTTTATATATTTGGTGATGTCAACAAATCTAATTAAAACATCAAAACTGACTATGACTGCGTCCAGCTCGCAGTACTCTCTGAACCGCATGCCTATTCATTTTTACCAGGGGTGTATATTTTAAAAAACAGGTCACAAATATAATATTTTATCTTTTAATTAAAAAAAGTTTAATTCTTATACTGTTACACCAACAGGTGTAATTTGGTATAGTGGTATTCTGGGGTCTCATTTATAAATAATGCATAGGATCCACACTAAAAATGTACACACTAACAAAAGCCAAAAAAAAAAATCGACTATTTCTACAATCAGGCTTCCACCTCACCATCTGTGTGGCCAATTTCCCATCTTAAAATATTTGTAAGCATGGGTCAAAGTTTCTCCCATCAAGTCTGTTTTCATACATCACAACTTTTTGCATGGGAAGTGGTGTACACCTCTTCCAAGGCTCGTTTTGTGCATATGCAATGTTTATAAATGAGACCCCTGGTGAGTAAGGCAGCAGGATGGTGTATGTGGGACTGACCTAAAAATAAACTACAGTGTCCATGTTCACCATGAAGAAGGAGCGCGTTCCCCAGTCAATTAACAGTCTTAATAAAGGCTCAGAGGAACAGGCTATTATCAGGCTTTGGCTACAAAAGAAGAAATACTCCTTAGTGGATCAATTTATTGTTGGTTTTGGTCTTTTCATGGGATTTGTTGATAATAATAAAAACCCAAACTATCGCCAGATTTATCCTTCAGGCTCATGAGTTGTTTCTCTTTCCTTCCTTGCAAGAGTCTGTAACCCCGAAACCATGAATATGCAACACAACCAAAACCCCAGGAGTTATCCTTGAACTGACATTCTTGTACTTAGTTTCAGAGCGCACCAACCACCACCATCACCAGTGTAAATCCACTGCTGTTTAATCCCCATTCTCTGCCCTTCACATTAATATGCACGAGCAGCACATATGAAGGAAGGGATAAATGTCAAACCAAGAAACACCTGCTCTGCACAGCATGGGGCCGACAAAGAAATGAGACTAATCCTCATGAATGTGGGTTAAATTATACATTCAGTGTAATAAAAATTCATGGTGTATGTTATGTGGCAGTGGCACATCCGAGGCTTCTGAATTCTCTCTTCATAGTAATAATATAAAACGGAGAATACTGTTGATGACACTTACAGATTTGGGGTCTTTATGGTGCAGCTGGGCAGCTGTGACTTGTTTGAATCCACCTGGATACCTTTAGGGAAAACAAGAAGCTCAGTCATCCTTGTTTCTACCATCAGATGATACGACACCATTGAGCTTTAACATTCCTGTAACTTCTCATGTAATCCATTTACAGCTTTAACAATGAAAGGATCCAAATACCAAACATGACAAAGAAAATACTCTACTCAACCCCACTGATATATATGTTATACATCCTGAACACATTAAAGAGTATTCTGTTGTTTAATCTACACTTCTAATCAAATTATTTTTCTCTTACACAATAGAAATGGGAATACATGTTAACAATGTTTTAGCAGTCAGAGGATATTAGAACATGTAATGCAGACCTCAGTTTGTGTTCCTTTAAAGCGTCATATTGTAAGCCAATCTTGGAATTACACCAGCCACCCACAATTTCTACACATTTGGTGTTACACTTCTAATGTACACCATGCATAAAATACTTTACTGAGGGAAAGAGTTGTTTATCTCTAACAGTTAATTGTTACAAATCTGTGAGTCCAGAATAATAATACAATAAAACTCTAACTGACCAAAAGTTTTATGGTTTATAGGTCATCAAAACACAAGTGGGTCTTTGCTTCTCCTTCAGTGTGAACGTGACAAGAGACTTTTACCGAGACACTAAGACATGCTTTCTGAAAATGTTTTCGGAGTTTTTCCATTGGTATCGAAGAACAAGGACACATTCGAAACAGGAAAAAAGGAACAGGGAAAAAAAACAGGGACAAGTGAAGTATCGTATGTGGTAGTATACACTCACCCAGTGTGCGATGAGTAGACTTTCTGCTCCCACTTGTTTCCAGAGAAAGCTATGTGTTTGCTGTTTATAACTACTACATGGTCACCACAGTCACCTGCAAAGATATGAAGGAAATCATGAAGAAATACTTGACAGACAGGTCCAGACACAAATAGTGGTTAGTTGCTAAACCAACAATGAGTAGTGTGAGAATGTCACTTTATTAAGTATTAGTAATAAGGAAGTAAAAAATAGTTTTAAAAAAGTTTATCCTCTAGTGCCATCATGTGGCAGAAACATGCCTCGACAACCTTACAACCTCAATTTTTTTACATGACATTCCTATGGTCTAAGACAGCCCAACCAATAGAAGTAAACATGAACAACTCTGAATTGAATTGGGAAAGACGTTCTAGTTGATAATGAGAGCACCCAGGGGAATGTTCTGAGTGTATCGGCACATTTTCTGTTTCAGAACTGAGAACATTATGATAGAATAGAGCTCATTTGTGAGTCAAAAAAATAAGGCTTCTGTACATTATCTATGGAGCAGCTCCAGACTTTAAGCTTGAATATATCACAAGTTTGTGACTTACTAATCTGATTTTTGGGTTAGCTCCTGTTCACATACATTGATTGAACATTCCTAGGCCATGGAAATAACATATTGGAATTCTTAATATGGGCAGTGTTCTCTTTAAACAGGGGATGTGGTTTTATAGTAAAAAAATAAAATAAAATAAAAACAGTAGTTCACACATAGTGCAGGTGGACTCCTACTCACTCAATGCATGGTAGATAGGCTTGTGTTTCCCCTGTAATCTAATAGCACACATAGTCGCAATCTTCCCAGGAGGCTGCATTCGGGCATCGATCAGGAACCAGGAACGAGCAAAGGTCGCCCATTGCTGAAAGAAGAACAAGGAAAGAAAGGGTTAAACACACTGACTGGCATGGGACTGTTAAATATTTAATAGCACAGGAAACAACAGAGACAGAGCTGTTACAAAACCCCCAGATCTACGACAGAAGCAGGATAGATGCATTTTCTGCACTGAGCTTTTCACTAAAAACAATCTAACATGTCACCATAGAAAAAAAGCACGTATAAATAATATAATAATATGATAAATAACATAATGATGGTTGAATTCCATTTCGCTGCTTCAGTTTTAAGGTCCTGACACTATGCATGCTGGCTCACTTTCACACTGTCACTTACACCTATGTTTATCTACTATGACAAGTTAACATGTCCTCTGTAAGAAGGGTCTATAGCATTAGACTGGGTGGCGACTTTCTAGTTTGAAGCTTTTTTATCAGACACACAGAACATTTCCAGTAATATAACACATGCTTATCTCTCGAAATTGAAGTAGCTATTGTCTCTGCATGCCTCAGTTATGAAGTGTGTAAGTAAATAGAGCAACTTCACAGTAAATAAGCAACTACATAAAACCTATCAACAAAGCTTCAGGCTAGCATAAATCCACACGTTGATGTTATGACGTTATGTTAAAGTTTAAGGGGTCTGGCTTGAAATAATATTAAAGTTCACCTATGAAGCAAAGTGCAAACTACAGTGTTAACGTTAGGCTACAACAACTTCGACTCGTTTATTTCTGACTACAGAAGACAGTCAGCCAGTTACTCTGCTATCACACACCGTAGCTAGCTCATTAGCACCGCTTGTTAGCTAACGGCCTGTTTGTGATTTACATTAACCTAAACGCACATAACGGTCAGCCTGTGAGATAACAATAACACCGTGTAATGTATAATAAGTATGGTTACCTGGGCAGAGCGGGAGAAACTTGACATTTCGATTAAGCTACCTGCACATCCTCAAAATATTTGACCCTCAACCAACGTGAGTGACGGTCCGTTTAGTCATTTGTCCCAGTTGAAACAAGATTTGAGACTTCGCGTATCCTACGCCACGGGTTTATTCACATTTAGCCCATGTAAGAATATGTACTGCTAATTCATGGCTGTGCTCAAGATAATTATTAGTGCATCTTAGCCGCACCATTTTAATCTAAGCTTGGAGATACATATATGTATATGTTGAATTTATTTAAGTTTCCGTCAAATAACAGTTTCCACCCGGTCCTATTTTGACGTTGCACTTCCTTTGACGTCGCACACTTCCTTTCCGCGACAGAAATAAAGCGGGGAAATTTGACAATCACCGACTACTGCTACAAGGTGACACTAGTTTTGACTAATTTTTGTACATTGGTAAAAGTAAGGTTTATGACAATTTGTTTCGCGAGTCAAAAGAGGTTTATTCATCCAAACATCGTTGATATAACCCGCCGTCTGACCCAAAATGAGGACTTTAGAGGAGGTTCAGGCCACTCTGGAGATCGCCAAGCTGAAAGAAGAAGATCTACAGAAAACAATCCACTGCCTGTCTTTTGGAGAAAACGTGTCATCTGCAGACTACTGTCTGATGGAGCTGGACGACACACTGTGCAAACACATAGAAGCTGGGGAAAGGTAAGGTGTTAATAATGTGAGTGAATCTACCTATTAGGTCGGTGTATGTGGTCAAACAAGCAGACAGTAAAGTAAAAATTGTTTGATGAAGTAGTGTTTGTGTTATTCTGTTAAGTCATTAAGTCTGATCATTTTATGGCAGATAAATGATAAACGTTTAATCTCTTAAAATGTAAAAAAATAATAAGAAGAAATACCCTTCAGGAATCCCCCAAAGCCTCGGGTGACTTTTTGAAAAGCATGTTTTATCTGGCAACCAGTGCTGGGCAAGTTACTCTCAAATGTAATTTATGACAATATATCATTAGTTAACACTGAAAGTAATAAGTTACTTTACACAATGACTTGCTGTGTAGAGTAATAAGTTACTTATTACACGACTCTTGCGTTACTTTCACCAAAAGGACTGTAAAAGAACTAATAGGTGTTTAAATGTTGTTGCACAGCAGCTAATCAAAGCTCATAGGCTCCAGTTTATTACAGCTCATTTCAGTTCCAGTGCTGTGCAGGTCTGACCCATTCATACATTCACATACAGTGGTTACCACTTTGTATTAAAATCCCTGCTTATATTGAGCGTGATGATATAGAACAATTAAGTAGCATGGACCTTTTCTAAATAAACAGGGGTCAGCTACAGCTGCACTGAAGAGAGAGTTATGCGTAAGAGTGGGATGGTGTGCCAGCATTGCTTTGCAGTTGTAGGGGATGTGAATGGAAACACATCCAAAATATACTAACATCACCCAGATGTGCTGATCACCAGGACAACGCAAAAACAAACTGGAGGCCAGCTCCTTATCCCAGCTGCTTTCAGGCAGCCTTAGGACGCAAAAGTAGAAAGGGATATGTTGTAGACACTGCAGGTGTATTAATGGAGACACCCTGAACATGATAACACACAGTATGGCATGACCCAGATGTGCCGGTCACTGGCACCCTTCTATAATGTAGCCTGTAAAGACATGACAACACACAACAACCTTTGGATGATATTCTTCTCTGGGGGTGCATTGGAGGGAGTGGAGTGGTGTGGATCAGTATGGATGAATGAAAAATGAAAACAATAAACAGTTTATCTCAGGTTGTAACACATTATATGACATTGTAAATGTAATATTACCCGAAATCCTGTTGATAACGTGTTACATTCCTTTGTGACCGCTAAAATGTAATATATTACTGCAATGCGTTACCCCCAGCACTGCTGACAACAGCCTAAAATCAAAAGGTTATTTTATTTACAGTGATAAAAAACAGAAAAACTATACCAATAAATTTCAAAACTGCCAGTTTATATCACTTAGATTGACTAATCAATTAATAAACACGTCATTAAAGCATAACTTCATTCATTTAAAACCTCATAAGAGCACATTTTGTAAACTACTGTCTCAGCCATCTTGTTTTTCCTTGTTTAACTCAAATGATTATTGTGGTTGAGGATTATAGAGTAGAGTAGTAGAGTCGTAGCATGAGGTGAATTATCAGGATCAGTGTAAACACATGTAAATGTAACAATTCTGTTCACTCTTTCCAGTCTAGTGATTCGAGGGGATACTGATGAGCGTGCAGTGCTCTGTAGTGGTGACAAGACCTACGATCTAAAAATAGCCGACACATCCAACCTGCTGCTGTTTGTTCCAGGATGCAGAACATCCGACCAACTAACCAACAGCCAGGAAAGCTCTCATGTGGTGCACACTCAGGTATGGAAATGACACACTCACAGGTACCTGCGTGGTATACTGGAGCACCCACACAGACAAACACAGCCTTCTGCGTACATAGGCAGATAATGCATAATCACATTTATGACTCACATACATTAACATTATCCTGCTTCTGTCGTAGATCTGGGGGTTTTGTAACAGCTACTGGGAACTGAGGAAACAGCGTCCTAAACTGAAGAAACTGAAGAAGATTTTAATGGAGAATCCTTATGAAGGACCTGTGTTACGGGGGCAGGAGGAGAGTACAGAAAACAAGGTGAATACATATCCTACAGTGAGGTCATTAATGTCCTGTGGGACTGTGTATGCGGGGCTTAGTGGACGTTTATAGCTTTTAAACCATGAATGTGAGAGCATAACTGACTGAGATGACATTCCTCTGTTACCAGTACACAATGCAGGATCTGTTGGAGAGGATCCAGGCCAGTGAAGAGGAGCTAAAGACCCACTTAGAGACCATCCATGCCTGTCAGATAGATGGTAAACAGTGATATTTTTGACTAATGTATCAATATTAATTGAAAAAGTTTTGCTGGAAAGCAACAAATAGGTACAAAATCATTTTTAAAGTAGTGTTTGACAGAGGCAGAGTGCAGGGACGATGCTGTGATGAATACAATCTCTCTATTCTTAACTCTACCTACTAATGACAATTTTTAAAAAAAAACCCAATACCTACCAGGTTTTTAAAGGGTTTTCTTTTCTGTCTGTCAGGCTACTGGCGTGTGCTGGACTTTGACTACGAGATGAAGCTGCTTGGTCATGTGACACAGCTGGTCGATTCTGAGTCCTGGTCCTGCAACAAGGTTCCCCTTCAAACCAGTCTGGAAGAGTTAGCTCCACTGGAGCCCAAGTAAGCTCACATCTGATCCTGATCCTCATGCTCATGCAACCGGAGAAGCAAAATATTAACAGTTTAAATTAGGATTGATTTTTGTGGCGCTGAAGCTTATGAAAAAAACTAATGATGTTATATTGTATTTCTGAGCATCTACAGTGTAATAGGGGCTCAGCCAGATTTTAATACTAATATTCTGTGTCACAGAGAGATGATCGAGCACTGTTTGAACTGCTACGGGAGACGCTATACTGAAAACGGTAAAGACAAACAACCTATGGAGACTTGACTGACAGACATTACATTTTCATCAGTAAATTGGTAGTAGAATCCTAAACAATCTAAAAGCACAAAGCACTAACATCCCCGTGTCCTCCTTCCTCTGTTTAGACAAAGTTTTCTATGCGCTGCACGAGGATAAAGTGTGTCGGGGCATGGCGCTGATGCTGCTGCAGAACGCTGTCAAGTTCAACCTGAGGGAGTTTCAGGAGGTCTGGCAGCAGAGTGTCCCAGAGGGCATGAGCACAAGACTGGACCAGCTAAAGGTCAGCCTCTGCCTCTCTTACATACTCAATTAATCTGTTCTTAGTTTACTTTAAAGAGATGAGATGGTAACTTACTGAAAACTAAAAGAATTGCTGCGGACTGAAACACATCTTCCTCTCAAAAATGCAGCATCAGACTGTTCTGTGTTACGAAATGACAGAATTTGGTCAATGCTGTCTTTATAGAGGTCAAATAAGGTGACTGAAGTTGTATCATTGTGGAGCTTTGTGGCTTCTATGAGTTAAGAATCCCAAACATTTTCTAAAAAAATGCTGCAGTTGTTTCTCTCTGCTCATTCTTACTAACCTCTCTTGAGAACTGGCTGTTGTGCTGATGGCGTTGTAAATCTTCCAGAGCGTTGCCCTGGTGGACCGCAGCTCCCGTCCAGAGACCATCTGTCTGCTGCGGGTGGAGGATCTCCCAGAAGACACGCTGGAGCGCTTCAACCACCTCTTCACCCTCAGAGAGAAATGGACAGAAGACGACATCACGCCATACATACAGTAGGTGTCATCCATTTAGGACATTATAGGAACACTTAATAAAAGCAGAACAATAACCATAATAAGAATGACCTCACTGTTTATGTACTCATCAGAAGAAGTTATTTCTAATGTTTCCTCCCTCTTTGCCTCGTTCAGGGACCTGTGTGGAGAGAAACAGACCACCGGAGCTCTGCTGACTAAATATGCTCGATCTTCACTGCAAAATGGGATCAAGGTCTTTAACTCCAGAAGGCCTGTGGCTACATGAACATGTGCACTGTCACGTGTTATGAATTTACATTTAAGAATGAATGTGGTTATGTTTATTCCCAGGGTGACTTTTGCAACTGTCAAAATTATTATAACTCATTGTCCATATAAATTGTTAGCATGGTTAACTACCTTGCAGCAACTTGTTAAATGTATGAGTCAAAATAAATACTTAAGATTCAATGTTAGTGTTTTTGTGACATCTGTTATTTCAGTGTTTTGTCTTTAAAAAATGCTTCATGTTGGTAATAAAATAAGCTTCATATTATCACAGGAATGGTTTTCTCAGTGATCTATTTTCCTTTATTAATCTAAGTTAGACAAATCAGCTTCTTTTTCATTTCCAACAGGAAACTTGAAATACAAGCATCATAAACTTACCAGGCACTGTGCTGGAGGGTGTCCACAAGGTGGTGCTCTATGCTGATAATTTTAGTATGAGTGCCACACTGACTGGATCATACAGTATGTGCTGTCTGATATCCAGCTGTGTTTCAAATGGTAAGATGATTACTTGTAACACAGAGAACAAGAGGTCATTCACAGAATCACACACATTAATGACTTATAAGTTGCTTTAAAAAAAAAAAAAACTCCGGTTTTATGGGAGTGGATCCCAGTCTCAGTCACATTTAGAGCTGAAATGATTTCACAGAAAAAAAATCTGCATATTTTTAATCATTGACAAAAATTCAGCTTCTGAAACATGAACATGTTCTTGTTTTCTTTGTCTCCTTTCATAGTAAACCGACTCTTATTGGATAAAACAGGACAAGATGTCACCATTGGCTCTAGACATTTCTTACTATTTGCCAACATTTATGGCCAGTGGACCAAATCTGTCCCACAATAGGGCCCAGGTTGCCTCCAAACCATTTTCTAATTCACACTGAAAATAAATTGATTGACAAGGGAATTTTTTTGTACTTTGAATATAAGGTGCCAGAGTGCATTAAAAGAGGCTCAAAATAGAGCTTGTTTATCAAAAAAAAATGCCAGGGGAGGATCACAGACAACCCAACAGAGGTCCAGGCTAAGCTCCCAGTGTCCCCAAATCCTTGAAACCCCCCACCCCCACCCCCCTGCATACACCATACCTGTTCGGGGCTGTTGCAACTGGCCCTCTGTCATTTTGCAGAAGTGGCCCCCGGCCAAAGCAAACTGAGTGGGGACATTTCCAGAATTACAGCAGCAAAGTGGATAGCAAAAATAGAGAACACCACATACATATAATGTACTGCATGTACAGATCAAGAGACATGGAACGAGTAATGCTACATTACCAAATCTTTGGTGTTATCACTGAATTACATCTTTGAATTAAAATACATTTTCTTTTACTAAAGACAAAGCTGTCAAGACAATTAACTGAGGAGACTACATTGAAGCCACACAGAGTTGTTACACAGAGTGAATCATACGTGGTCAGCATCTCTAGCTGAATACAGGTCAAACACCAAAATTACCTGCGCTTGGTTGATTGTTCACAGCGCCATTAGAGCTGCTACAACACGTTTGAGAAGACAGCTCAACTTGAATCACACAAAAAGGTTTATAATGTAAACTGTAAATACTAGAAACACAGCAATGCTTAAAAATGCAGCAGAGATAAAGACAAGGAAAAGGGGGAAATGCTTTTTTGATCAAGTTAATACAGAAAAGGGGAGAGAGAAGAGTTTAAGTAAGATACACAAGGTGACAAACCAGAGAAGTCGGGGTTTAAACACATCAGAAGAGGTTCAGAGAGCATTAAAATAACATTACACCATACTGGCTGCTATAGGGAGCCAATGTGTTCTTTCAGTAATATAAAATCTCACACAGGATTTCTACACATCATCTAAAAAACCCTGCCCCCATTTTCTTAAATTTTAATGTTTATTTTCAACCAGTCCTGCCTGTCTTTCTCACGTTAATTTGTGCATGTGTTTTTTTCATGTCAGTGGTGCTTCTGTGTGACTCAGTGTGTGTTTAACATCACCAGACTGTGTGTTTCTTTGCTAACACAACTGTCTGCGTGTGAATCAGTGTTACCAGCACATGAGAAAGAGCTCAACAGACAGAAGCTACACAGCTTTGTTTCCACACAGATACACACCGACTCACACACATTTGTGTTTCCAAGCTGACTTTATCTGCCCTGGCCAGCTGACTCACCCTGACATCATCCCTCAGAGGAGTGCTGACTTATCGGTCCATAAGGTGGAGAGGTCCCAGCTGTGTGTGTGTCTGTTTTATATCTGCTGGGATGGTCAGCATAGCACCCCCAACATGATTAATTCTTTTAACTTCCTCTGCTCCTCTGTGTGATCTCTGCTCTGCTCTTCACCCATCATGCCACGTCCTGCTTCTCCTTTCCTCCTTCCCCCATTTCTCCTTTCCATGAACTAGCTTTGTCTCATTTTGCGTCATTTTCCTCTTTCTGTCATCACAGAAACTACATGATCGGCAAAATTCAGTATTAAAGTATCGCAGCAAAAGAGCAGATAAGAGTGACGGGGCCATGTCATGATTAATACTTTTATTAATCACATCACAATACTGCAGTAACTATTTCAGTGTCACATCTTACAGAACATCCTCTGAATGTGGCATAAAGGGAAAAAATTTCCAGAGTTAGACTGTTGGCAAGAACTGCAGTAGTTAAACCCTTGACCACAACAATACAAAACAACCAGATTAAAAACTATAAAATTACAGCTCTTAAAGGTAACGCTCTTCCCTTTCACACTGGAAACTTACAGAATTTAGTGGACATTCAAACATCTCTACAATCTATCAACACATTTTCTTATTTATGAGCTCATAGCTGTTGCTTGTTTGTTTTAGCAGCACATATAGACATTAAAGGAATAGTTCACCCACAAAATTATGATGTGTAAATCCGTTGTCTGTGCCATGTTACCTTGAGTTTGTGAGGAAATCTTTGTTTTTCTCTCATGCCTCCACGTGAAACAGCAAATGTACTGATTTATTGGGGTCCACGTTTAACAACAGCAAAACTATGTCAAAGCATCCATTTACAAACTCTCACACAACGCGAGCAGTATAATCCAAGTCTCATTTATCCAGTCGTATGCTCAGTGTTTCCCAAACGTATATATTTTCACTTAAACATTACTATTGTGACTATTGACCTGTTGCACACTTAGGTACGTTTTTACTTGCACTTTAGTATTATTTGTGAGAGTTTCATTTGCACAACTGTATTTTATTTGCAAAGTTGATGTATTTATTTCATCCAGTAGTCCTGATTGTACAATCATGTTATTCATATCGGCGTTCTTGCTCTACTACATGGTTGTCTACTGTGTTTTGATTGTACATGATGGTTGTATCTGCTATGCAGCTATGTTGCACTATGTGCCCAAAACAAATTTCCTGTTAGGGACAATAAAGTTTATCTTATCTTATTTAAAACTTAATTAAAAGTGAAACTCACTTAAAATCCGACTCCAGTACTAAGGTTTTTGTTTTGTTTTTTTAGCAAAAATGCATGTTTGGGAAGAATAAATGAGACTTGGATTATATTAAACAAGTAGTATGAGAGTTTGTAAACTGATGTTTTGATATGTTTTTTGTTAAATGCGGTGCCCTATCATTCATTAGATCAATACGCTGGCTGTTTTCAGTCGAAGCATGCGAGAAAAAGTTTTCCTCCAAGAATTCTAGATAACACACCATGAGTATAATTGATTTACAAATGGTCCATTTTTGGGTGAAATATCCCTTTAAGGCAAATACAATACCTGAGAGAGGCCACTGTTCTAATTTTCTTAGCGTTGTCTCATTCAGTAAACCAGCACTTATGCTGCTTTGGGATTTCAATAAAACTTTTTCATGCCTTATCTTTCGTCAGATTCACTTCTTTATCCAGACATGATTCACATTCAATTTGTAAACAAAGATTTCTTATTATTCTTTTAACTAAATCCATTCAATCTCAAGTTTTTCTTTTAAAAACGTCAGATTTGATGATGTGTTTTGGAATAAACCAGTCCAGCTGTTCACAGCCGTCATCCTGTCATCCTGTCTAGTTCACTGAGGGGTTCAGCATCCTGTGCACCAACTGCCTATCTGGGCAACATGTCCTGCAGGTCTGCCACGACATAGCCGACCACGGCCCACAGTGCTGAGCAGAGGTTCATCTCTTGAGGGTCCTGAACAGTCATGGTATCACCCTCAGTGTGGTGGAACCAAAAGTATCGACTGTCCTCCACATGGAGGCTGGCACCTGAGGAGAGATGGAGGACAACGATCAAATATGAACTGCTCCACTAAAGGCTGGACACATTTAAAGGTCAACTGTTCAAACTCAAAGTCATTACATTTTACATCTTAAAAGAATCATAGTTATTGCATGTGATGTAATCCTTCAAGACATTTCTGTGGAAGAGGAAAGTGGGTCTGACTAATACAAGGAGTGGTGAAATTCCCTTTAACAAGAACTGATCATAGCTGTATGCGTAGTGTGGTGCTAGCATGTGGAAATCAACCAAAGCCACTAAATACTCAGAAATCCTTAAAAAGAGAAGGAAGAATTCCCCGTTTCAATGAAAACAGTTTTTTACTTCTCACTGCAGTGACATTTCTATTTCATCTACTCACCTTGTCCTTTAGACTGTAGACTTTTTATTACTTAACTTTCTGGTATGTACTTGTGTAGTGGGAGCTTGAGTTTATTAGCAAAACTTCTACTTATTTAGGATAGTAAATTATATTCTATATACTCCATTATATTCTCAGTTGGTTCAAGTCCCAGTTTATTGTGTTTAAGGCAATGGCAGCTCTGCCTTCTTCTAGAAAATATTACGTGTATGTAGCATCTGATTAAGTTAGCAATACGTTTTCCAATGTGGCCCCATAGTTTTATTTCTATTTTTGCTTGTGTTTTATTCTGTTTTATTCGTGTAGGTGTGAACAATGGAGATGTGAAAATGCTAAACAGTGGACACTGACTTTCAGATTGATTTGTCAAGCTAGTATTTCTATAGTTAAGATTGAACTTTCATTCTTAAACCACAAGAAGTGCAACAGATGAAATGCTAACCGCTACTGAGCTAACGGATGACTAAACAGGCATCATCTGCTGAGGGCGGTTGTGTTATATGGTTGAAAATACCAGAAAGGGCTAGTAAGTGGACTTTGAGTTCAGTACGGAGGTATAATGTCCTCGCTTGACAAAACAAACAAAAAAAAAACCTGCCCTCTTTCTCTGAATGAACGAGATTATCTCAGATTATGCTCACTATTCTGAAAACACACACAAATGAGAAATAACAAGATTTAATTCAGAAAAGGAAGGGCAGATTTTTTTTTTCATGAAAACTTTTCTCAAAATTCTAAATTGAATTATCAAGATTATTATCTCAGAATTCTGAGAAAAGTTTTTATGAAAGAAAAAAAAAAGCTGTTTTTTTTTTTTTTTTTTTTTAAGGAAAAATAATCTCAAATATTAAGAACTGTATTTTGTTAATTCAGGAAAAACAAGCAGATTTTTTTTTCCATAAAAACTTTTCTCAGAATTCTGAGATAATAATCTTGATAATTCAGGAAAAAGAGTGGTTTTCTTTGAATGAATGAATGAATGAATGAATGAATGAATTTATTTCAAACCAAAAAAAAAACAAAAAACACAAAGATAACAATGTCCGGAAAGGAGAAGGTAGAAGTAAAACTTATATGTCACTACCCCTTTCTTACATTTCTTCTTTCCACTCATATATCATTTCAAAAAATCCTAAATTTACTAACAACTAATATACAACTATCCCCAGTCTATTTTCCACCCAAATGAATAAATAACAAACCCAGTTTATTTACAGTCCAAGTACCACCCAGTGTTACAAAATAAATATGCACTCCCCTAACACAACCTTTCCTCATCTATATATCTGCCAAAATATCTTTTTGTATAGTTTTTAATTTAGTCTTTTTCTTAGATGAAAGCATGATGTTGCCATAGTTGAGATTGTTTTGTCAAAGGTTTTAGTTTTTATTGCACAGCTCACACTCCACACTACAGTCCAGCAGGTGACAGTAAAGCAAAAATAACGTGTTTGCCAAACGCCAGTTTCTCCAAAGAAAGAAGCTGAAGTAAGTTTGTTTTTAGCTTTGTTAGCTAACCCTGAAGTCAGCTGTCAGATATGGGTCGGAGGTGCGCCTATCCCGAGTGTAAGAGCGCGGAGGGGCTGCACTCCCTGCCGGCCGACAGAGAGGTGGCTCACCGCTGGCTGCATGCTCTGGGACGGCTCGACATACCCTCCGCTTCTGTTTACGTGTGCAATCTCCACTTTACACGGGACTGCTTCTCCAACTATGCAGAGGTGGAGATGGGGTTCAAAAAGCAGCTTCTCTTAACCCCCGATGCTGTCTCCATCACTGCTAAAGTGGTGACACAGGTGAGTAAAAGGACGTCCCAGCTTCTGACTGTGGGGCTGTCACCATGTACCAAGGTGCACGAGCTGGACTGGGTTTGAGCCCCTTTCTAATAAGAGGGGACACATTTTGATTGGCCATACAGTCAGATGACTTGATGAGCCCATCCAATGAAGATTAAGCTTTTAATCTTGTTAACATGTTCAGTGCAGTTTTATTTGGTTTTATTTATGGTACAACACATATAAAAGCCCCTACATGCCTAAGGAACCAGTCCAGACAGTTTTCACTTTGGGGCTTTCCATGCAACCAAACCAAAAGACAGACACTTGCATTAAGTCCAAAATAAAGTAGGAAGGGTAAGAAAGAGTGGAATCACCAGAAAACAATTGAATAGTTCAGCTTTTATCACAGGGGAAACATCCAACTAACAGCTGGTTATTGCAGCCAAGAAAAGGAGAAAGTAGAGCAAGTTCTGATTTTATGCAGGAAATATGGAGATGATGAGAGGCTATGATTCAAGAGTCACAGAGGCTAGGGCAAGTGGAGGTCAGGAATTAAAGGAGAACTCTTATGCTTTTCTTCTTTTCTGACCTATAAATGTTGTTACAATGTCGGATACTCGTGTTAAACGATGCCAAAGCGTCAAATAATTTGGAAGTGAGCCCTGCAAGCTGTTTTGGATGGCTCTGCACGCTGTGTTTTAGTATTTTTTTAACAGTGTGGTCCCATTGACGTCAATGCGTGCCGGACTTACTTATATGGGCATGCCCAGGTATCTGCTCTAGGCCTGGCCCCTCCCCCGCTGTGCACTGCTCTGCTCTCTACAACGATTTCACAGTGTTAGCACATCGAGCAATGGCTCCCAGAAAATGTTTGTTTGGGTGTGAGGAAACTTTGTTTAGCTTTCCTAAAGAGGCAAGCACCAGGCAGAAGTGGATGGAGTTGCTTTTTCCCGGACAGCAAAAAAAAAACACCTACGCGTTTGTCGGTCTACGGCACTTCACACGGGACTGTTTTGTCAACATGGGCCAGTACGAAGCTGGATTAGCCAGTAAACTGCTGCTGAAGGAAGACGCCTTTCCGACGTTACTCGGTCGTGTTGAAGAGTCAAAAGAGCAAGCCGTAAGTCACAATTTATCAGTGTCCTAACTGTGTTTATTTTGTGTCAGTAATGGGACAAAAGCAGTTGTCTGTGTAACATTACAGAGTGTGCACACAGGGAGCTAATGTAAAGTTTTCAATCAAGCTGTGTTAGGCTTACCACATAACTATAGACGTGGATAAAGTATTCTTTTCATCTAACCGTGGCATGCGCACAATAACACAGATGTGCAACACGCAGTGAGATATGCTATGAAGTTTATTTTCGACCGTGTCTGAAAAAAAAAAATAGTAGCGGTGTTGTCCGTCTTCAAGATAATGTGACCATCCCCCCAGCGTGTTACCTGCATGCATGTAAATTACAAGCTCTCCGATGTCTGGAGCTGCTAATAGCCTTTTTCCACCACAATCAGTGGGTCTTCCCAAGTTTTTTAAACGCGGGTAGACCCACAAAAAAATCGTCTAATGACCCCATTTGTGACCCCAAAGTTCGCCGTTTACACTCAACTTCCGCACCGGCAAAATGAGGAGGTGGGGCTCGGCAGCCCTTCAGAAGTCCTCGGGAGTGTGACCAATCACAGCGGAGTGGGCTGTGCGGGAGGCGCACATGGAGGAGGGCCGGGGGGTGGAGTCAATTACACAGACCGTTTTCGCAGGATGCAGGAAATACAAGGAAGCCATGCAGCGAGAGGCACAGCGTCCCGAACATCTACAAAGCTTTCTGTGTGGGTAATCATGTGTAGCTGCTCTATAGGAGTCCAACAATCAAATACAAAGGCCTGAAAATGAGTATAATAGCTCTTCTTTAAGCTTGTGTTAACCACAGACCTTATTTCACGCATCTAACCAAAAAACAGTTTTAAAAAGAAAACATTGTCTTTGAGATGAGGGAACCAGGAGTGAAAAAATTATTTGTGTATAAATAGCACAGCAAGAGGGTCCCTGGTTTGATCCCGGGGTGCAGGAGCCCCTTTGTGCGGAGTTTGCATATTCTCCCCATGTCAGTGTGGGTTTTCTCTGGGTACTCCGGCTTTCTCCCACAGTCCAAAGACGTGCAGGTTAGGTTAACTGGTGACTCTAAATTGCCCGTAGGTGTGAATATGAGTGTGAATGGTTGGCTGTCTCTTTGCCTCTTGCCTCTTGCCCAGCGTCTGTAGCTGCTCCATAGACTTTGACTTGAGAAAAAATGTTATACATGACACTGAGAGGACCCAGGGGACTGTTCTTAATGTATGGGCACATTATTTGCTCATTTGTGTATAAAAAAAAAAACAACAAACAGTGTGAGTCCACAAAACCAGGCTCCCATTCATTGTCAATGGAGCAGCTCCATACTTTAAACCCTATGACATCACAAGTTTGACACATACTCCTCTGGTTTCTGGCTTTGAAAGAGAGTAGCTCATGTTCACAGAGACTGACTGAACTTTACTTAGCCATGGAAATTAAATATTGAATTTCTTAATTTAGGTGTTGTTCCCCTTTAAATGTTGCTACCGCAAGGAATTGTGGGACGGTATTACCTTTAGTATGCTACAGGAAATACAGAGAAAGTATTGAAGTACCTTAACTATTTTAATATAAGAAAATTCTATAACAGCCTTTATTATGCCCCCACTTAGTCACTTCCGGATCATTTCACTCAGTTAGGAACCTTCCGACCGCAGCCTCGGTTTCACTATTTCCAAAACGATGGCGGAGACGTGTTTTGTTTTCGGATGCAACGCTGCAAAAGGAGACATTGTGAGCGTCCATGTGTTACCAAAGGATCTGCAAATCCGAGAGAAATGGGTGCAGTTTATTTGGAAAAACCGTAACGTGCCGGACAAACTTCCAGAGAAAACTCGGATCTGCAGTAGCCATTTCCCAGAGCACTGTTTTGAAAATTTCACCCAGAAACAGATGGGCTTTGCCACAAAACTTGTGCTGAAGCCAGACGCTGTTCCGTCCATATATCCTGGGGACGCAGCGAGTACAAGCCAACATGTCGGTCAGCCTGTAAGTCAGTATTTGCTTTGTGTTTTCTGTTTACTGAGTCCAACACACCTGCAGCGTGCTAAGTAATGTTAGCCACCGTACACTCCCACCCTAATGCTAACCTGCTCCTCAATGCTACTTCACGTGTTGGCTGCAAAAACCTGTACATTTCAGTGTCCCTAGCTTACATCTTAACATTTGAAAACATAGTGGTTTAAATGTATATTTAATAACAACATTCCCATGACGTGGAGCAATATTTTGTATGTGTTCAAAGGTACAAACACACCTTGAGAAATAGTGTTTTACTTTGCTCCAGGCACAGGGAGACAGTTACCTGAAAAACCATAAGTCTCCCATAGCCTGCCAGAGGACAGGTGCTAATGTGCTTGCAGGCATGTTTGCAGGTGTAGTGCTTGCCATGATGCAGCCATGCTTCTTCTGCATAACTCTCCTCTTACTTTTTCCTCTCCTGCTCTTTAGTGAATCACTGCACAACCCTCCACAGAGCAAAAACTATCCCATTCAAAGAAACAGGTATTATCTGGTGGCATATTGAAACTGATCAGTTTCTTTTGTCCGTGACTCAGACACAGGGGCGTTCATGCAGACAGTGCAGGCAGTGTGTTGCACTGGGGCCCCTAGAGAGAGCAAGCCATCCAACAATGTGTTGGCCAGAGACCAGGCTCAGAAATACCTTTAAATATTTCACTTGGACAGCTCTAATTTTCCTACTTCTTTTGCCACTCCCCTTTCAATTCTCATTTTTAATTCTAGCATCTTAAGTACACCTCTGCTCTGCCAAAGAATACAATGAAATCTGTTGCTTTTTTCTTTTAAGTTGACTTTGCATCGCCATCTGCTTTTACTATTTCTTTCAACCCACAGCATAAACCCAGAAGACTTCTACCTCACAGGCCAGCCTCTCAACTGTAAACAAAGCATTCAGTTGTTTTAAATGGTGTTTGTGATGATGTATGCATAACACATTGTTGTCCCTGTGTCACTGTTTAGGGCATCAGTGGCATTTTCTGTCAGACTTCGGCTGCTGTAAGACACGTCGCCTGCCAGACTGACCCTCCAGAGACGAGACCACTCAGATCAGTCGGCACACAGCTATCTATGAAAACTCTGCAGAATCACTTTCGTAGTACAGGTGTGTATTTCTACATATCACAAACTCATATTAAAGTTTGTTTAGTTTTTGATTTACTTACTATAATAGTCAGACACAACCGACAGAGTGACTTATTTCTTTGTCTTTGCATTGAAGCTACGCAGGCAAAAATACTCAGCAGAGATTGTGGCGTGTGCACCCCCACCTTCCCCTTGGATAGTCCATTACTGCTCCTGCAACCAACAGTAGTAAAGAGACCATCCAAGAGACCACGACTCAGCCTCACAGACGAAGAGGAAGGCCCTTAAGAATGCAGCTTGTTTATGGTGGTTCATGAACCAGAGGATACAGTGCTACTCTGAGGACTCTCACTGTCATTGATTAGCAGCTATGTCTCTCTTTTTTTAATCTTTTCGGAAGTCTCGTCATGGAGAAGGGTTGGTGAATGAAAGACTGGCGATTGGAACAATTGTGACTGCTGAAAACGGGGCTTTCCCTGATCGGAGTTCACATGACCCCAAAGTTGAGTTTGTTTGATAAGTGTGAACACAGTATACTGCACCTGCACACAGTGTGCAGATCTGTGCCCTAGACCACTTGAAAAGGTGGTCTCAAGTGAGGTTCATGTGTACAACAGCACAGTACACATCAGATGTGAACACCAACGGTACTAAAATACTGAAAGGGACTGGTATTTAACGCGACAAGGAGTTTTTAATCGGTTGTGAGACATTCTCAATTTTGCCTCTGTATAAGATGGTAGCACAGCCTGTCGCTGACAGACCCAGATCCAGCTTCATTGCTGCCTTCAACCTGCAGTCAGAGGTGTGGCAGGAAACTGGAGAGCTTCACGACTAAAGGCATCAGCTCCTCTTCCAGTTTGGAGCAGACCTTCACCTTGCTTCTCCACCACCGGTCCCTGCTGATGACAGCTCCTGGAGCAGCGGTGTGCATATTCAACGCCGTTTTCTACACTTAAGCACAACAAAAATGTCACGCAGATGATGACACAAGTGTACTTGAGTACTGAACAATATTACTTATGTAAAAGCTGAGCGGTGGGGGAGTGGAGAGGAGAACAACCGTACTCATGCACGGTACAAATCAGTTGCACCTAATATGAAAACACCTCACAAAAGATAACTGAGCATCTTCAGGTGATTAACTCTCCTGTTTGTTACTTATTTTCAAAAAGCGGATGTGTTTGTGGTCTGCCTGGCTGAAGGTTCAAATGTTTTTATGTTCTTTGTTTTTACTTCCTCTTCCTTAAGTTATGCCGTAATGTCTTTCTGAGTAAAGTGTGATTTCACTTCTGCTGAAACTAGACAGATGTGGAGAAGATGTTTGGACCACTTGATCTGTGCAAAAGCCACAAAGATAAAAAACAAAACAAATACTTATTTCCACTATCACAAATCCACAACTGAGGGAAACTGCAATGGCTTGGTATAGTTTCTTGCCAGTGTTTGCGAAATCCACATGTGGAACAGGTGGAAATCTTTGATAAATCTTTCATATTTGTCAAAGTAGATGTAGAGTAAATATTTTGGCTGGATGGTTCAGTTTCAGTTCTGCAGTTCTCTATTTTACACCATGAAGTCAGTTAATTTACATTAGTTGGTATCGAAAAAGAAACGATAACTAAAAGTGAACAGAAATGTTAATGTAGCTTTTGTGTGAAGCCGTTTGTATCAGTGACTGTAGAGCAGGCCGGTATGAAAACTGTAATTTCATCGTTGATAGGTACATTATCAGCAGCCTAAGTATAGCTGGATCCTGTCGTATTGGTTTCATTATTCAGCTAGCTATGTACAGAGGTGAATTTCTTTGTCTTTTTTTTTTTTTTTTTACAAGAAAAGTCTAAGCACATACAGGTTTAGTTAATGTGTTGTAATAAAACAAACTTCTGTTAAACTGATTGTGTGTTATCTCTATTCATTTTTTTATCTAGTAATTTTTTTGTATTTAGTTATTTAAAAGTATTACCCAAGGTCAGAGGAGGAAATGTCAGGGTTTTCCAAAAGCATCTTAAGGCTGAGATCACCTTACTTGTAAGTAGAGTAATTCACTTGCAATTAATAAAAAATACGCTCCATTTTCTACATCTTTCCAAATTTTAATTTTGATTCTTCAGATTATGCGGCTGACAAGAATATTGGGGTGATAATGAAATGGGAAGGCATCTGTCAAAAACATGAAAACATGTTACTGGAAGAATATGGGTCAAGAACTGGGAGGAAGACACCATCATTATCTGTTTGAGTCAAGGATACAATCCTCAATAAATCAGTTTATAAAACAAGTGACCACCCAACTGGAGTATGTGCACTATATTCAGCCAAAATCTACTAAGCACATGCTACTGTAGCATCACTTAAGGAACCAAAACATAATACATCTGAAAACCTCGGGAAGGAATAATGAAAAATATAAAGTCACTTAATTAACTAATTAAAAGAAACAGGTTCAGGTCTTGTGTTTCAAAAACGTACCTGACAAACTTACTGTTTCACCAGCAATAAAAACAAAAATGTGTCAATTTTTGATGAACATGACCTTAAACTGTTCTATGAGCGTTTTGTAACTAGACAACTTCCCAGTCTCCTTTAAATAATAGTTTTTCAATCCAATTCATCCCATCTGGACTAATCCACATTATCATATCACTTACATTTAGGAGGAGGTGGCATTCTAGATGCACTCTTATTCTTTGGCATCAACATCAACATACTAAATAAGAAATGTAATAATGAACATATTTGTCAGTCTTCTTGAAGTAAAAACAAAAATAGCTCCTAGAGATAACTTCAATGGGAGCTAACAATCAGAAGAAATAAATAGGGAAATATCCCTGCTTTTGTCACATACGTTTATTTAAAAATTTGCACACCAATCGACACTGACAACTCCTGTTATTTTTTGCTGATGAAACATCAATGTGTTTATTCACTCAGTGTGGAATGACATAACTTATATTTTCATGTTGTAAAAACTCACCACTTAGTCCTTCAAACTATATGGTACAATGACAATCTGAGTAAGACAACTCTACATTACCATAAAACTTAAATTAAAAGCCTAGTCTCTTTTACTAGCCCGAGGTGGCTACACATTTTGACAAATAAAGACCTGTCAATTAGACGTCTGGTCTGGTTGCCATGCACTTCATTGTTTTTATAGAAGTTCTTCGTATGTATAAAACCAGGTTGTTAGCTACCTCAAATTATGTGTCCATTTCTTGATTACCTTTAAGTTAGTCATACTCCTTTAGTCCGTATGGGAGCTAGATCAAATAAATGATTCATAATTGATATATAATCTAAAATAATATTCATACTGTTCTCAATAAACATTTTTATTGTATTTTCAGATCTTTGCTGAGCAACACTTTTGTGTGAAAGAAATAATACATCAGTGATTTAAGCATATAATAGCCCAAGCTATTAATTGAATTTTTACAGTACTGCATTCTCAGTTGTCTTTGTTTACAGAGGGACTTCTCTCCCTCTTCCCTCCAGTTGACTTGAGCTCTCACTTTTTTGGGGGCAATTTTTATACAAAATTATTTATTTATTTTTTATATAAACATATTTGAATACTTTATTTTTTTTATTATTTATTTATAAAACAACACTTACATTCTAAAGTTAATGGTTTATCACTATTAGTTGTGTTGTAAAAAAAAAAGAGAGAGAAAAAAACCACTAGCCATTTGTGAACCAATCAATGTGAGTGACGTACAATTTGCGTACCGTGCCTGAAACGTCATCTTTACTCGACACTGACGCCGGTTGCTAAGCGAGTAGCTAAGCAAACGTTCATAATGTCGGTAGAAGAAAGTTGTCGGTTATGCAGAACCAACCTGATGGTGAAGGGAGTGATAACAAACTCAAGAAACCTCTTCTCTGTAAACTCCATGGAAAACCCGTTGTTCCAGCGGTTTCAAGATGTTGGAGTCATTTTACAAAAAAGACCCGGGGTGTTCTCTCGCAGGGTTTGTGGCAAATGTTACCGAAAGTTAGTCAGGGTGGAAGAAGCTCTGAGAAATTTGAAAAAGTGGCAACAGACAGCAGAAATAGAGGCGACCATAGAAAAGGACTTACAGAGGGCGGCACAACACCGACACACGACAGAGGTATAACGCTAACGTTAGCACTGGTGTTAAGAAACGTTAAATAACTGTGGCATGTGTGACCTGAAGCAGCTACAGCACACTGTTATGATATTCTGAGTATACATCTATAGTAACAACAGAGACTCAGTGTGTTACATGTTATTTTTAAACTGTCCCACTTAAGTCCAGACCCTGGTTTCCCACGCTCGGGTCCATACATCCATCATCTAACAATAAATTCAATCACACTATCAAACTACCACTAGTCTCCTGTGATGATCAGCACCTAGGGATGCACCACTTATCCTAAATCTGCAACTAACTTTACAGTGTTCTGTGTTTTATCTCTTAATGTGCTGTTTTGATATTTGTGATGATGAATGCATTGCATCTCTGTTCCCTGCACTTAGGACAATGAGGGCAGCACATCTATAATTTTAAGACACGTGGCCTCCCAAACTGACCCTGCAGAGAGAAGATCAATCGGCACACAGCAGAAAAATGTCAAAAGCAGAGGTTTGTACACATTCATGTCACCAAGTCACATATGAAATTAGCTGTAATTGTTTTAACTTCAATATCTTGTTGCTGCTGAGTTTACTTAATTAAAAACAACTCGTTCATACTGCGAAATCACACACAACTCACAGAACTACTGTTTTGTCTGTGCTTTGAAGGTACCCAAGCAAAAATACCCAGCAGAGACTGTGGCGTTTGCACCCTCACCTACCCCTTGGACAGTTCAGTACTGTTCCTGCAGCCAACAGTAGTAAAGAGACCATCCAAGAGACCTCGACTCAGCCTTGCAGACGAGGACGGAGGCCCTTCAGAATGCAGCTCATCTATGGTGGATCATGAACCAGACTATTCGGCATGATCGCTAAGGACTCACTGTCGTGGGTTAGCAGCTGTGTGTTTTTATTTTACCTTTTCGGAAATCTCTTCATGGAGATTAGTGATCAGTGGTGAATGATAGATTAGTGAATGGAACAATTACGACTGCTGAAAACCTACGTTTTGTATGGTATAAAAAGTGTCATGGGAAAAAGGTGCCTGTGCAACTATTTGTAACCTGTGTCCAACTGATATGGTGCTATTCTTCACTTTTTGGTGTTTAGCTAATGTTTTTTTCTTCACATCCTGTGCAGACATTACTATACAGACAGATGTCCCTATAGGAATACTACGCAGGATTGTCAGTTACTGTTTGTAGACATTCTTGCCAGCAAAAGTGAAAGTAAAAGCCAACCCCACATTCACTTGTTTGGCATTTTGCCTTGCTATACTTGCATTTTTTCGGCACTGTGTCTCTTGGATGCCTGCTGCTTACGGTCAAGCACCTGGTTGCTACATTTTTATAAAGCCCCGTCCTCACCTGAGCACTGTGGGGCTACACACCCATAAACATCCCAAACACAGAAAATGGGGGGAAATAGGAAAAAACAGGCAGGTAGAGTCACCGCACACACACACTTCTGGTGGGTCATAAGTGATAATTGAGAAGGATTTATTCTCTGTGAGTCTAAACACACAGCAGCAGGGCTTTTAAAACATTCCCAAACAGCAGAGCAGACGAAGTCCTGTAGAGGCCCCACTACCTTCAAAAAGCGCCCGTTAGCAAGGTACCAAACACTAAGCTGCTATTTAGGAATTGTTCGATGTATGATAATGAAAAACTGTCACTGTATCCATACAGCACACTTCCTGCTTTAAAGCAGGAACATATGTGGTGCCTTGTTATGTACTGACATTTTTACATAGGTTATTTGTGGGGGGGGTTTCTGTTCCTTGTCTAGAAGCTATACCACAGTCTTTCTGTGTACATTGCAATTTCACTTCTACAAAAACTACACAGAAGCAGGGCGGATGTTTGGACCACTAAATCTCTAGAAAAGCCACAAAGAAAGAAACACGCTGTCAGATATTGGGAACAATATCAGTGAGGGTTCAATCTGTTTTTACTATTAGCAATTCAGAAAAGCAAAAATCTGTCAAATGTAACTATATTGTTATGGCTTTATCAAGTCTCCCACCCTTACTGCTCAACTTTTTTTTAAGAAATTGCACCTCAGTGAATATCTGCCAACACTTCCCTATTCTGTACTGTGTTATGTTCAGAGTTCATAATCAGGATGTGATGCTGCCTACACAGCACTTTCACGAGAAAAGAGAGGGCACTAAAACCACAACCACAAAAATAGGATGAGGTACTTCCTATTTCAAGTGTTTCCGTGTTTAGTGTTGTCAAAAATATCAATTTATTTGTACCTGTTGATTCTGAATCTTTGAAATGATTTCAGTTCTCATTTTCCACAGTATCCATATAGTGGTAGCAGCTGCACTTTCTCGTTCTCTCTTATCGTTACTGTTTACTACCGTCATTCTGCTGTTCCCTGCTACTAACCAAGAAAAGAGAAGTTGTTGTAATGTTATAGCTTTTTTATCTTTTAACAAAAAACGTAACTTATATGCCCGTAATGTCATTTTTTTGCCATGTTATCCAAGACGGTATTTACTATCGATATTATTCAGGATATTATATCAAAGCTAGAGCTACATTTTCTTAAGTTGTTATAACATGAATTTTCCTTTTGCTTAATTCCCCATCATGAACATTCGCCGCTAGCTGCAGACAGATAGATGCATTGATTGAACTGACCTGGCACCCCTGCCTTCATCCACGGGTTGATGTCTTCCCCTTCTCCATGTCTCTCCAGTTTGGTTGTGTTCAAGGGAGCCAACAGTTTGACCACTTCCTCCATCACCTGTTGATACGGATACAGCTTAGTGATTCTCAGCTCATCACATAGTGTGTTATACGTGAGCACTTTTCAAATGTGGTAGTGTAATTAGATGCATTGTCTTATTTTTAAATCATGTGGTTTTTGTAATTCAGACACCAGACCTCAAGCCCAAACTGAACATTCACTGAGCATGTCACAAGATGTTAGAGTGTCCTATCCACATAAAAAATACGGTCACTCAGTGGTTAAGTGGGAGTTTTCTTCATTTAAATACTCACCAGAGTTTACACTGAGGTTAAATCGGAAGTACAAAGTTGAGACTAGTTAAAAATGTCCAATCTGGGCAGCAATGCTCTGAATGTTGGTGTAATGTAAAGAAGGGATGAGATGGAGGAAAAACAGCACATTCACTGCACTGAATATTAATTTACGCCACCTTGCAGATTCTGTGTGTTGCAGAATTCAGACTTTTAAGCCTGAATAAATACTTAACAACTGTGTGATACTGTTGTGTTGTCAATCCTACCTTTCGTGCTGCATCACTGCCAGTAAACTGCAGATTCGTAGGGGTGAATGTCCCCAAGTCAGACTCCATGACCAGGTCAAAGTTGGAAATGTTCACCTGGGTAGGGAGAGGAAGTAGAAAAGGGTGGGAGACAGAGCAGATAGAGGAGGTGAAGGACCAAGAGAGAGCATGGAGAGATAAAAACAACCAAAACAAAACAAGCTTCAGTCAAATGAAACAGTGGACAGCTCAATAATCTGCATACAAAGCCTCAGGAGGTCAATCAGACACAACCAACCACTGGGAGTTGCTGCTACAGCTGCCTTAACTTCCTGAGGTAATGTAAATTCCTATTATATATTAAATGTAAGAACTGGACAGTTCACTGGTTGGTTAAAAAAATGCACTTAACTCATACTCATTACAAGCAGGGTTCAAGAAATTCCTTGAAAAGTTATGAGACTAGAAAAACTGTTTTCCAGGCCTGGAAATGGTTTGGAATTAACATAATGTTTTGGAAAAGTTTTGAATGGACATATCGTTGGCTGTTTTTTAAAATGTGTTCATAAAAATACCAAAACGTCTAACGTTATGCAAAATGTTTCCTCTATTACTAATTTAAAATGTAGTGCTGCACTGTGTGACCTGTGAAATGTCACTAGTATCATGTGACACACATAACTGTGTGCAACTAGTTGGTAGTGGGAATGTCTAACAAGCGAGTTAAGTTAGCAAGCGCTAGCATTTTTGGTATACCCAAAAGCCTGAGAAGTGCCTGTTTATTAATGTATGGCTTTCAAATTGACCCTTCCTGCACTGGATCTAAGCTCCGCACCAAAACGTTTGACATTGGCAACATGGGGGACACAGGTTTGGTCAGCCATACTGAAGGGAAGAAGCATCAAGATAACCAAAAGACAGCTCAACAGACTGCCAGCGTCAGCACATATTTCACGCCTGCTGTAGCCCGGCCAGATAAGGTTACCATTTTTTATCTACTGAATGTGTAGACACAAAGGCATTTCACTCCATATTCAATGCTACATATTTGCTACCATGCCTGTCTCAGGGCAAAGCCCACTGGAGGAAGAGCCTCGCTATTGCACCCTATGATTCCTATAAAGGCATAGCGTTAACTATTTTAAACTACTTAAATAAAGTCATGGAAACAGGATAAAGTATAATGGGAAAGGGTTGAAAATTCATTGGTTAAATGTGTGGGAACTCTGTATGGGTCAACTGCCTCATGAGCAGTCAAAGCTCTGAAGAAGCTGTTTTGCTGTTTAGATCCTTTGCACAGAGAAAAATCTGGTAGCTAGCCAAGGCCTGTCCAGTTTCTACACTCCTATACTCTATACTTTCACAGTGTGGTCTGACCCTCCCTGCTGCTCACTAGCAGGGGCAGTTTGCTTTAGTGCAGTTACCTACTGCGGTAACAGTAGACAGTACCTTGTGTAGATCAAAGTACTGCTGCGCTCCGACCCCACCCTGCTCCTCAGCTGACCACAACACTGCTCGCAGGGTTCTCCTCGGACGCAAACCTGGAAACAAATAAAGACTCATGAAAACACAAAGTTACAAATACGTAAAGAAAGCGGAACATTACAGCTCCAGTTAACAAATGGCACAACTGCCATGTATGGAGGTGACATTTCTAACTTTTCTTTACACATTAAAAGTTCCTGACTAAACCTTTTTATCACTAGACCTTGCTCTCCCCTTGTTTGGATAAAACGTCCCACTATAGGGTTACTGAGTTACACTCTCTCCTCCTTAACTATACTGTGCTGTACATCCGAGCCTGTTTCCTAAATATGTTGTCCTTGTTCCTCTACAAACAGTTGGAGGAAATTACAGTTTACAGTCTGTGGAATTGTTTTATAATTTGTACCTAAGTTTGGAACAGGATACTTTGCTCCCTGAATATAGAACTTTGTGTTTCGTCCCCTCGTTTATGGAGCTCTGTTGCTCTAGTCACTTGTTTAAGAAGACGATGGTTGATCTAAGCAGGGCAAGCAGGTAAAGATTAATGAGTAAATCATTTACTTGACTTTGTTTTTCAGGTTGTGTAAGCTTTCTGCCATCTGTATACTTTTTCTTCATTTCTACAGTATGTATGTTTTGTTCAGTGGAAGTTCATCTGTGCAGCATCATGCATTGTATATGCATGTGCCTGTAGGGCATGTTTGTTTTGATATTACCCAAGTCCTTGATGAGGGACAGGGCTTCCCACGAAATCATGACTCCACCTCCGTCATCCATGGCGCCTTGGCCCACATCCCAACTGTCCAAATGCCCGCTCAGTAACACGACCTGGCAGATTTGACAGATAAAGAGATGTATAAATAGACATGAGGAGACTGTGGTGGGACGCTGAAAGGGATAGTTTGGATTTTTTGAAGCAGGGTTGTATAAGGGACTTACTCCCAGTCAGAACCCAGTTCGGAAAAGCAGGAAAGAATACCGACACAGAGGCTAAGCAATGTACTGCTTTGAAAGGGTTCACAACAAAACCTACTTTACCACCTAAAAAAAATATTATCAGTGTAAGTATACGCTATATTTAGACTGTTTTAACCACTTTACCTTGCTGTTAGACGATAACCAAGGGGAACTGAAGCTTTTAATTGCTCTCTTTAAAGCCAGATTCCACTGAGAAAAACACAATACCACAGTCCAACTGATCGTGACAGCGGTAGATTAATACCTTTTGCTGCTACCTCTGTCTATAGCAGTACATCGCTTAGCCACTGTGTCAGTACTCCTTTTTGCTTCCCCAAACTCGGGGCATGGCAGCCACCATCTACTGTAGAAAATACACTGACTATGGATAAGTACCTCTTCCAACCCCATTTTAAAAGATCCGAACTTTGAGCTTAGTGCGTATCCATGTAACATCCATGCTCTCTGACCCATATCTACATTTTATTAACACCAACACAAATACGATACGGCCAATTCGACTCAGTATTTACAATAAAAAATGCTTTTTATCAGCAAGGACAGACAGAGTGCCTCGGAAAAAAAGGAAAACAAAGACGAAAACACACAGTTCGGACTGATATGCCCATTTCCAGGAATTTTAAAGGGGTCGGATTCCTGTCAGTGGGACAATCCTGACCTGATGTTCCAGGTTACAAAACATTTTCTGACCTGAGCAAGACCAGTCTGGACAATGACCCAGAGGTCACACATTCCATTAAAACAAGAGTGAGTGCAACTCCTCTTATGTAACACAAATGCTAATATATTTTTTAAAGCATTGCAGTGTCAGTCTGTCAGTTTGGTCCAGACAGAAATATCTCAACAACTATTTGGATGGGTTGCCATGAAATTTTGTACAGACATTCATAGTGCCCAGAGGATAAATCCATTGCCTTAAAATTTGCAGCATGATTAGCATCCTTATTGTGAACATGTTAGCATTTAGCTCAAAGCACAGCTGTATCTAAGTGCAGCCTCAAAGAGCCACTAGCATGGCTGTGGACTTTAAAGTCTTGTTATCAATTTTCATAAACATTTGTATCTGCTTTAAGCCGAAGATTCCATTAGTATACCTAAAAATTAATTTAATGGTATTAACATTTGTGAAATGTGTAGTCTACACGCTTAAATGCTTTTAGCGTAACATAGGAATACATCAGCTGGGAATGTAAGACATACACACACATTTAGTACAGAGACAACACAGATAAGGCTGTGTGCAAGAGCCATGAATCACAAAACTGGTCCTGCAATACCAGAAACGTCGACCTCTAAGTTTCCTCTCATGTGAGTTTTCCATGTAAGGGTTTATCCCAGGTTACCGCATGCGTCAGGGATTTCACAGTCCAGTGTTTGAGTTGGAATCTGGCCATAAACACACTGATCTTGTAATAATTCAGCCCAGCTGCAGTGATGAAAGCATCAGGACATTCACATTTATTAAAACCCCACATGAATTATTTTTCCGTTGTACTGTAATTCTAATACTGATTAACCTCAGAGGGCTCCTTCTGCTCCTGTTGGGTTTATATTGCTACACTGTCACTCTACTAAAGGGTACAGCTATCTGACTAGCAATGCTATCAGTATGCTTATAGCTCCATTTTACAATGTATTAACAGTGGAGACAGCTTAATATATTGTAGTTAAAGGATGAGTCCAGTATTTTGCACTTTGAGCCCCATTCCTGGTTGTTTATGATGAAATAGAGTAGTTAAGACCAAAATCTTGACGATTGCTCCTTCTCTGAGAATTTGAGAGAATTTGGCTTTTCCCTGCCTGGCTTAACAATGCTGTCTATGGCCATGTGTAAATCTGTCCTAAAACCATCTTCAACGTTCGTTTTCAAAGTCATGAAACACACCGAGTGGTCAGTGGTGTTTGTTGATGTTCCCACATAAAAATCGTAGCAAACTGTGGTTTCCATCTGTGTTTTCGCTATTCATCTCTATTGTGGAACTATTTTTTTCAGCTGCCTCACACCCGTGTGTAAACTTCCGCTTGATCGTTCGTTTGACCCTTGTTCGTTATAAACTCCAGCCCACTTGATGGTGATAATGCTCCTTTACGTGAGTGTCGCCAACCAGCAGGAAACCATTGCAATGTAATGGGACACAGAAAGAAGCAGAAGAAGCAGGTTGGCGTTGTGTTCAAAGGCATCGTACTGCGAAGGTTGTTTACAAGTGAGTAATAATGGGCAAGTTTTGTGTGGTCAGCGACTGCAGGAGCACTGTCGAGCCGGCACTTTCGCTGAGCTAAAAGACTACAGTGACTACAACCTTGTTGTAAACAACCCCCTTTCTGTTTCCAGTGGTGGATTACTACCAACAGACAGTGAGGCTTCCTATAGGAAATCAATGCATGGACAAAATGTCAAATAAATCATCACGGAAACCACAGTTTGCTACTATTTTTATGTCAGAACATCAACGAACACCACTGACCACTCGGTGAGTTTCATGGCTTTGAAAATGAACATTTAAGGTGGTTTTAGGACAGATTTACACATGGCCATAGACAGCATTGTTAAGCCAGGCAGGGGAAAGCCAAATTCTCTCAAATTCTCAGAGAAGGAGCAATCGTAAAGATTTTGGTCTTAACCACTCTATTTCATCATAAACAACCCAGGAATGGGGCTCAAAGTGCAAAATACTGGACTTCTCCTTTAACTAGTTTTAATCGAGATGTTAAGATGTGGTTCAGTGACATGTAGTTAAAATGGGAATAAAAACATTTTTTCACCTCATACACACTGACATTTCCGATCGTTATTACTGTCATAATCACTGTCACGCAACATGATTTGTGTTTTAGCCGAAACTATAAACAGACAACCTACACATGGAGAAATTTTAGATTAAAACAAGTAACATTCCCATTAAGAAAGACGGAAGATGTAGGAGTTAAGTGGGTGGAAACAATCCTAGCAACTCATCTCTCTCAGATGACTGTGACTGGCTCTAAAAGGCTAAACTGTGGAAATGACTCACTAAACCTCAAATGTACATCTTTCTATGAACGTGGGCACACACACACACACACACACACACACACACACACACACACACACACACACACACACACACTCTCCAACCACAACTGCTGCTACTGCCAGCTGGAGCACTAAGTCACAGCGCCAGAAATGATGTCAACCATGCCATGTGTTTCATTTCCCTTTTCTATAATGAGCGACCAAACGATGGTTCCCAGATAAGAATAGTAACAGCTTACATCAGCAATGTTCCTCTAATCCAAGTCTTCTGACTGATTTTTCGGTTAACTCCACTTATTTTCCACCAATTAAACAGCAGAGACTGCAATTTGTAAAGAAGGGGGGAGTTCATTTGAATGACACACGTTGGGAGCTGCTGAAATATATTGGACACAATACCATTCACTCAAAGTCAGTGTTCTGTTAACAATCAAAGTCAGGAATCTTCAGTTTGGGCAATCTTGGACTGTGATGTTAGGCTGTGATGTATTTGCAGGCTCAAGAGGCTGTGAGGGAGTAAAGTCTTACATACACAGTTCATAGTCACACTCCTGGGAGTTTCCCTGCGCAACACTATCTAACTTCATCTGTCTACAAAACTTATCTTGTCAGATATTAAAACGTGTACAGATGCCTCTGTTCATAACGCAATATGGACACTTCCTTAACAACAATAACAACACCTCTGCTCCAGGCAACCTCCACCTATATTAGGATGCATCATGATTCATGGGACACTGGAAATTTCAGACACGTGTTAAGTGTGTGATACATGGAAATGGAAACTGTTAATTCAACCTGGTCAAGTCTAACAAGAAGCTTCTTCCCTGTTTTCTGCAGTTTGATTCACACAGGTTTTACCCCTCATCCTTACAAATCAGAGCAGCTACAATTTACATACCCTGCTCAGCTATTTAGGACAAGCTAGTTCACACTGACGGGGGCTGTCCCTGTGGACAGGAAATGTTGATCCTGCTTCTCCTCCACTTTTCTTCAGACAGATGCAACAGCTTTGAGCAGACAGTAAAGACCTCAGGACAGTTTCTTCCACAGACTTCAAGTTAAATCGGCCACACTAGTCCTGACTGTTTACCCACATCTGTGTGCCCACACTGGGCAGCGTGTGCTTTGGTTCTGAGCATGTCTCATCTGGTATCCTGAAGCCGCTGGACTGTTTTCAGCCCTGTCCACTGACTGACAGAAGCATTAGTGGGGTTTTTCTATTCATCATGCTGCCTACTCTTCAAACACACCAGCTTTGATTTGGAGATTTGTGCAGACGCACCTTGTCCGTTTGTCAGGTTCTACCTGTGAAACGTGTTTGTGTCCTTACCTCCATATGTGTGAAGGACCTGTGTGTGACATTGTGTGACACTGCACTGCACACCTGCAAGCTGGGTCAGGAAATGTGTTTGCTATGTGCAATAATGTGCTTCTTAATTAGAGCAGGACATACTTTGTATTTTATGCCTGATGAGTCTAATAGTTAAAGAAGTGGTTCCTATAAGTTGCATGTATGTGTGTGACCATGTGTGTCCACCCTTCAACACACTACCTGTCTAGGGCACGCAACATCTTTCGCACAACACATGCTGATATCCGATTACTTTATCCTATTTTCAGGTAAAGGTCCCTGCTGAGCAACACTGTGCATCCCCATTCACTCGAAAGGTTCATACACAGCATACTAGTTTTACTTTGTAAACTCTAAAAATGAAAAACACACACTAAGAATGACTGCAGACTCCAGTGCTGCAGTTCAAGAAAATCCACCCAGAAGCAGATTTAAATAATCATTGAGCATGTTTACATTAACGTGTTCACAAATCACAACTCTGTTTGTACCATAAAAGAATAGTTTAATTTCAGCAGGCCTGTAATTTTAGAGTTGTTGAGACTCGCCAATAGAAAGAATGCAGTGATCTGAGAAAAATGCAGGAATGTCTGGCGTGTTGTGATTTAAATAACTATTTTCATATGGACAGAGTTTGGGGATTTTTGTAAATAGGGCGCCAAGGCAGAGACATTTCTTGGGAATTTTCTGAAGAGACTGAAAACTTCTAATTCAATGGTATAAAAAACTACTTTTTTCACAACACATCCAAAAAACATAATTAACAGGTTGTTAGTTGCTTACACAATGTTGTATTTCCATAGAAACATAAATTATACTGACCGACTTAAAGTGACGTTTGTCAGAATTTCCAGCTGAGCTGAGCCTCAGCACTTCTCTGGAAAGATTAGATCACACACACACACACCGGCAAAATAAAGGCAGACTAAACAGCTGTGGGAATATCTGGAGTCCGCAAAAAAGAGGTTACACCATTCCCTCCCTGTCCCACCAAACCATGGAAAAGAGAGAAAGACTAATTAAGAGAGAGACAAGGACATAATAATAGAGTCATTCTGAGGACATCTGTTTCCCATACAATTAATTTGAAGGGCCCACCCAAATAGATTTGACCCAACACTCAAAGACTTGAAGAGAGACTGTTGCTATACATCTGAATGCATTTCCAAAAATATAAGAATTATGTCAACATTGTTGTGCCATCTGAAGCCTTGTCATCTGAGCCTTGCATTTATTATGTACTTCTAAAATGGAAATATTTCACATACCTAACAGAAAACATTCAGTTATCACGTACAGATATTGAATGCTCAGACTGCCATAACATCATGAACATGGCAGCTTGTTTTCAAAAACAGTTGCTATGAAAAACTGTGTTCACAAGAAAATGTTTCACATGAGTCAACTTTAAATTAATTTCTGTGGTGGAGTTTATTGCCAGCAATTCAGATTTGGATGTGAGTCAGAGCATAATTAGTTGCATAATGTGTGGGTATTTACGTTTCCAAAGCCACACCTTAGTCTGAGAAAGACGCTTTGTTATTATTGTGGCAGTGTTACAATTGTACTCTGTAACGGCTGCTTTCTGTATCAAGTTTAGGCAGCTGCATGTTTAGGCTACCCCATAGGTTTACTGGTGCCTGTGAATGTGGACTGTGATAGTGGAGTCATTGTATTTCTACAATTGGCTGTGTTTAGTCACTGCTGAACTTCTCGGCTATGTTCTGGATTTTAGAATATATGGCGTTTATTCCGACATGTTAAAGCTACAGTTGTTAACTTTTCTGAAAATAACTTTGTGTCATTTTCTGGAACTGTTACTACATTCTGGAAAAAAAAGTACATGAAATGGATGATCTGTGAAAAAAAAAAACCACATCCCTAATCCTCCTTCTACTTCCTCTAATGGTATTCACTAGAATCTACCACAGTGCACCAAAAACGAAAACAGCCAATTAATTAGAGCTGAGACGTCTCTAACACAGTTGCCAATCTCTGTTTGTGAACTGTGATCAAACTGTCAAACTAGGCAGCGCCAATCAAATATGAATTAAAACTTGTTACTGTAACATTGCCCATTTTTCGCCTCAAATGTTTTCAGAAACATATTTTAGTGTACTGTTTAGCTGTAAAATGAAAATGTTTGTGACGCGGCCACTATAGCCCTTTTTAAATAGGAATTGTGCAAATTTCCATTAAAGCCCAATCAGTCTTCGTTCAGCATTGGCAGAATAAAAACAAAATTGGGGAGTGCAGCAAAATGCCGCCTGCCTACTTTTGTCCATACAGAATGTGCCTTTTTCAGGGCAATGGGGGGCGTGAGCAAGTAACAAAACGTGTAGCTCAGCGCGTGATGTAAACAGCGACGTCTTGCGCCTTGCTCCGAGGGAAGCCGCAGCTGGTCGGTCTTTCTGCAATTCTCTCATAAGTTGGCCTGTCATTTGACAATTAATGGCCTCTTTGTTTGTGAGGGCAAGGAGGGCGTGCAATTCCTTGTCTCCCCAGTTGCTCATCTTTTAATTTCTTTCAGGCTGATGTCGACGTTTGTGTTTCCCTCTTGCTACTAGCTGCTCATTCCTGCTATCAGCTGTTTCAGTGGGTCGCATGTGTGGCATCATCAACAGCTCCTCCAACAAGTCCCCAAGAGCTCCTCCCGAACTTGTTCTTTTTAAACCAAAAAGGTTCTGCCAATATGTTTACCCCCACGTGGCGGAAAATTGGGCACCTCGGATCAACTCGCCAATCCGGTTCTGTGTGTCTAAACGCTCGCAGCTTGCCTGCAAAACGACCCAACATTCACCGAAAATCTAGCAGAGTAAAAGGACTCCAAGATACAGTCAAGCGAAACTTAACACTGCCCACCAGGTTGGACCGACGTTCTCGTTTTACAGCTAAACAGTACACTGAAATATGTTACTGAAAACATCTGAGGTGAGAAATAGGCAGTGTTGGGAAGGTTACTTTTAAAATGTAATAGTAACAGATTACTAGTTACTCTGTTAAAAACATAATAAGCAATGTAACTACTTTATTACTGTATCAAAGTAATGTACCTAATCACATTTGATTGCTTTTCATTCCTTTTCTAACACCGTTTTTTAACTGGGTTATAAACTTCAAACATTCGAAAAACATATGCATATAAGTGAAATTTGTCACTGAAATTTGTCGCAACATCTTTGGTGACCCATGTTGTCCAGAAATATGCCAAAAGACGACATTTCTGGACGGCAAAAAGATTTTGTATTGTATGTATGAAGGTTATATTCTACATGTAAGCTTTTTACTGAGAAGAACATATTCAGGATGTGACCACTTTGTAAGTAACTGTTAATTAATTACATATTATTTTCAGAAACTATAACAGTTTACATATACAATATTTTGTAATTTAATTACATAACTCAATTACATGTAACTAGTTACTCCACAACACTGGAAATAGGCAATGCAGTAACATAATCTTGATTCATATTTCATCAGCGCTGCCTAGTTTGACAGTCTGACTGCAGTTCATGCGTCGTGATTCATATGATTGAACGCTGTTTTAGAGACATCTCAGCTGTGATTGGATGTTTTTGTTCACACATGGTAAGACCGTTAGAAGTGCTACGAGGCAATAGAATAGGCAGAGGAATATGATTTTTCGCAGTTAATTATTTTAATAAAAGTTACTCACTACAGCTTTAAGGAAAGTGAAAAATAATTTGTGATTTGGATCCACTTCAAAATTTAATAGGTTCTTCCTTGGCTCATGCTACACCCCTCCACCATGTTTCATTAAAGTCGGACCAGCAGTTTTTCTATAATCCTGTTGAAACAACCAAACCAAAAATATAACCTTCTTGGCGGAGATAATAACAGGTCAGCCAGGCAGGTGTCTGTGATGGTAGTGTAGGTTACCTGCTCAGGGTGTTCCCAGCCTTTTATCTCAGCCACTGTGTTGAAGGAGTCAGCATCAGGTAGAGTCTTGGCTCCCATCGTGAGTCTGACCACAATCTTCTGGCCTCTCTGTGCCATACGTGACATCAGCTCAGCATCCTCTATAGTGATGCAGGCTGTGGGGATACGCTTCACTCCATCCTGGTAGTCTTGCCAACCTGTGTGGGGACTAGAGGGACATAGAAAAGTAGACATGAATCTCCTGATTAAACTGTCATTACACCAAAGATATTTCCCTAGGTAGGTGTAGGTGGGTCGCACCTGTTAATAGAGAACGGGGTAATAGATCGAATGAGTGAGGCCACAGCTCCCACTTTGGCTGCCTCAGAGGCACCATAACTACGGTAAGCCACCGTCTCACCGTAGCTCACAAATGGTTGGTTAAAGACCACAATCTTCCCTATGGCCTCACTGGCTCTACGCTTCAGTTCCTCAAAAGACTGAACCACCAATACCTCTGCCTCGATACCTGGAGAGGTAAGAGAGAGACGTGGAGGAGTAAAAGGGCCGTGGATAACAGATGACAGGCATTAAAATGATTTTATATAGTAGGGTTTTTACCCTCAGCAGGCGTCGCTACACTGCTACCCAGTCCCAGTATAGCCAGACTTTTGGCCCTGGGCGCAATCATTTCTGCACTCTCATTCCCTCTGACCCAGTGAGGGATTTTGACCGGCTCTAGGGTAAAAAAAGGGTGAAAGAAACAAAACTACTGTTACACTCATCAGAGACATTGCTGTAAGAGATCCCTTCATTTGTGTAACATTTATCCTCGTTGAACACTCCTCCCATCCTGCAGCCCAGCATGACAGATAACAAGACAAACTCACCTAAATGTACGTCCAACCCATCCTGTGCCAAAGCATTGTACATGTATTTGATAGCCATGTCCAGGTTGTGTGAGCCACTGATACGGTTCCCTATGGTGTCGGTGAAGTCGGCCAGCCGTCTGTAAGAGCGGTTCTGGGCAGCTCCAAACACAGCCAGGTCAATAATCTGTTTGGCCACATCAGTATAGCCTGCTACCTCTGCAGCTATGTCTGAGACAGAGTTAACAAAGAAACACAGAAAAAAAGGAACTCTGGGTTATAATTAAATCTTTTTTTGTTGTCAAGAATATCTTTTCACCTTTGAAAAATCCTTTCAGCCATAAATTCAGAGGGAGTAAATACAGTGTCCTTGTCACTCGAGTGAGGAGGCAGATGTGCAGTCATGCATGCCACTGTGTTATATAATTTTATTTGCTCATAATTCAAGGCTTCTAAGACCTGTTCCAAAAACATGTATAATAGGTCACATACAGTGACTACCTTACACAGTATAAGCCAGCTGTAACTAAACCAAGCATAATGACTGAGTCTGCATATCTAATGACAATCTGTGGTAAATGGACTGATAGGTGGCTGTGGTCTAATATAAACCACAAGAGTGACGTGAGAATCACAGAATAAGGATTTAGCATTAATGTTTAACACTGGGTTCCTGTTCTACTGTTTGTTTTCCTCTTCTGTAAAGCCCATTCACACCCTTAGTCCATCCACATAGGTGTTTTTACTTATGGTGCTGGATTCGACCTGTTCTCATGACTGTGCTCGATAGATGACAGTTTGCTCACTCTACTTTTAGCTTTGTTGCACCTGTCAGGGTGGGACAGTTTGTATTGTTGTTGTTTGTTTAAAGAGTTTAGTGATGTTACATCACTCCCAACAAAGCTCCACCGCACTTCAGTTTGACTGTGGGTCTAATTAGCGAGAGCAGTTTGACTAAAGTGGAGACAGAGTGTGCCACAGTGTGCCAAGGTTGGTCTCAGGATAAATGCCAAGAAAACTGAGGTCATCACCTACAACGTCCTCCTGGACAATCCACATCTAAGGACTTAAGGAGGTTCTGCTCTGACAGAAGTCAATGCCTTTAAACACCGTGGCTCATGGATCAACACGACAGAGCACGACATTAAAGTGAAGAAGGCTCTGAACGGCACCAAGCTCAGATACTTTTCTGCAACTATACAGTCTCTTCTCCTACTCGGATGTGAATGCTGGACCCTGAAGCCCACCCTGCAGAAGTCCCTGGATGTACACTGCAACAGAATGCTGCATGCAGTACTGAACATGAACCAGGGCATACACATCACCTTTAAGAATCTATTTGTAGAGGTGCCTAAGTTAAGCGAGAAGTAGCATCCAGGAGAATGAGACTAGACGCCACAGCCAGAGATACTGGAAACACCCAGCCAGCAAACTGGTGCTGTGGGAGCCAACACCTGGACATCCTTCACAAGGACGTCCCACATCAACATTTGTGGGTGTCCCAAAGAACAATGAAGGAGCAGAAAACACTGGCGAGCTAGCCAGATGCATGGAGGACTAAGATGACTGGAGACACAGATGGAGGGAGAGCGAATTTAGTACACTTGTTTGGGTGTGCATGTCCTTCAACCTATTTGACTGAGTTAAACAATACCGCTTGCAACCCTTATGTCCATACATACACATAACTCTGACCATTACTGCATGTGTGAAGGGAGGAGAGTTTGGGTTACCTTTGTTTGCAGTGTGATTGGCTACATCCCCGGCTGCAGCCATTGATCTTATGGATCTAGCAGAGTAAGTGTGACAGCCACACAGAGCTGACAGCATTAGGAGAGACATGAAGAGGGAGAGGAGGATGGGTGGTCCACGTTCCTGAGCCATCTGCAGGGAGAAAAAAACATGCATGTGATGATAGCTACTTGATTAACCTCCTTATAACCAGCAGCACATCATTAATGTATGAAATCCACTGACAACCTGAAGATACTGCAGTGAATCACCAACAGATTTGGGACTAATCAATATTATACTTTCCTAAAAACTCTACATCAGTATAAAACACTAAACATGTTAATGAATGAATATAATCCTACAGACATAGCTCCATGTTGTGAAATGTAATACTGTAGCACATACACATTACTTCTACTGTTTGGCTCTGAGAGCAGAGAAACTTAAGCTAACGCTGAATGTGAAAGTCACAGCTTTACTCTCAGCCTGACGACATTGTTTGAGCTGTCCATTTAAATACACAACCAAGACAAAGCAGCGACGTGTTAACAGTCACATTTACTGAGCTTATCTTTTACCAACAACTGAAAGTTAAGATAAGACTTTATCAGATGTCTACTGACGAACTGAGGATGGAGAGAAACGTTAAAAGCTCTGAGTCACTTATCATAAAGCTTAAATTTTAACCCCCATAAAATATCATAAACACGAACCCTTCAGGCCAAGTTAGTATCTTTGTTTTTGCTGACGCTACAAGACTTTATACAGATTTTAAAATACTCTCACAAACGATATAAACACCGTTTCCGTGCTCGTGATTTCAGCAAGCCAGACGAAAAAGTAAGCTTCCGGTCCGACTGTTTTCACAATAAAAGCATAATTTCTACATTTTTTTTTAGCTACACAGTCTACAGAAGCAACAAAATATGTATTACCCCAAAACACTTTCCGTATAAACTAATTTGAGACTTAAAAAACAGCAAAAATTCAAAGATGCAACTACAATACTACAAACTAAAAGTTTTACATGGTACAATTGTACAAAACAGTTTGTTAAAATTTAGCTTTTGTCATTTATTTCACTACTATCTGCATAATATAATATTATACACAGTATTTGTCAAACAATAGGGGCCAATATAAGCAAAGCACACAAAGATGTATGCCCAGGAAGTTAGATAAAATCATAACAGGCTTATTTAAAAATAAATTGAATTTAATTCAGTTCAGTTCAGTTTTATTTATAAGGCCAGCAGATAAGGAAAAACTCCCCCCAAAAAACCCTTAAATGTGGAAAAATAAATGGTAGAAACCTCAGAAGGGATCTCTCTTCCATCCTGGATCCTCTTCAGGATTTAGGCTGTTGTTTCATTCATTAATTGTACTCACCTTTAACTAAAATACAGACAAAACAACATAACAAATTGTACTTGTAATTGTAATCCCAGCATATATTGAGTGTTTGTTCTGACATTACTGAAGGAATATCATGCTCTAGTTAATGTAGTTAGTATTCTGTGAAGATGTGACTATGGATAGAGAAGTATCAAGTGTACCTGCAGGACTCTCTGAAAGAGGAATAATACAGCTGGATATATGAACGGCATTGCTGAAACTTTGACTATCAAATTGCTGAAAGTACATCCCTGTCAATGCGGCCTTATTCTCACATTACATAGAAACCAGATTATAAAATATAAGGATGAAAAGCAACGACTGGCTAGCTCACTCAGCCTCCCTGTTCCTCCTATTTAACTTTTATTAATACATGGATAAATGGATTTATCCATGCATTTATAAAGGATTTTTAACTACAGTCAAAGTGCCTCGGATGCACATTTGGACTGCCTGTCTGAACCATGGACTTTAATACTGAGTGAGCTGGCCAATCGATGTTTTTTATCCTTACGTGGCCTTTTGTCCCATCCTCAAATAACACCTGATTTTTTTACAAATAACTACGTAGTGCCTTAACTCAGTGCAGCACTGTCTACATTTTTCCTCACTGTCAGATTACAAAGTATGTTGGGGCACTTGAATATAATGTTTTCTTCTGATATTTCCACATCTCCTTGTCAACAAGTTCAGCTGCCAAAAAGATGTCCAGTGTCTGGTATGTATTGTATTGACCCTGCAGAAAACACAGTACTTCTCTGCCCACATCCCACTCTGTGGTTTTCATCCCCCGTCCTCTACCACTAATCATCTGCGTTCCTCTGCAGTCATTGGCATTCACTGTGAACGTCCCACCCTGTGAGAAGGCTCAGATTAATGTTTACTTCTGCTTTTCTTACACTCTACTACTACCTCAGTATGTTACTTTATTTTTTAACTTATGTACTTGAGTTTGATTTCTGTTTTTTTTAGCCATTTGTTCTTTGCATGGTGATATATGACATTGTCCTCCTGTGTTTCACCAGCCTCTTTCTTCACTGTTTCATCTGCCATTTGTGTTTTCTTCTCTGCATCATTGGGTTTTTGGAAAACATCTGACCATTTGGCTCCGTTCACATGCCGCTGGCTTGGTTTCACACAGTGGTTTGAAAAGCTTTTTTTCTGGCACCTACATTTGTAAGAGGATGTTTTTTGAGGCTGGGAGGAAATATTTTTCTGCGCTACTGTGCAAACAACTGGAACAAAAGCTACAACTGAGTGCTTTTACCTGCAGCTGACCTTACAGTGTAGGAACATTTAACACAACGTGTCATAACCAATAGCTCACTACAAACTTGAAGCGCCCAGTCAGAGCTTTTGTGAAACTCCGTAGAATAAGGAAAGGACTGTTTAAAGAATCTGGTCTCAGTTTTGCATTTTTTTGCCTGTGTGGAAACATTAAGTTGTTGCCTCAGAGGCCAATAAGTACACAGATTTGTATGTGTGGGAGGAATATCGTTAAAAAGGTGGGATGAAAGGCAAACAGGTCAATAAGAGGGCGGAAAGACAGAGGGACTAGGGGGTGGTTAAATATTAGCACACATGCTGTTGAGTGAATACATGTGCTGTCTGTGGATGTGTGTGTACGAGACCGAAGAAGGAATGTACGCTCAGACCAATCCCCAAAGCCAAAAAAATGACAAACAGCCAGTTTTAGAATTGCATTAAAGCCACATCTTTTATGCAGTAGTGAACCTCATAAAATACACCATTTCAGCAGCACAGTTCTCTATTGGTCAGATCGTGTGCTTAGGTCACGATTTGATCTACGAGACGATTTTTGGTTGGTTGCCACCATTGTGAGGGTGTTTATTTGTTCAAACCAAGGTCTTTGTCAATTCATATTCAACTTCAATTAAACTGAAAATTAAAGATTCATAATATTTACAAGGAACTTATTATTCTTCTCTAATCATTTATTAGATGTATTCATATGAAAAATGTTTGTTTTAAAAAAATCTAGACAACCGATAATGAAATTGAAAATGAATTGCAGAGACTTGTCAAATACACTAAAAACAGTCATTTAATAACAAAACTGAGCAGTAGGCACAAAGAGGCTTAAATCATGAGTAAATACTGTACAATCCCAATTTATCACTGACATATTAACCTGGATTATAGTCTTAGCATAAGCAAGTATAAATTAATACATATAAATTATGGTATCATCGACATACTGTATAATCTTACAGAGATCCTACAACAGAAAGGTTATTGTGTGTCTTCACCTGTTGGATTGATAGCAAGTGCTAACCCATTGTCCTGACCCTCTATGAGGAGGGTTTATGTCTCTGACATTTCTTATGTCCATACAAACAGACATGTCAGTTTTTCCTAGCCTACACTGGCACAGTGAAGTCTAGCCCAGAATTAATCCAGTTAAGGTTCTGTACAGCTCAAAGGTAAAGCAACTGTGAATAAATGTGTACAATGTAATGTGAGGCACAGAGGATTCAAGTGCCCAACAATATTCACGTTATCAGCGGTAAGTCACAGTGGGTTAGTGATAAGATTGCTTTGTTTACTCCAGCCGTGGTAAATAGGTAGTTTGCATTTGCATTTAGAAAACTGCTCTAACCAAGTATTTTCTATTATGGAAAATATATTTACATCACATAAACACTATTAAGACTTGACTAAAAAATAAATGTAGCCTTACTCACCATTCTTTACTGACGTTACTGCCTCATGAGGGGAGTCAAACTGTTAATAGGCACAAACACTGCTGCTATAAACAGCTCAAACAGATGTGCCCTTTGAAACGGGATGATGTAAAACCAAGCAAATATAGCAAATATTTGACCTTATTAGGAACATCCTATACCAACTTAACGGTTCTTACAAGAACTTAAACTCAAAGTCAAATGAGTCAGAGCAACAGAGATAAAAACTATTACAAATTCAGTAAGAATGTGTGGATAGGGGCCAGGCCAACTCAGTTCAACCACTCAGCCCCACCTCTCTGTATGTACAGATGACTAATCAAGTCATTTCGATAACCAAAGTTGGTTTTTAAAAAATTTATTTGACCTTTTCACAAAGATTGAAAGGCCACAGACAAAGCTGCTTCAAGACAACATTTCCCCCCATTTCAATAAAAGGCTGGTGTAAAAAATATAGTTCTTTGACACATGTTAGGCAGTAGGTAGCTGGTTAAAAGTCATCAAAGCCTACACATAGGGAAAATCCCAAATATCGTCACAAAATATATATTTAACAGGGTGTACACAAGCAAGCATAATGTGCTATTAAAAGGGAAAACCACCCTGTTGCTGTTAATTGCCTCGTGTCTTTACCGGCGCTCTAAAAGTCTCTTGAAGCTCCTGTGCTCCTTTGGTTGGCTGGTTGAGGTAAAGATTGACAACTGACAAACACCTGTTTAACCTGACATGCTTGCACCATCTTACACTGCGACAAATTAAAAATAATTTGTAAATAGTGAATAAATTACTAATTTGGGATAATCGTGTCAGTCACACTGTCACTGTCCCTTTAAGATCAAACCTGCTATTGTAGCTGTATAGAGCTGACAGTCAGAGAGGAATGTGCTGTGGCCGCTTCAGAAAACGTCGGTCACTTAAACGGTTTCTGAATTATAGTCATTAGCCTTGGCTCTACCTTCGCAATCCTGTTCCACGTGCATGCTGCACTCAGTCACTGAATAAAATAATCCTGAAAATATTATTAATATTGGTTGCAAGGTTGAGGGCCAACATAAGGCTACCACTGAACACAACTAAAAGACTGAAATCTCTTTTTTTAAATGGCTTACAGAAATATAATCTCTAAACATCAAAACACATTGAAAAAGGCTTGTAAAAAATAATTTTTCAAAAGACAAATAAAGCACATTTATATTTGGTCAGTTCTATAAGTGTCAAATATCTGTGAGAAAACAACAAAAATATGTACCTGCAGAGTAACAAAATCTCTCATTCCAATACTGGACAGCATATGAAAAAACATATTCATTCCTCATAACAACAACAAAAAAATATCTTCAAATCAGCGAAGAAAGCGTACAGTAAATGAAATGTAACGATGAAAAATGTTAAACAAATCTGACCTCAAATAAAGGGAAAAGGGTTTAAATTTGTAAAGGCCCTTTGTAATACTAATCCCAAACATGGTACCACTTTAATTAACAGCATTGCATTAAGGCTATTCATATGTTTCTGTGAACTTCCTCAGTGTTGTTAAGTTGAGCTGAGACAGGTCAGGCAGTAGTTCTGTAAACAGGACAATCGATCTGTCTGTAATGCAGAACCAAGTCCAGCCCAGTGTGGTTCAGTTTACAGAAGTAACGTGAATATAAAGGCACAGTGTTTGCAGTATTTTGAAGTTGATTACTTTCCTAGACTAGAGATGTGATTCACTGTGGCACTCTAGAAAAGATTACTTAAAATTTAGGATGTGTATTTAACATCTAACTCCTTCCCCAGAATGGAATAATAGGAATGTATTTTAATAGTCTTATTTGTTCCCTTAAGACATCTTCTTCGCAAACACTGAACATCATATGGCGAGATGTGAAAGGGAAGCAGAGGAGGAAGGCAGGAAAATGAGAAAATGCTGGGAGCACTGAAGAAGAACAGAGGTGCTTGACTTCAAACTTCATCAAGAGGAATCGTCTTCAGTTGTTTATAGATCCATTCTTAGTCCTGCTTGGGAGGAGATGGACTCCATTTAAAGTCCCTTTTGGTCAGTTCAGGCGTAGAACTCCTTGGTGGGCGCTTTGTGATAGGCTGTCGTGGAAACTTTGGTGTCTCCCAGGTCGTAGCTACCTTCGTCCTTCTTTTTCATGCGGTAGGCGAGGAGAACAAGAAGGAAAACAGCACAGAGGAATCCAACCACTCCACATGCAATCACCGCTGGAGGAGAGGACATAAAAAAATTAATGATTTTTGACAATGTCCCACAATTTACAGCTCAAAAAATATATGTTTTATCATGAAAACCTTTATCCGTTTAGTCTTTAGATACTTTCAGTGAATTAACTCATTAAACCAGACGTGATTCAAGTGGAAATGTGTCCTCACCTGCCAGCACTTCCGTCCTCTCCCACATGTTCTCAGAGGTCACCTCTTTCGGAGAGTCCATCTCGTATATTCTGCTGCCTCGGCCATTATTGGCCCGAAGTTCATTGTCAACCTCCTCGATCACCTCATCCTCATCTCCAATGTTTTTGGGTGTTGAGACATCCCACCTATCCAGACTGTTGTCCTCGTCTGTATCTTTGTTTACAGTGATGTCCATGCCGAACGTAGTTGCAGTAGTTTCCCTCTGAGGCCTGCTGGTGGAGCTGGGGCTGGTCCTCTGTGTGAACCAGTCAGCTGTTGGGCCTGCCACCTGTGGGAACATGTGCATTAGTTAAATGCATGATGCAATGCATAATGTAGAATGTACGAATCCTGAAATAGACATTGGACATAACTTGTTAAATATATTATGAGTGGTTTGTCTTGGGATCCAGGTTATAAAGATTTTCTATCTTTGAGATACATACCTCCTCGTCACGGTTGTCCCCATTCAGTAATACGAATGGTGTTGTCTCTGTGTCCTTCACTGTGGTTGATGGGTCCTGGCTGTGTGTTGCAGTGGTTGATGGGTTGTGAGGAGAGTTCGCTGTTGGCTGTGGCTGACTTGGAACCATTTCTTTGGAGACTGTGGTCTGAGAGACGTTGAGGAACCTCATGGCTTCCTCCTCTGTATCTGCAAGGTGTCTGAAAGCTGAGATAGAGGAAACAATCACCACAAATTCTAACACACAAGAGTGAGCTTACTCTCAATTTAACACCATTACTGATTTTGGAGTAAAAAAATGTCTGTACTGATCACCTATGAACAGACTGCAAGCACGCTATAGTGTGAGAATCTAATTTTGGTACAGTTGTTGCTGTCCGAAAAAAACTATGTTGTAAAGTTAAATTTTTTCAGTCTTACTTTATGAGTCGAGATGATTCTCCTACTTCATAACATACATAAGTCTCTTCAAAATCCACTAGATTATCTTAAAAATGAATTTCCACAAAGCTAAAAACAGAGCAGTATGTTTCAGCCTCATGAAAGGCTGACATTTTGTGGCTAAACGGTTTTAATCCGATAGTGATGTCATGTTAATACGTGCCCTCAGGATGTTAATTAACCAGCTCCTTTTACACGCAGGAGGAATGCAATCTGTATGTTTTATAACCTACTGGAATTCACCTCACCACATTTCAGTTTATAATGTGATCGCACACTGAATGTTCCAACACGTTATTCACTGTGGGCATGGAGGTGAGTCACCAGTAATAAAGTCAGAGAGTATCTGACATCTGTGCGTTTCCAATAAAATGTCACCTGGTTAACTCCGCATCACCTCAGGACAAACATCTGGCAGACTGTTGAGTGAGTGCTTCTGTGTCTGAATACGCAAGCACTTGTGTCTACAGTGCATGTATTACTCACTTGTCTAACATTTGTGAAGGAGTGGATTAGGAAATCACGAAATGAGGAGAACGTTTCTAAAACTAACTATCTGTAAGGAAATTGGAATTTGAGATAAGAAAAAAGGTCCAAAAGTTTCCCAAAAGCACTTTAAAACTAATATGAGTCCCACTGTAAAATCTAAATGCTTTTGGAAAACAGGGCCCTGGACTGCTGAAGAAAATGAAAAACAGAAAGTGTACATAATTGATTTTCATTTGTGTTAAGTTAACAAATGTTGATGATGTATTTGGATACTGTTCATTTATGTATTTTCTAAAACTGCTACAACTGACAATGTGATGTTGCAACTAAAATGATTTCCATGACTAAAACTAAAAAAAAACAAAGGCAGTGGTCTTCTTACCGTAGTCTCCGGATCCAGAGCCTGAACCGTCGTCGTCACCATCTTCATCATCTATCGGGAGGCCACCTGATGTATGGCCCTCTATGTAGAGGTCATCTGTTGTGGAGAAGGGTGTCTGGGAGGAGACGAAGAGCTGTAAAAGAGGAAAACATACAGATGTTATGATTCAAGCAGAAGAAGAATACTAACGAAGACAAAGGAGACACCGAGACACATAGGTCTCCTTTATTCACACTTGCTGAATTCCTTTCACTAATCAAAAACATGTGAACATCTCTACAGTTTGGGAGTGAGACAATACCTCTCACAGCCTGGCCAAGTATGTCAGTGTTCACTGCTGCCTGAGAATTTAACCATAGCATGTGTTGCATCCATACTGTAGCATGTACATAAAGATGGAGGCTTGTTCAATTCATGTGTTGTGGCAGTAATTTGTGATGCTTCCCAGAGCCAGACAGAGATCAGAGATCGTTGGAGGAGGAGAGATCGAGCAGCTTCAAAGGCAAAACACACAACAGAGACACAGACACACGCACACACAGGGAAAAACATGTTATATATGAGATTGTAGTGTACGAAAATCTCCCACTAACCCAAACACTACACAAAGGAGTGTGATGAAAACCAAAACCTTTCTTGTCTCATCATCTAAAGCTTAGTCTGACTTTAAAAACTATGCTCCAACCAAAGAGATGAGGGTCTTAACTAGGTGAAGTGATTCACCAACTTGATGAAATACGACTGTCCTAATGTCTGAAGCAGAATAAAACAAGCTGTGATAACTTCAGAAAGACGGTAATATAACAAACGACTTGGGCAGACTAGAAAAACACATAAATCAAAGAAAGAAACCTGATAATAATGAGTCTGAAATTCAAAGGAGGGGAATGGCTCAGCAGATGTTGGTAGTAAGACAGCAAGACAGACACACACACACACACACACACACACACACACACACACACACACACACACACACACACACACACACACACACATACACACACAGACATGGATGAATATGGCCCATTGAGACCTGAAATATGTCTGGTATGTATACTATGTTTCCACTAACACAGGTGCTGAGAGAGGGAGAAAGGAGGGAGACTGGAGAAAGGAAGGAGAGAGACAGGGACACTACTGTATGTTTCTCCTGAAACAGGTGCTAGTGATAAAAGCAGGATCTTTTGGTGCAATAAATATTTACACTTGAGGAAAGGAAAGGTATTAATTCTACAATTTGAGTCTTCTTTTGCCAATACTAGCCTTTCATTTCACAGTGTACCTAAGAAGGGACACAAGCAGTGATACAAATCTAAAAGGAGTGTATTTATTCTGTAACTGCAGACCAAAGCACTTCACCTAATAAGGCCTGTCACCTTATTCTGCTTGGACCATATTTTTGGTATCAATAACGTCTTGTGAATCAAAGTGCCAGACGAATTTCTTAGCCGACTTTCTTTTTTGTCTCCTGGGATATCTGATATTTTTTATTGGAGCTGACGGAGATGTAACAAGAGACAAACCATTATGACATAAAACAGATGTTGTGTTCACTCTGTGTTGAAACAGGCCAAACAGAAAATCATTAACATCAATTTTCAAATGACAGCAGAGTCTCACAATGCCAGGACTGACGAAAATAGCAGAAGGAGCTTTCGCATTCTTGCTGTCTTCAGCCGGGGGATTACAAAAGCAGATGCTGCGCTTGTCAAAATGAAAGACACAGAGACACACAAAACTGTACTGGTGCAGACATTAAACTAGCTCTTTGAAATTAAAATAAAGTTAAAGTAATTGTGTAAGACCAAAGAGAGTTTTATGCATAGAGAGGTCTTATATTTACTGTCAAACTGGACACCACTGGTCCTGGCTGTCTGGTCACTTTAACAGCTTTGAAAGAGAGCAGCTTATGCTCATGTCTACACTGACTGGACTGTCCCAGTAAAAGAGGTACACAATGTACATGGTGAGAATGAGCAGGATGCCCTTTTAAGGCCTCAACAAGGTGCTGCTGAACTGATGGATGGCCCAAAACACTACCTAAACCTTGAACATGTGCTCTAACAAAATCACTCACATACACAGTGATATAGGGCAAGGCTGTATGAATGAAATCATCATCACCGTCAATAAGTCCAGTGTCAATAAATATGACAATATGACAGATGTTCATCATCATACATAACATTATCAAACTGATGTTTAAAGCAATTAATTGTGTTTCACTGGTATGCACTACACTCTTCATATGTATAAAAATCTGAAACTTGAGAAACTAATGATCCCAAATGCACAGATAGGTGTGACATGTTCAACTTTCTTATGTCAAACCTGAGTCCTAAACCAAAACATATTCAGTTTTGAAGGAAATATAACAGAGAAAAGCAAAATTCTTAAATTAAAGAAGCCGGCACCAGAGAAAGATTGATTGAGGTACTGGTGAATAATTGTCTGTTACTGACTATCTGATTTATTGTACAATGTAACATACAAAAGAAAAAGTGAAGGCAAGATGAAATCTGCTTTCACTTTCTCTGTCCATACCTCTTGCCAGAAAAAAAAATCATGCAGTGGTGTTAACTGAAAGACTTGACTCAGTCAGTCAGAGGTTACACACATCTGGAAAACATACATATGTACAAAGATCACACACACACATACACGCAGACCGTATATAACCATCTGGTGTCCTGGTGCTTTGTCCAAGTGAAGACAGTTTTCTGGAAACAGCCAGGTCGCAGTGATGAAACACTTCAGACATGCAATAGGGTATGGTCTGTTTTGGGAGTACATTATTGTAAGCAACAAATCCATGTTTTTTGCGTCCGCTGGATTTATTATTACAGTAAAATACTTCCTCTATGAGCTGGAAGTGGATGATAATGAGAGAGCAGTTGGGTCAAGAGTGACGTTGTGTAACAGCCAAAAGCACACAGCAGACCTGTCATCACCATTTAGATAGCGGCAGCAACACACAACACTGTAGAGGGGGGGTGTGTTTGAGAAAGGCTACAAGTCATAAGGGTTTGAACTCTGTCAACGTCAAATGGGTCTGTTAGGTTAGCAGCAGTTACAATCTCCAAAGGCTTCACAGAGGGCAAACATATTTGATAAGAAAAGAATCAGGAGCATCAGGGTTAAATATATTACTTAAATTTATTACAGCTCTGTTTGCCTTCACAGAATTTGGTAGGATTGTAAAGACAGACACAATATCTCCTCTTGTCTTACACATGGAGGGTATTATTTGAATCTGCTGACCCCAAACTAAAGTTCCTAGCCCACACTACTTTACAAAAGATACAATTTTCATCAGTTAACAAGGCTTAACATATTAAAAGCTTTGAACAGTATAAGAGAAATTCCCATCACCACCAAAACTTAGTTAGCTCTGGTTTTACAAATCACTTTAAGGCATGCTGAAATTGAAAGTCAGACATAAAGCCTAACCAACAAAGCCACCAAGATGTCACAGAAACGGTCCGCCAGCAAATCAGATGCTGTGAGAAAGACAGGATGTGTACAGTCTTCCCTTCATATACAGTCCTGTGTTGAGCCTAATATGTTGTGACTGATACTGTGCTACTGATAAACTGAGAGCACATGAAATTTAGTTAGACCATACTCCATGCAAATTCTCTACAGCTGGAGATGTTAATCTACGGTTTTTGTATTTGTGGATTGTCATCAGTGCAGTGTTTTTGTTTGTTTTAATGTGGCCCGTCTGTCATCTGTGTGTCCCAGAAGCACTGTGAAAATAACCATCAATAATATCAAGTGAAAGGTGTCACATGCTTCCTCTTGCCTATTATGGTTGGGTCTGAAACCCACACAGTTATATGCTTGCCTGGACTAGCCCGGTGGGACTCACTGTGAGTCATCCATCCAGAAAATGACACAACTACCGGCAAGCCTGTTCCAACATTCATCGTTCAGATGTGAGCAACGTCACTGACTGCCTAACCAGTAATTCTACAGCCACACTCAGAGAGAAATAGACAGTTTGAATATACACCGTAACCCATCACGCCCAGCAATTTAGGCCTGGAGTCTGTGTATTAGTGGCATAAAGTGATAGGGAATCACAGCAAGTGTAAATCAGAGTATGGCATACATTTGCAAGATGACAAAGGTGTAATTTTAGCAGTTAAAAAAGTTGTTTTTCAGTAATCACATACATTTATATGACATGTTGTAACATTAAAAATCCTGGGGCCTTAGGTGGAAAAAATATTACATTAAACTGTGTTTATCTTCTCTTTGCCTTCTGAACTTCTTCAGTATTTAGCCTGTGTTTACTGCCTTGCCAGCTCTGGCTACACATATCCATAACAGTCTCAGGTTTCTGTTTTTTTTTCCCTTTTACAATATTCAGTCCATAAATCATAAATATCTTGCATTTTTGGAGAGGTGGCAAAGTTCCCTGGCTCTTGTTTGGGGTTTTTACAATGATAAAATCATGAAGGATGTTTTTGCACTTGTGACAATGCACAGAGCTCTGCTTCAGCCTGTCATTTCCAGGTGTTTTCCAGCTTTACAACACATACAGTCACACACACACGAAGAGTAGAGGAAAGACAGGGAGACATTTTTCTAGTTTGGGACAAGTCCGACTCGTCAGATCAGGCATGATTTCGTCATTCTCTGCATTTTAATCCAACTTAAATATTCATTAGTGTCTGATACAGAATTTCATCTTGCAAATAATGACATTTTAAGGCTTGACACAAGCCCTGTGTGGGTGGGAAATCCAGGCCAGGTCTGGGGGTTTGGGTTGAAATGTCAAAGTTGTGAGCTAGAGACTGAACAGACTTTGGCCCTGTGTGAACTTGACACCAACAAGACACATGAACTTGGCTTGAATAGACTACACAGTATTATCAGTTAACCTCACATCAGTCAGTTTAACGTATCTCCAATGTAAATACGGTGGCTTCCTGGGAGATACCATTCGTTTATGCTTAAAGGCAGCTGCCATGCTTGTTTTCATATGAATTATTTTTAGCTCAGACTCACATACAACGTCCAGGTGGACCAATTAGGGAAAGTATGCTAAAATAATAAAGCTACTGAACAAGGTAGGACGGTGTAACATCATATATAGAGCCTAAATGGAGGAAAACACAAACGCAACAGTCAACTGAACAAAATTAAACGTTATGTATCTCAACGGCTAATTAACGTCTTTTCTCGGGATAAAGGAAACACAAAAAGTCAACGTTATCGAGCCAAATAACATTTGAGTTAAATATAACATTAGTTTTTTCGATATTTAAAATAAAGAGAGAAATTGAAAGCTACTTACTTTTTCACTGATAAACCCAGTCGCCAGCCCGACGAGGAACAACAACCACAGATTCCTCATCTTAACTTCCAAAAACAGACGACAGTTGTGAGGAAAAATATGTATAGTGAAAAGAAAAACTAACTTAAATGTACTCAAAGGTGAAATAACGTCGTTCCGCTGGTTCCTCGTCACGTTTTTGTCGCTGGTGTTTTTGGGCTACTTTGTTAAATCTCAGCTCTTTGACGGTCGACTCCTGAACGCGTTGTGTGTGGAGTTCCTCTGGAAAAGTTGTTTGGACTGGCAGTGCAGCGTGGCTCCGCGGTGACGTCAGCACGGCGTGACGTCCGTTGAAGAAGGTGCCGGAGGCGTTTCGCTTCTCAATGAACACACACACACACACACACACACACACACACACACACACACACACTGGGAGCTCTGCAGGAAAGACCATAGATGTATAATAATAAGGGAAAGACACTACATTTTAGGAAAATTAGGGAAAAAAAAACACAAGGAGCTGCACCGGAAATGATTTAATGGATGTTAACATTTTTCAGAAAACCACTTATTCACAGTTTTCTTAAAACAAATTGAAACCTCACTATTCTATATACTAATTTATTTTAGGGATGAACATTCAAATGAGTAGGTTGACTCAATTTGGGCTGTTTACTTTTGCTATACCCTTAAACAGCAGAAATTCTCCTTCCTGTAGGATGGTAACTAGACTCTTAGTAATAGATGTTGGACTGATTTAGGTTGAATGAAAAAATATCAGTCAACACCACTCTTAAAATAATGGTGCTGATTCTCCTTTTGGTGACTCTAAAAACTGGTTTCTATTTAATGCACCCTCTGTGCTAGGAAAAAAAAACTATACACAAAGCAAGAAATATAGCAACTTAACAAATGTTTCTGAACACCCAAAAGAAAAAGGTAAATGAGTATTTTGGTAAGCATTTTTCATTTGTCCTAGCTATTTGGGATCAGTAGGACCCAATAAGTATAAAAAGACTAAACACTGTCAATGATAACAAAGTCCCAGTGTCCTCAAACCAGACAACAATAAAACCCCAGTGTCTTCAAATGAGTACTTCCTTCTTAACAGTGTCTTAGCTTGTTACTGTTGCTACCATTGGTTAAATTTGTTGCCGTATGTAACTACAAACATTATTAATCATAAATAAACAAGTGTCGACCATAAAATGTGATCAGGTTTCGGACCTTGTCCACTTTTGTGTCGGAATCAGCTGCAGACTGCACAAAAACTGTCCATGAATGAGGACAACAGGTCTAAGTTAAGTAGAATAAAGTATGAGGTCAAGTAAGTCCAAAATGTGATGTCCTGTTATGGGGATCAGGGGTGGACAAAATCACAGAGTTTCTACTTATTTATGGCAGCATTTTATTTAACAGTAATTTTTAAATACATCAAATTAAACATTTTAGTAACCCATACTGTTTTTATTTTGTTTTTAAACCTGAGGCAGGGACCAGAGTGTGCTGCCACTGTAGTGTGTATGGTAGAGAAGCATCAGCTCATGAAGTGAATTATAAATTGTAGATGACTCCCTCTGGTGCAGGAGAATGGTTATGACAGCAGCAGCCGAATCACACCAGACACTGAAGCTGTTTGAATCTTATTGTTTTCTTTGTACCATTATAATTTACCGTGGAGTTCCTTTTATCTTTTAAGTAGCCTACTTTTTGTCAAAATATATTCCACGTCTATGAGAGAAAATGTCACTTTGCTTTTCTGTCTTTGCTGTCAACCACTGACATCGTTGCTTTAATGAGTCTCTAAGGTCTACCGCTGCCATAGGTGCCTTAAACCAGGTGAATACTTATCGCTATAAATTTTATATTTGTACTTAATTTGTAGTAACTTAATTTTGATATGAAGAGATTTTGTTCAGTAACAAAACATCTAGACTAAGAGTTGAAAAAAAAACATAATTCCAAGACTTGTGATTATTTTTTTATAGGCATTAAATATTATACAGACATACAACAGTCAAAAGGTGAAGGCTGGATTTGTAAGAAAAAAGAGCAGTACTATAAAGGTAGCACTTTCCAACATTTTGGACTTGTGACCTCTAAAAATTAGGCCGTCTAGTGATTCCTCGTCATCTGTTGCATAACGTCCACAAGCTTTGAGGAGTTCAACCAAGAGGTAATATATAGTGTTAATAAATTATTTAATAAACCAGTATGACAGGGAATTCAGGAAAACAAACACAATTTTTTTCATAGCTTAAATATGTTTTTTCTGCTCCCCTGTCCCGTTAGTCATCTAAAGACCCCTGCGGTTTATTTGGCGACCTCATGAGGGTTTCCTGACACCTACAGCTGTAAGGCATGGGCTGTCAATGTGCTTCATGTTGCAGCACGACAAGAATGACAACACTTTTCTTTGGTGTATGGTTTTTACATGTTTTCATTGAGGTTCTGCCTTTAACATTTAGAACACTCTTAAATACAAATAGAAACAGGACAAAGGCAATAACAGCTCTCACATCACACTCTCGGAAGTTCCTAATGTGTTGAGCCCCTTTAATTTGGGGCAAACATCAATTTAAGACGCTCACAGTGGCAAAGTGACACACAATATCAACAGAACAAAACTGGCAGTATGCTTCTTTAAGAAAAAATTCTGAGGCAGTTCAGCCATTGTTCTATCAGAAATGCCTGACATTATGTTGTGTCTCACCACGTTTAATCAGTCATGTTGACAATCACATCGGATATCAGATTATCATCTCATAAATCCTTGTTTTGCTGAGCAGTTAATGTTTTAGGAAGTCCTTACTGTTGTCACACTGCTGCACACTGTAAGTTAAACAAAGGCAAATTCTTACAGAGCATGTAAAATAACACTATACAGCTTCACAATAGACTTTACACATTCACTTGGTGTCCATTAATTTAAATAATATAATTTTAATCTTTTAACATAAGTTTTTCACCTATGAAATTAGGTAGCATATAAGAGGGTCATTGGATTAGTTGGGTTATTTTCTGTCAGTACCAACTGCTGCCATTCGCTCACACATCCACACACTGCTCTAAAACCGCTGGTGACAGAGCAGTACTCTATGCCTACATGTTTAATCGACATATATGAAGATATGATGTGACCCGACATGAAGACGTTAGCTCAAGTGAAATCACCCCAACATAGTATGAGAATTAGAATGATGGGGACACAACAGCACACACAACACAGTGGAGTCTCCACACATTTGGATGCAGTCTCAACCTCTGCTGTAGGCATGGCAGAGTAAAACAATGAAGTGTGTTACTAAATGAAAATTTCCAGCCTTTGCAGAGAGTTCAGGAGATCCAGGGTGGTAAAACAATCGTCTCTCAAGCTGCAGAGTCTGTAGGAGGTTTGTGGCATTTTACAGAGCGGAGGTACAACATCATCTGATTCCCGCCTTGATGTCCGACGCTTTCATGCTTCTCTTCCAAACTTGAGGGATCTGCATCGCAAACAGGAGGAATGATACTTAGGATCTGATCTTTAATCACTCTTTCATCTGGCGTTATTGTGTGAATTTGTGTGTGTGTATTACTATTGGGGGGACTGCAGGCTCCAGATGTCGACCCAGAAATGACAGCAGTCGCCTCCATATCAGCCCGCTGCCCAGGAACATGAAGCCGGTTACCATCCAGAAAACACAAGGCTCCTGGTAATAAAGACAAACAATGTGAGCGTATGTGAGTATAAACATGTAAAAGGTGCAGTATGCATACACAGACACAGTAATCACACTCGAGTAAAGACCAAAACAAGCAGACTAAGACCTTGTTAAAAAGGTGGTCTCGGTCCTTTTACAAGCAAACTCTGGTGCGGTTTGGTACGCTTTGCGAGAGTATGATCTGACTTCGATCCAACCCAGCTGGAGGAAGAATCGCACCTCTGTTAGATTAAACCAGCTCCTGTAGCCAGCTGCACTGTGCTTGTATGTGTACTTCAGCTACAAAAGAGCCCACACTTGCCCTCTCTCTTCACATCAATGCTTAAATAGGTGTAGACTGTGCTGAAAATGTCACAGTTCAGGACGTTAATACGTGTCTCCTCCTGAACGGCTCTGATAGGCGTCTTCAATGATTCCAGTACATAAGCACATTGTTTTCCAGCTCCAGCTGTATTGAATGCAAATGATGACCAGGTCACCTGTCATCGTTGTCCAATGACAAATTGGAAAGTGGTGCGTTAATCTATTTCTGGAGCAGGAGTCTGCTCTTCCTTTACTGTTTGTTACTGTACTTTTGAGAGTTTTCCCATGTGGAAATTCGGACCACTTAGAAAGCAGTTTGGTAGCGCATCACAAATTTTGGTCTGCTTGTAAAAGGCGCCGTGTGAACACATACCAAAGTCAAAGATATACGCAACATTGTAACAAACTGGTCCTTGATTCGGACCGAGCAAACAAACTATGGGAACTATAAAACACACTCAGATAACGTTGCCTAAACACTGGCAGGTTAAAAAAACACACCCACGAAGATGTGTTTGCCTGGTCCACAAACAAAATGTACTGTAAAGACAAAACGTATTTCAAATATAACAACAATAACATTAACTTTTATAACTGATTAACCAAATATTTCAAATTATATCAACTAACCACTGTTTTTGTTAAATGTCAAAAATGACAAATGCTCATAATAAACTATTCAAATCTTAAGTTTTGTCTTAAATTGTTTGTATTATAAGACTAACAGTCCAAAACAAATTTAGTTAAAACATAATTATTTTTAGTAGGAAGCTGCTTCACCTCTTCAAAGGACGACTCCAAATTCATTCCAAAAGCCACCCCTATCAGACCGAATAAGGAAAGGGAGAAGGAACCCATCGCCAGCTGCAGATTCAGGCGCATCATCACGTTACGATGGCTGGAATAAAACAGGCAGCACATGTTGAGCCACAAGCAACTTAAAATATACTCTACAACACTTTTGTTTTTGTTCTCATTTTTAGTGGTTCAAGTTAAGATATAAGACTTTTATGCACTCAGCAGATATATTTCTCTCAAAGTTTGGTCACAAATTTGTTGAAATCCATGTTAGGTGTGGCATATCAAGATGCTGATTCAACAGCGTCATTACTACACAGGTGTTCCTTGGGATGGTCACAGTTAAAGGCCACTCTTAAATGTGCAGTTCTGTCACACAACACAACGCCACAGATGTCACAAGTTTTGAGGGAGCATGTCACTGGCAAGCTGACTGCAGGAAGGTCCACCAGAGCTGTTGCCTGTAAACTGAATGCTTACTTCACTACCATAGGCCTTCCCCAATGCCATTTCCGTGAATTTGGCAGTATATCCAACCGGCCTCACAACCGCAGACCATGTGTAACCACACCAGCTCATGACCTCCACATGCAGCATCTTCACCTGCAAGATCATCTGTAAGCAGCCACCAAAACAGCAGATGCAATAATCGGTTTGCACAACCAAATAATTCCTGTCAGGAACATGTCAGGGAAGCTCATCTGCATGCTCGTTGTCCTGACAGCAGTTTGTCATCATAACTGACTTCTGTTCAGGCTGGTTGGATGCACTGCCAAACTCAGGGAAACAACATTGGAGATGCTTGATGGGAGTGAAATGAACATTCAGTTCATGGGCAACAGCTCTAGTGAACATTCCAGCAGTCAGCATGGCAGTGGCACACTCCCTCAAACTTTCAGACATCTGTGGCCTTGTGTTGTGTGATCACAGTGTACATTTTAGAGTGGCCTTTAACTGTGACCATATGAAGTAATGATGCTGTTTAATAATCTTTTTGTGCAAAAATGTATTCAAATGTTTATCTGACGATCTGACGTGAAGCTTCAACAGTCTGAGTTAGACAAATCAAGCAGATATCTTCTGAGGTTACAGTGTTTTTAGTAAATAGTCCCGAGTTTTTGTAACTGTCCATTCACTGCAGCTCAACCCTATGTGTATGTGTGTGTGTGTGTGTGTGTGTGTGTGTGTGTGTGTGTATACCTGTCCAGATTGATAAAGACAACACTTTCTGAGTCGTCTATCAGCCCTTTCAGCTCTCTGGTTTTATTCCCCATCTCCTCAGCCTGTACAGAGCAGTACGTTCACTGTATGAACACTCAACACAATGACTGTGCATTACATGTAGATGACTTTTAGCACTGTGTGCCAGGACTTTGGATAATGAACAAACAAAACAAGTAAGTAGCCCTACCTGCATGAAGTAATTCTCCAATAACAGCTCCATCTCCTCAGCGTGGTCAATACCCAAACTGCTCTCCTCACTAGAAACGCAGACAGACAGACAAACATGTTAACACACACAAATGAATTAAAATACTGTTTTAGAGAACACCTTGGAGCTACCCAAAGCAATCACTATGACCATTTATATCTACAGTTTTGCAAAACGTGTTTTAATATAAAACTTATTTGTCTTCAATCTTAAAAACAGAAAATATAACACAAGTTTTCTGCAGAACAAAAATGACAAATTTTAATTTTAATTCCTGCGTTTTGATGCCTCTGCGCTGGTGAAAGCCGTGATCAAAAAGATTTGCTCATAAGTGGTTCTGGCCCGTCCAATTTTTATTCAATCATGTGGCCGAAGGCATCTGACTTTGGATCACAAGACTAAGAGCTGGAGTTTCTCCGTAGTCTGCAGTTTTTAATTTTATTTTTGAAACACAGAAGTAAAATATATTTGTTTGTGAACAACACAAAACATATAATTGTTTAAATTTGTGGCCATTGTCAAGTGTTTAGGTTTAGACTGTGGCAAAGGGAATCATAATTGCTTGCATTGTGTCTTGCATTTTCGGTTTAAAATGTGGTCAGAAAAAAGAAAACAAAATGAAGGGAAAAAAGACCTGTGTTACCCTGAACCCAAACTTTAACCTTAATGCAACCAGTTGTTTGTGCAATGCCTGACCAATACCAAATCTAAACCCTAACCCCAATCAATGAGAAGGATGGTAAATAAAAACACTGACTGAAGCTGAAACAGACTTTGACACCTCAGAGATCAATTAAGTCCTCTCCCTTCTTGTCTTTCACTGCAGCCACTGTGGGGCTATTTAAAGTGTATTTGAGTTCGTGTGTAACTTACAAAACTCTTGGATCTGTCCACTTGGTCAGACAGAGTTCTTCAATGACCTCATCCTCATCCAAAATCTTCAGCAAGGTATCCTTAAAGACTTTTATGTCCGTCTCCAACTCTGATAAGCTGTCAGAGACACAAGAGTCAGGAGGGAGACTGAGCGAGACAGACAAAACATAGCGTGAATATCTACAGTGAATGTTTAGATCTAACACTGCCTAACTGACTCAGTACTTCTCAGATCCAAGGAAAGACAAAGAGTGTTAAAGAATAGCTGAATGTGACAGGAGATGTGTTTAGGGCCAATGGCTGTGATTTCAAAATAAAACTGCATGAAAACCAATACAGTCCCAGTGATACTGACCCAGTTCCTCATATCCATAGTTCAGAAAAGCATTGCAATCTTAATGCTGTCTCGTTTACAAACTATGGCAATGTACACGCGGCTGTACCCTTTACCTCTTGCTGTTCTGCAGCAGTATATGTAGTTTGCTTCTATCAACAGAAAGTACTTTAGGATCCACCAGAGACTCCAATGTGTCCAACATTACTGGTTCGACCTCATTCAGCCGAGCTTGTAGAGTGTTTACCTATTGACACACACACACAAAGACACAAGCAGACAATCAGAGCCTCATATACAGTACCAGTCTAAAGTTTGGACATGCTTGCCAATTTATGTCCTTAAATTACAGGCTGGTTTTTATCTTGGTTAGGACGTTCTTAAATACACAAACACACAGTGTTTCTTTAATATGGCTCACCTTGTGCTGCAGGATGGCCTCTAGTGCTCTGAACTCAAAGGGCAGAGAGTGTGACTGTGATGCCAGCTGAGGGGCCAGTTCCAGTACCAGCCATCGCTCCAATCCAAATCCTCGGAAATCCAGCACCAACAGCGACTTCGGGGTCACGACGGCTTTCAAAGACTGTGGAGAAGACAGAGGGACGAGGGGGGAGGTTAGCCTCTTTAGAAAACACTGAAACATTTACATCCCTGATAGTGGATGCAAATACTTTCAGAACAACCTAATTTCAAGACTTTTTAAAAAATATTTGTAGCAACTGATGCATGGCTTTTACTGTACTTTTATCTACATCACATATCATGTTAATGTGACTGTGTCTGTGCATACACAGCCGTGTGCTACGTTTGGATGACTGCAGTCCCAATAGTTGACTCTGATCTGTAAATATTTGCAGTGAAAGACCTGAAAAACTCTAAAATGCTAAAGTACACTTCTGTGTTTGTTTTCTAAAGCCACAGTTAGATACCCGAAACAGCCGCACCAATCAGGATGAGTGATGGACAATGATTCTGCCTCCTGGGTCTAATGCAGTATTCACACCCAGTCCATGTATATGATTGAGGCCTGTTAGTGTTTAGTCACAGATAGTCCTGAGACGCAGCTGTAACACGGAAAGCTTTCAGTACTTAAGGTAATGTACCAGCACTGCTCTGTATCTGTTTTTCTTTTATTTATTTAGCACATTATCAATTACAGAACAAGCAAAACATGAAACAAGTTGTTAGACAAAAATGCAAAGCATAGGAATTAGCACAGTAAGTATATTTAGCTACTTGTTGCAACTGTATTTCTTGTACATTTGTGCTCTCATTCTTTTCATTTTTATCAAAATTAATAATCAGTTAATAAATTACTGCTTTAATGTACATCATCCCGACTGCAGGATGTCTGAGAAGCTGCTCTGTCTCTGCCTGCTGCTGGTTCTGTTGTGTCCCAGCTGGGCTGAAAAACACACGTGTCTCACGTCAGCCTCCAACTGTGAAGAGTGCATCCAGTCTGGCCCGATGTGTGCTTGGTGCTCCAGTGCCCAAGGCTCTAATGTTCGCTGTCATACCTCGAAGGGACTGCGGAATGCCGGCTGTCATAAAAATGACATATACAACCCTCAGGGCAGGGTGCAGGTTGTCAAGAATGACAGCAGGTAAGTCTCCTGACGCTGGTGCTACTTTACAGTATCATTATTTTACCACAATAAATTCTGAGGTGTTGATCTTCTTGCTGGTGATTACCCAACTTCTAAAGCACAGAGCAAGCAAATATCAAGACCCTGTTCCTCCAGCCCCAGGAGCTCTCCCTCCACTTGAGGCCGGGTGTGAGCCAGTCCTTCCCTCTCACTATCAACATGCCTGCAGACCAGCCTCTCACAGAGCTGACCGTGGACACCAGCCCTGTGCCAGCGGGAGTCAACATCACATTAACTAGCATTGTGAATGAAAACCCTGTGGTCATACAGGTGAGCAGAATTAAGATGGACATATTGAGCTTAATATTGGGAAATAAAAGTTATTCTAATTTTAATATTAAAGCCTCTTTTCTCTAGGTGACTGTTGAGGCTGCTCAGTGTCCCAGTGAGAGTGCTGACTCCAACCAGAATCAGAACACAACTGGGCCCTGGTCCGTCCAAATCACACCCCGAGGCTTTTCACAAAGTGTGAAGTTAGAGATAACTTTAGAGTGTGAGTATAACTTCCACACATTTGTCTTCTATAATATGAAAAATAAAAAACTATAATAACATTTGTTTCCCCAGGTCAGTGTGACTGCAAGAAAATCCCTGAGGTACGCAGCCCTGCCTGCAATGGCCACGGGACTCATGTGTGTGGCCAGTGTATGTGCTACAATGATTACGAGGGACAACAGTGCGAGAGGGATGTTTTTGAGCGAGGTGATGAGTACTGTCGCCAAGGCCCGAATGACCCTTTGTGTAGTGGTAGGGGAAAATGCTTGGAGGGTTACTGTGAGTGCGAGAAGCGAGTAAACCCGGAAGAAAGGTACAGCGGCATGTTCTGCCAGTGCAGCAACTTCGACTGTCCATACAACAATGGCAGGTATGAAATGTGATGACTAGTAAGCTATGAAATATTCTTTTTTAATTCTACTCACTAACAGAAATATTTTATAGTAAACAAAAAAAAACAAACTGAAAAATGTTCTCTAACAGAATATGTGGAGGCCATGGGAGGTGCGAATGTGGGAAGTGCATTTGTGATGCCGATTGGACCGCCGAAGACTGCAGCTGCTCCCTGGACACTGCTTCCTGTATGGCATCAAATGGGCAGATATGCAACGGTAGAGGGAGTTGTGAGTGCGGAATATGTCGATGTACCTCTGAACGATTCAGAGGCCCGACCTGTGAGGACTGCCCTCTTTGCCCAGGAGTATGTATGGTGCACAGGGACTGTGCTGAGTGTCGGGCATTTGGGACTGGAGCAAAGAAAGACAGGTGAGAACCGGTTGCATTTTGCAGGCTAATCATACGATAACATATAATATAATAATAACAATGACATAATAATGCAAAACACTTCACTTTATAAAAGGCATCGATTGGAGTGATACATTTAGCAAAGTATGTGCTTTCTAGATTTCTGTTACAACGCCACAACTCCCTCTTGCTGCTTTTAGCAGTGAAATGGGCAAATAAATTATAAATTTAACCTCCTTCCTTCCTAATAATTTAAAGTTCCTTAAAGTCTTGAATCACCTGCGTTCTCTCACTCATCACCAGGTGTGACCAAGAGTGTGGCTTCTTCAACTATGTGAAGGTGAAGACCAAAGAAGATTTCAATGTTTCAGAGGAAATTGCTGTGTTCTGTAAAGAAAGGACTGAAGACGATTGCTGGTTCTACTACATCTACAGCATACCGCCCTCTGGGAAACAGGTGACTGTGGCGGAGACTAAAGAGTGTCCGAGAAGTTCTTACTGGGGCTGAAAAGTGAAGCCAATGCAGAGTGCCCGTAAACTTGCATTGTTGCTATTGGCCAACAGGGGGCAACTTCACTAGTTGCAAAAAGAATACCGGACAAAATGCCAAACTTGAGGCTTTAAAACGAGAGTTCGCAAACAGATGGTTGTCACAGTTGCTACATCCACTTCTTTGGTATAGTCAATGAGAATGTTCTTGTGTACTGTAGAGAGGATCAACCAGCAGGGGAGAGGGGTGGATGAAAGTTGTCCCAATTAAGTCAATTTTTTCCCTGACTTTAATGGAACTACTGGTTCAAGTCAGCCTCATGCTTTGAGTTTTAGTTCACTGGATATTTAGTATACTTTTTTTGTTCTAAAACCCTAATTTTGTCTTAATTGTTGTAAAAAAAAAAAAGTGGTAAATAAACCAACAGAAACCTTTTTCCTGTTGTCATTATTCTACTGCACTGCGTCATCCTCTTGGTGGCATCATATCTAATTTACACACAGGCTGAATACCTCTGCTTTAAAATGAGTTGTAATGAGGTCTGCCTCAGCAGGAGAAGTAGATTAAATTTATCTGCAGAACTATGCCATGAGAGAAGCACTGTCATTGACTTCTGGTCACAAAATGTTTCCTAATCAACAGCCAGATCAAAGATGATCAAGATTTGGTTGAGAACACAAATGTCACAAAGTGTGCTTGAACAAAAGAAACAGAGCATACCTCCATTCGTATGATAATGCAGTTGTTTCTAGGTATGAGGCTGGTGCTGTGCTGAAAACGAAGGTCTCTGGCCTGAAGACTTAGCTCCTGGCAAAGCTCAGCTTTCTTTTTCTCTGTAAGAGAAAAAGACACAACAGGAGCAGAAGGAGAGGGTTAGAAGACAAACATGAGTGAGTACTTCTCTGTTTCATATATGTTTGCCTTTGTAACAGGTAATCTACTGCTTTCAGCATCATCTTTAGCAAACACTAGAATTACTGCCTCGCAGATGTATGCCACTGAGAAACAGTTAAGTTGCAGTTGACATCAATGTCTGTGAAACCACCCAAGATTAAAGTCGCCAAATCAGTATCTGACCAAATGTCTCCCCTTCAGTTCCTGAGATATGATTTTGAATAATGGCCAGAAAAGTGTTTTTGCAGAACATTATGATGTCAAAGTGAAGTTGACCTTTGAGCTTCATCATTTTGTCCTTTTGTTGTAATTAGACCATAAATTATTGAGCTATGACCAAAAACAAGTTTTATGAGGTCACAGTCGCCTCAACTTTTGAGCTTTGACCAACAAATTCTAATCAGTTCATTCTTAAGTCCAAGTGGATGTTTGTGCCAAAATTTTAGAATAATCTCACATGGCCTTCTTAAGATATTACATTAACAAGAACGAGACGAATGCAAGGTCACACTGACCTTGACATTATTTGGCCCGCAAAAATTGAATCAGTTCATTGTAAAATCCAAGTAAACATCTGTGCCAAATTTAAATTTTTTGAGATATCGCATTCACAAGAATGAGACAGATGAGGTCACAGTGACCTTTGACCACGAAAATCTAATCAGTTCATTGCTGAGTCTGAGTGGACAGTTTGTGACAACAAAGAAAAAATAACAACAAAGAAAAAATGTTGTTGCAGGGACAACAAACGCAACAGAGCAAGGGAGGTGATGCAGCCCATTAGAGCAGTGTTTCTAAAATGGTGTGCTGTGATGCCAGTCCAGGTGTGCTGTGGGATTTTGTGATAACCACACATCATTATGACAATATTCCACTGGGCCTTTACAAAAAGTTATGACTGAATTGTTAATTGACTGTATCAGAATGTTGTATACACCCACTTCCTAATAAAGAGGCAAACTTTAACAAAAAAATTGTAATTTGATTCAATCTAATTTTAATTCAAATCAATTTAATTCAATTTAATATAAAAAAACGTCACGGGGAACCTATTTGTGACCGTTAGCACGTGGGGACTATAAGTGTGTGACACATCAGAGGCCTGACTGGCAGCCAGTGTGAGGGATGGTGACATTTAAAGGAGAGAGCAGTGAGTGGGACAATGGATCACTTCACTGTACGGAGCAAACTACAACAAAGCCCCAGTGAAGACGACCTACGACCATCAGTAGACAGTATCATGAAAGTTACCCATCTTATTTTTTTATTTTTTTATTGTCTTATGTCGTGATAAGAGTGATAACACACGTTACAGAAGCTAATGTGCACAGATATAAATACAGGTGTGCGGTGAGATTTTGGCTTGCCCATTGGTCTGTCTTGGGCACACAAAACATTTTACAACCACCGCATTAGAGAATGGTCACACCAGAGGTCAAGCCATAAAAAATACAGCAATGGTGAGCAACAGTGTACTGCACGTCCAACCGTGCATGGCAAGGATGAAAAAGTATTGTCCGATGGCAGAAAACGACACCTTCGCTCTAGTTAGGGTGGTCATATCACAGGCTGATCAATTATCAGTCTCACTGACACATGACTTTGCTCCTCAAATAAAAGATGTCAGAGAAGTAAATCAAACATCAGTAAGATTTATTATCCAACACTTACCAAACGTTGTCACGTTTCCCTCTTGGTCGAAATTCATCTGTGAAGTACATAAACGAAAAACTGAACACCTAGCTCTGGCAATCACAGTTATTCAAACTAACATTTTAATGTATTTCAACATGTAAAATGTATGAAAGTTTGGTGGCTGTTTGATAATATATGTGGGGAATGTGGGTTAAATCCAGCTGATAAAATCCAACAGTCTGCGTCAGTTCCTCCAAAAGCATCTTGCTATAAAGTGCACTAGAATTAAAAAGTACTAACTACAGCTCAGTAATGACCAAAATGATTTTGGCCGACTGCCCTTGGTGAATCTCTTACCACTACAAAAGCTGGAGTCACAGTGGAAACGTCTGTCACTCTGTGGCGGATAAAGGACACTGTTCAAAGAAACAAAGAAAAGACAAAGTAAAACCACACATGAAGCAACATTTTTCTTCTCTGATAACAGTAATAATGAGAATTAAAACATCAATAAATTGCTCTGTAATTGTTGTCAGCATAGCAGTGTTATTTCAACGGCTCGATACTCATCATGTTAGGAGTTAAATTACTATGATGTGAAAGGGCTAATCAGTAGGACTGGGTATCACTTAAAAAATTACAATACCAGTACCAATACCAGTGCAGTGAAAGATGCCTCATGGGTATAGTATAGCCATACTTGCGAATGTTTGAGTAGCATCTTGGCACACTGAACTGCCTCCTCCATCAAACAGAGTGCTGCAGAATGAGTCCTAAACCCTAGAGATGAGTTAGCATTTTAGCACTCCTGGTTCCCTCATTGTCGAAGTCAGTGGGTTTGTTAAATGGGTTTTTGGTTAGATGCCTGATTTAATGTCTGTGGTTAAACAGACTTTCACATTTTGGTCTACGGCAGAAAATATGTCAGTAAATAGGGTGTCCCAGGGATGATGTTTTTCTTTGGGCCGACACGGAGGTTAGCGTCACATTGGCTCCCTCGTCAAAACACTTTGGGGATTTTCCCATTGGATTTAAGAATACTGCAGAAAATAAGCTCTGTGGAAAACAAATATTTATGATGCTTGCACAGGTTTAAGGACGCATACCTGGGGCACTCTATACCCTACTCATGAATTTTGAAGCTTTTACAAGTCTTACAAATGCAGTTGTTGACAGGTGGCTAAATGAGACAACAGAACGTCATCACACTGACATCGTGCGATTGTAATGTAGTTAATTTATAGCCTAATGTTGGTTTTTTACTTCTGATGATTCAACTTATGTTATCAAAAAGTGGTGTTAATTTGTGAGGATTATTTTCCTGAACAAAACATGTAAGTATCCTAAACTTTTGGTTGTCACAGAGATTATTTTCTGCAATAATTAAAATCCAATGGAAAGATACCATTGGCCCAGTTAAAAATGCACGGTAGTGTTTATCCCACTAGCTCCACCCACAAGTTGCTGCTTGGCTAATAGAGTGCTCCAGTGATGACGTTGTTCTGTAGGCTGATGCAGAAGTCAGTGTCGCCCTGGTTCCCTCATCAAAAAGCTTTAGGACTTGAGGATTTTAGATTACTGCAGAAAATAAACTCTGTGGCGAACATTTATGAAACTTATACATTTTGTTCAGCAAGATAATTTTCACAAGTTAACACAACCTTTATGATTTTTAAAGTGTAAATGCAATCACCAGAAGTAAAAAGCTAACATTAGGCTATAAACGAACTACACCATGGTCGCATGACTGAACGTCGCCACCACGACCAGGCTGTAAGGCCGTGTTTGGTGTGTCTCATTTAGCCATTTGTTAGCAATCACCTTTTTTAAGACACCAAAAAGCTTCAGAATTCACAAGTGGGGTATTTACTGATATATTTTACGTGATAGAACAAGACATGACTATCTCTTTAACTTGTGTTAGCCACAGACCTTATTTCAGGCACCTGACCAAAATCCCATAAAAAAAATCCAATGTCAAGATGAGGGAACTGGCCGTGCTAAAATGCTAACTTATTTCCAGGTTTTAGGACTCATCCCTGAAGCACTTTATAGACTTTACAATGTGATGAAGTTAGCATTTTTTAAATATTTTTTCTCTGTTCAAGGAAAGTTTTACAAATATAAACCCTCCATGGGTCAAAAATTCAAAAGAGGAAGAGTCGTAATTAACCTTGTTTAAATTCATTTGCAGTTCCAAGTGTCCTGTCCACACTAGTTTTTATAAAAGTAGTCTATAGGGAAAGCGTTTTTAGAGCCGCAGGGGATTTTTTTTGCTGCAACACTGCCAGTGGCCACTGGGAAAAACTGGAAGCAAGGCTGCGCTGCATTCCTAAGCAAAACCGGCCAAGCTTGCATAACGTCACCCATCAGCGGAAGTGTTTATTGGTCCAGTGCAACGTAGTGCATTCTGGCAGTTGTAGGTTTTCTACCTCTTGAGCAAAAGCAAATGCCACAGGCCTTTTTCTCTGTTTCCTCTGGTCATGTAGCACCAGTGTCAAAGGTATTTGAGTACTTCTACTGCACAGACAGCCCAGTTTTACGAAAACATCATTCTCCAGCCAAACCATTGGACAGATATGAGATTGTCACCGACTTTAGAAGCAGCAAAGCACATCAAATGTCGAGCAATTTCTTATCTTCTTGCTAAAGTCAGCCTTAATCATTTTACAGATCTTTTTGAGCATGACTTTTAAAATTTAGCTGAGGATCTAGAATAATCCCTGAATACTTAATCTCTGTCTACGTTTTCAATCAGCCCACCTTTAATTATAATATTCAAGGATTCTCTAGGTGTTAAAACAGAAAAAAAACATATGTTTACCTACAGTTATGACCAGTAAAAGACAAATGCAATGGATGTAATAGCAGCACACAGGTTGTCAGTATGCACACTGACCATCTGTCATTCTTACCAGGGTGTGATGCACCTTCCTGCAGCAGGCTCTCCCTCCTCACCACATCAGACTGATATCTCCTGGGCTGAGACTTAAACAGTGTTTGACTGCAGAGAGTATTTGAACCTGCACCACAGTAACTCCTGCAGTACAGTCCCAGTTTCCTATTTCCAAATGGCACAGTGTACTTCAGAGGGTAGACTACTGTGCGAGCACTACACAGCATACGGTTTCGAGTTCCACTCATCCTTGAGGAAAAATAACCAACAGAGCTGAGGAGGCGCTTTGGATAAAAGTTCCCACCAAATGGCACATACATCCTGCTGCAGTTCATACAGCCAGCCAGCAGCACCCTGTGTAGTCTCATCTCCTCACACAGCCACTACTGCAGCAGGGAGATCATGACACATCCAGCAGCAGGAGAAAAGGAAGCTGTAGGGAATACAGGTGTGTCGTGAAAAGATGACAGTGTGTATAATCCCTGGGTCCTCTGCTTAGTGGCTCCTCGGTGCCCTCGAGCTGTTTGTCCGTTTGCTCTTTAAACTAGACAGTCCATATCCGCAGGTAGAGGAATGGCAGTTCGTACATATTATTTACAGTATGAGCAAATATTAGGTAACGTAGCCTCCCGTAGCGCCAGTCATGCTGTTTGGTGTCCTCGCTAACTTTCCTCACAGTGTTTTCAACAGTGCAGTGCAGCTCTCCATGTTAGTTATGCTAGTTATGTCACCTGCTAGTGTCACGAGCAGCTTTTGCTTTTTGTTAATTATCCACTTAAAATGCGTGACAGTAAACCAAGACACAAGTAACACGAGTCAGTTACCTGCCGCTAACTACAGACTCTCCTGAACCAACACATTAGGCTGTGTTTTAGTCCGACAACAACTTGTCCAAGTTAGCATCATGGAGGAAACTAGCCAACAAGAGGACAGAGGCAAGAGCACTGTGCGTGCCCATAATGCACCGCGGCGACATGCACCGGCTGCCGAAGATCGTCTCTGAGCTAGTGACTCACTCTGACTGGGAAAAGTTAAAAGTTATGCATGATAGGAATGAAAAGGTACTTGTAGTCTTCAAAAATTATGAGATGGATCAAATGTATGAATTGAAATTATTTTCATTAAGTCAAACAAATTAAGGGACTGCACTCTATTTATCAGAAGAGGGGGTGGCTCTGGTGTGACGTCATTATTTTCAGGGTTTCCACAGTCATGGAAAACCTGGAAAAGTGATGGGATTACTAAATAGGCTATCACTGAATGTTTTGGAATTATGATGTGCATAATGAAATTCTTAATTACAGTAATCTTCGACAGTAGCTCAGCCCATTGGTGCGCCGTCGATTCAAGTCCTGTTTGGACCAAATATGGAGCACGGACTGGTAGCTGGAGAGGTGCCAGTTCGCCTCCTGGGCACTGCCAAGGTGCCCTTTAGCAAGGCACCAAACCTCCAACTGCTCGGGGTATCTATCCATGGGCAGCCTCCTCACTCTTGCATGTATAGGTCCTGTTTGTGCATGTGTGTGTATTTTGGATCTGTGTGTATCTGACAACTGAGTGAAAAAACTGAAAAAAATGAATTTTCCCTCAGGGGTTAATAAAGTACATCTTTTCTTCTTCTTCTTCTTCTTGGTGGTGGTGTGGCGGTCTTTGTTATGGGAAGTGAGACTGCATGTGTGTAGAAAATTACTGTGATGGGGCTGGCAGCACATGCTTTTCAGAAATAGAAATTTTCTTATGGGTCCTTGAAAAGTCACAGAAAAGAAATTTTGTCAGTTAAAATGTATGAGTACTGTTTTTTCCCAGTATCTTGACTCTCCCCGGAGCTACAACTATTTTTCCTTGAGCCTCCCTGATTGACTGCGGGAAAATGCATGACCCTTTCTTCACCAGAAATACATATATATATGTATATAGATTTTTTAAAATTCATTAATTTATTTTAAAATATTCACATCAGATGTACGTATTGGCAAAATGCAACAAGCAAAGAGTAAAAATCTGTGCGCAACAGTGACAATAATGATGGACATTGTTGCAAATTTAAAAACATACCCTTTGATGTTTGAAAGTTATAAGTGGAAAACAAAATCCTGGAATTGAAAAAGCATTGGTTTTTAACTAATATCATGCATGCAGCAGCGCAGAATTTAATGTGTGTGTGATTTTTTGTTTTTTACAGTATCTAGTTAGTGTAAATGGTTTATATTTATGGCAAAATCTTAATTGTGAGATATAGATTTAAGTATTTTATAAGAGGGTGCATGATGTGTTCAAGGACTGCCACAATTTGAGGAAATTCCACAATAATTTCTGTGTTTACAGGCTATGACATAAATGGAGTAATTGTGGCGATTCTTAAACTCCTCAGTGGGATTTGGGGTTCAAAGGGTATTTAAAATAAATACAAAATACAGCCATTTAAAGTTCTATGTCCCTCTCCTAAGCCAAAATCAAATAAATAAATTTAAAAAATTGACACGTCGCCCCCCTTCTGCACCACCCCTCCCCATTTATAAATAAGGAACAGTCCCTAAAAGTTTGCTTTAATAACTCAAATATGATAATAATGAATGAGCATATTTAATTATGTAATAGTGAGACTTAATATTTGACAAACTGTGGCGTGGGCTCATCGCTGTGGCTTCGCGAGATGTGGACTCAGACTCGGTGTACACGGTGCAGCCGCTGAGGCTGAGCTGCTGTCAGCATCAGCATCTCTCCACTGATGCAGATCACCGGAAGGATGCTGTGGCAGGGAGGAAGCGTGGGGACTTTATCGTGTTGACGCTGTATCCGATTATAAGCAGCTCCGTCCATTTTTTTATTCATTGTATTTCTGTCGTTGTTGATAATCTGCATCAGGAGCTGCCATGTTCCCGTCGTGTCAGTCCCATCCTGCAGACAGCAGCGGGAAGAGGAGCTCCATCGCCAAGCTGCTGCTCGGGGTCTTTGTTGTTTATATGCTCCACACCGCCTGGCTGCTGTACGGCTTCCTCAACACCAGACCCTGCGATGGGAGCGCAGGAGAGCTCTGCATCACCTCATACCTGACTGCAAGACCCAGGCTACAGGTTAGCACAGGCCTCTGTGGCTTTTAGAGCAAACATATAAATCCTAAAATATCTGTGAGATCCAGCTCAAGACGCTGCTGCATGGGCCTGGTCACTGAGTTGGGAGTTAACAGACTGTCCCTGGCTTTCCACACAGATTTATGATCCTGTAGTGTTGCAAAAAAATATAGATTTATCTATACATATTGATTCTGAATATTTGAAATAGTCATTTTCTGTATTGATACACCTGTACCAGCTGCACTTTCTGGCTGTCTCCAATTTTTAACGTTAGCTACAGTCATTCTGCTCTGCCACTAACCAAGAAAACAAAAGTTGTCCTCATGTTATAGCCTTGTTATATTCCTTTAATAAACATTTACATTTAATGCCCACATTGTCAATTTTCCCTGTGGTGTCAAAAATGGTACTGAATATTATTTTTTTAAGGTATTGTATCAAAGTCAGAAATTCTAGTATCATGGCAACATTATTATCCTAAACATTAGACCAACAACAACATTAAACAGCTAATGTTAGCTCCAGTGGGTAGCTAACAACCTGGTTTTATACAGTCAAAGAACTGTTTATTTCATAGGAACAAATACAAATACAGCGTGCATAGAGAACTGTAAAACAGTGCAGTGTATCACAGTAGCTGCCGCTAATATCCAGTACCTGTCCCTTAATGGGCCTTTAGAATAACACACATAAAACATGATCAGAGACAACAAGGTAAAACAATGTCATACTACATTTTGTTGACCTGATAGCAGGCATTTCCAAAGTCAGGCCCAAGGACCAACTTTTAATGGCCGTCAGCTTGACTTTTAAAATAAACTGTATGTGGTCCGCCACAAAATATTGTTTGATCAAGCAAGATCAGTTTGCATTTTCCCCTTTACCTCACAACGGCAGGACCGTCGCACAGTTTGTAGACACGCGTCAAGACGGAACTACGAAGGTAGGTAGGTTAACAAACAGTAAACAAGCAAACAAACTTTACCTAACAGCAGACATTTCCTGCCAGGTAGCAAACATGGCCACTGCAAAGAGGCATAAAGACGACTGAGAGGGCTCTGTCTTTTAGAAGACGCAGAAAATTGAATACATTTTCACTGAAAGATGAAAGAGCTGCATCTGTTTCCTGTGTTTGTGATTTTTATTTTTAATGACCCATTTCATGCGAGACGCAGCTGGCCCCGAGGTATTTTCACATTATCTAATCTGGCGCCCAGTCAAAAACATTTGGACACCCCTGCCTCATATTAACAGCAGTACAATTTACTGGCGTATACAGCACAGACACACGTACATGTATACATACATATACACTGTACACACATATATATACCGATCTATTTCTGCAGTTGCATCTCATTTTGGACTCAAAGCTTCTCCTAAAATGAAAGACTGCTTTGAATCTCTCCTTCTCTTCTTGTTTTATCCAGATGAGTGTCTTCACCTGCCTCGTGCCAGACAACAGCCAGCTCAACCTTGCAGTTAAAATAGACCCATTTGACCCACACTCTACATTTGAGAGGTGGGTATCACCTATGTTTTAACATCTGCACGTAGATTTTAATCAGGCAAGACGTTCTGCTCATTACTACCACAAGAGGAATGCTGTAGAAACAATGTCCATGGCATGATGTGTTGTATTAAGAGAGACAAAGCTTATCTGTCCTTGTGTCAGGTTGGCTGTTTTAACTTACTGTCTCTCTTTCCCCACAGGCAGGTGAATGTCTCTCTGCCAGAGGAGACTCGGGCTAATGGCACTCTGTATGCAATGGTGTACGTTCACAGAGCTGGAGTTTCACCTCTGGATGACACCAGAGAAGTCCACTACGCAGTCCAGCTCACCACCTACATCACTCCCACACACGCAGAGGTGCAGAGAGACATGCAGAAGGTAAAATGCAATTCAGTATCTGACATAGCTGTGTCATGTTTCAGCCAGCGTGTGTCACCTTTATGGCAGATTTAGACATGCGGTCTTGCTGCAGTCAGTTATTTTTGTGGCTCCATCAGAAGCCGAGTCCCAGATCAGAGAATCCTGTGTCCCACTGGAGACCTCACCTGTCAATCACGATGATGTCAGAGGACTTCACTTTCAACAAGGCGGGGCTTCCTAGTGATGTGCGGCGCTACATGAGAGTGTAAGTCACATGAGGCTGTGGAGGTCAAAGCCAGGTGATCAGTCAGCGTGCTGCTGACTCCTGCTTTAGTGCTGCTTCTCATCTGTTTACCCTGGAGCTTGACTGAGGAAAGCTTTTAGCCAGTGACCTCCTCAAAGCACCATTTTATCTGTATAGCCTGTACAGCATGCCCTGCATATACCATATATATATATACCATACAAAATGTCGTACATATAAGTGGTTCCTAACATTTTCTTATGATCCCTTTAAGTAAAGCATGTCTAATTGTTGCAACTTGTCAAATAGGTACTGTAACTTTTCAACTTTTAGAGTCATCAGGAGGTAAATTTAAAGGAATACTTCTCCCCTTTAATAACTGTTTACATGTCACTTACTCACCCTGTGTAATGTTGAATTTGTGAGGAGAGCTTTGTTTTCTTGAATCCTGTCAGAATTCAAAAACAGAGAAAATTCTTGATAAATTGAAGTCATAGACAGCTGTGTATAACAACAACAAAACTACATTAAAACATCTATGTACAAACTCTTACACTACTCCTGCCGTATAATCCAAGTCTTATTTATCCAGTCATATGCTCAGTACTTCCCAAACAGACAGCCCTTTGCAACAGGGAACTGAACTGAAAGTTAATTTTTTTTTAGTATATTTATTAAACTGACAGTTTTCTGGAATATTAAATTTTATCAACCTATAAAGAAACATAGAAACAAACAACACATTACAAACCAATCACCCCGAGATCACCCTCCCACCTTTCCATATGTCCTAGTGGGTACAAATCACGCTTGATTGAGTGACAGATGAGATAAAGAAGAAGAGAATAGATATTATCTATTTCATTCTATTTATTTATTTATCTATTAGATAAATAAATAAATAGAATGAAATATTAAAAATAAAAAAATAAAAATGAATAGATAAAATTTTAAAAATAAAGACAAGGAGATAATGAGAGTTATTGAGCAAATTAACTACCTATCAAAGTTAGAGAGTTCATATAGGAGAGAAAAGGGTCCCAAGTTTAGTGGAATCTTTCACAGATCCTCTGACTGTGTACTTAAATTCTTCTAGGTGGAGAAAAGACATTAAATCCTTTAAACCAATAAGTTGTGCCACAGGGGTTAGGGCTCTTCCAGGGCAAAGGGGGGTAGCAAACACAGCAAAATCAGCTTGGTATTCTGTCAACCTAGAAAGTGAGATGTATCTGTGTTCTTTATTAATAGCCAGACTCCATTGACAAAAACAGTAATTTTACCTCACTGAACACAGGAGCTGCTGGTCTACCACTGCCTCGATCAGTTAGTTTGTGTTATTGTGTGACTTTGGTGTTTTAAAGACTCACCAGAGCCCCACAATAATATTCACAAAGTAACTGATTGAGGCAGTGGTAGACCAGCAGCTCCCGTGTTCAGTGAGGTAAAATTACTGTTTTTGTCAATGGAGTCTGGCTTTGAAGAGAGCATGGATAAGTTTCTCTTTCATTTGAGTTCCCCGTTGCAAAGGGCTGTCTGTTTGGAAGTACTGAGCATATGACTGGATACATGAGTTGTATGAGAGTTTGTAAGCAGATGTTTTGATATATAGTTTTACTGTGGCTAAATGTAGTTCCCATTTATGTCAATTTATCAAGAATTTTCTCAGTTTTGAATTCTTTGTTCACTGCGGAGGCATTCAAGAAAAACAAAATGTTTTCTTTACAAATTCATGCAACACAAAATAAGAAATTGATATACAAATGACCATTTGGAAGAAGAAGCAAAGATCCAAGCAAAGTCAGGAATGAAACAGAAGTTTGTCTTCATGTATGTTGTGAGCCCTCGGAGGGGTCCTGCTCAGTTGGTGAGTTGTGAGTGGGGGTTGACTGTTTATCAATGGTTAGGCACATTCAGATCGTAAAGTAAACACAAACCCTGTTAGATCTCTCGGATATACCTCAGGGAGTTGCTGAGCAAACTATTTAAATGCACGTGTGTACAATCCTTAATACTCTCCTTGCAACACTTCCTGTAAATAAGGAATCAGCCCTGGGCCGACACGTCTGTTTGGACTGAACTTTCTTCCGGTTTTTCCTCGCAGCTCTCAGGAAGGCCGACAGATGATCTACCTCCCTCTGCTGCTGGTGAACGAACTCAGCTTCAGAGTCAGAGATCTCCTGGTAGGACGACTTTACACACAAAGCTTAAAGGACACCTAGTAAAACCTCTACCAATAAATTCTGGATTTTGAATGAAATAACCCTGCATCTATCTGTGCACACATTCATAGGAGATCAGCAGCAGCACTGTTCAGCTTCCTCTGACTGTGTCCTACGAGGGAATCTCTTTGAGGAGGTTCAGGTTCTGGGTGCACCTACAGGATGTGGTTTATTCCCTGCGACAGTTCGGTGAGCTAATAAGATAACACATTTCAGCCTTGACTTTACATATATCACACTGTCCGGAGATTAAAGTGAATGAAATCTTTTAACTCTGCATTTTGATGTTAATCTAGGCTTCACTGAGGAGAACGTTGATGAGATTAAAGAAACCTTGGCGAGCTCCAACCTCTACCTGTTAGTGCTGACTGCACTCATCACAGCTCTGCAAGTAAGATTTTAAAAAGTAGCATACCATACACATTAGCATCCACCTGACACATAGTCTTAGTTATTTTATAAATCTCAGTCTGTATATGTAACAGTTTGTCATGTGGTTATATTGCAAATGAAGCGTTGTAAAATTAAAGTAAGTTTCTTCTCACTGTCTGTGGTTTTCTGCAGCTCATCTGTGAATTCTTGGCTCTTAAAAATGACGTCAGCTCATGGAGAAAAAAGAAGACCATGGCGGGAATGTCAAGGAAGTCAGGTAGGAAAATCATCAAATTAAACAATGCTAAAAGCTTACCAGCAATTATGAACAATGTTAAAGGAAACTTCAGTATTTTTTAACCTAGATGCTATTTTCCCATGTTTTTGTGTTTAAGTGACTAATGGAGACAACATTTTTTGAAATTGGTCCATTATTAAGAGAGACGCCTGCAGATGCAGCAGTAAAACTGGCTGCAATGCTTTGTAATGTACAGATAATTGTGCACCATAAACTTACGTTCACTAAAAGTGTTTTTGTCACCCATAAGCTCAGGTTGTTATTATTTATCACTGACAAAATTACAGAAAAGACCCTGCAGAGACCCTACAGACCTTTGCTTGATCTGGTTTGTGTGTGAAACCAGGTCCTGCTCAAGTAGAAGTCTCATTCTGAAATCTTGCTGACTTTTAAAAAAAAAAAAAAAAAATCTTAAGATAACACTAAGCTACCCTTTTCTGTACTCAAACACAACAAACTCTTCACAGCTTTCCTCTCTCCCACTCTTACTAATGTTTCCACTGTTGCTTTTCCTGCAACAAGTCACATCTCTCTAGATGTCAGAACGAGACTTCTCCTTGAAAAAAAAAAAAACATGTAATTTTGCTGTAGGTACATTTCCCTAATGTTGTCAGACATTATAATAACAATCTGAGCCTGTCAGTGGTAAAACAAGAACTTTTATTGGACATGTATTGATGGTGGAAAACTGCCTGTAGGGATTACATACCAGCCTGTAGCAGTCTCTTTCAATGCTGGACCACTTTAAAAAATATGTCGTCTCCATTACTTACCTTTAAACACAAAAACATGGTAAAATGGTAAATGATGTACCGCACTCACTGTTCCTCTGGTCTCTCTGTTTGTAGTTCTGTGGCGTAGCCTCAGCACTTTGCTGATTTTCCTTCATCTGCTGGAGGAGACCAGTCTACTGGTGCTGCTTCCTGTTGGACTGGGAGCATGTGTGGAGGTATTCAGTGAAATGAATACAACAGAAATGGTCATATTAAGATCATAACAGATAGTTTGAACCCACTTACCTGTCGTCTCACAGGTCTGGAAGGTGTTTACAGTGTTTAAGATCCAGTTTCAGTGGAAAAACTCAAAGCTTCATGTGAGTATGTTGCTATTTTAACATCCAATCGCAACAGATTTAACATGTGTGGGGTGATATGATTTGCTGTGGTTTAAATATCTTAACACTTTTTTTTGCTTCCAGCCCAGCTGCAGATAGTCAATACATGTTTTTCTAACCAAAGTCTGCCTCTTCCGTCACTGTGTAGGTCACTAAGCTGGATGAAGAGGAGAGAAAGACAGTGGAGTATGACGCGCAGGTATGTTTCTGTCTTTTCTGATTTTATCCTCTGCCTCAGGCTTTGTTTCATTTTAAGATTTTTTGCGTGGGTTTCTCTTCAGGCTTCCAGATACTTGTCCTACTTGGTCTATCCTTTGTGTATCAGTGGAGCTATTTTCTCATTGGCCTACTTACGCCAAAAGAGGTGAGCATTTGTTACTACCAAATGTCACACACTCGATTGTGCAGGCTGCTTGTAACATTCCAGTACAAACTCTTTCCTGGTAACGTCTTAGTTCCTCTCCAGCTACAGTAGAGATGTTTTTCAGCAGTCAGATTCAAATCTCACCTGAATGTTTCTTGAATAAAAGTAAGATGTTTTGGGTTTTAAAACATCTCATCATTATGTACATGAACTTAGCAGCTGCTACGTCAGATTAACATTAAATTGCATTTTGTTGGCAGTTACTATTCCTGGTTGATCAACAGCCTGGTGACCGGTGAGTTAACTTCCTTCATTTGTACCAAGCTCTTCTGTTAGTTTATTTGTTAACAGCACTGTTTTCTTCATTAAATTGCCTTTACTTTTATAATAACCATTATAACTTGACACTTTACCTCTCCTCCTTTCAGGAGTGTACGCCTTTGGCTTCCTGTCTATGGCCCCACAGCTCTTCATCAACCACAAGGTCTGCAACGTCACCACAGGCATCTGCTTACTACATGTTTAATCAGTATATTCTGCTCACTGCCTATTAAAGTTACGATTAAGTACGCCATTACCAGCAGACTGTTCACACTGAAGTGTACTCAAGCAACTACCGTTGTTCATAATACATAAATCACATTACCTTTTCCACTCAATTTAATATTGTCCAGCATTATTTTAAGGCAGATTTTAAAAATATTTTTGCATTAAATATGATTTCTATGGTAAGTTATATACGTGATCTCCTGTGTTTTTCCTGTTTACTGTACCTTAAAGCCACTCGCCATCATTCGTAATTGTCTTATCAAACAGTTAATTATTTTAACCATGTCTCGCAGTCCACCATTAGACAGTCTAGTGCACATTACATCCAGACATTTTCTGCGTACACAGTGGGAACACACTTCATACTGAATTTTACGTCATAATCAGTATGAATAGCTTGCTAGTGTTCGGTTTTAAGCAGAGCCCACATAAGTGTATCAATCAGCAAATTATCTGGTTATAGTGCTGAGTGAAATTAAATACCTTGAATATTCCGAATCATTGTTTGAACTGTTGTTTGCTGTCCCTTTGTTTACTCTCTGCTCCTCTCTCTGGATCAGCTGAGGTCTGTGAGCCACCTGCAGGGGACAGTGTTGATGTACAGAGTGAGTGTGACTGTTTCTCTGGCTTATTCACACACAGTAACAGCAAAGAGCACAGTAGATTTTTCTGTGTATTTTTTATCCAAGTGTCTCCACATTGAATGAAGAACCATTTAAATTCTCTCTTGACAGTTTTCACTGGTCAGTTAGTTCACTATTCTCTCCCTCCTTCCTCTCCTCCATCTCTCTCTAACAGGGAGTGAACACGCTGATCTCAGATCTGTGCTCCTTTGCCTCCTTTTTCTCCTCCTCTGCATCCTTCTCCTCCTCTCATCAACTTTCCTGCTTCAGAGATGAGCTCTTCTTCTTCCTCTACCTCTACCAGCGGAGGTGGGACACTACACACAATACTACAAAACAGACATGTACAGTGAACACTGTGTCATTTGTACAAGCAGCTTATTACAACCTATACTTGCATTTGTTGGTGACCTCTGGTGGCTGTACTCATTATGACAGAAGCTAGGGAGAAGGTGATGAAGGTGATGTAATATAAAGAGCAACAAAGCTTGCATCAGGAGGAGGTCAGGGTGGAAACGGGGTCAAACAAACTCAGGACTTTGACCCAGGAGACTGCTGTTTGTGTCCCTAATGAAACAAAAAGTCAGACTTATTTAAGTTATGTTAACGGATGTAACGTAACTGTACGTAGCTTTACGTACATGTCAGTTACGTAACAAACGTCAGCCTACTTATTTTAACCCAAACCAAGATATTTACCTAACAAAGTAGCTTTGTTGCCTAAATCTAACCAAAATATGACTGTTAACGAACATATAAGTCATTTTTGTGTTGATTTCCTGCCACCCGTAAGGGTACTAATGCTAATGCTAATGCTCCGACCTATGTAGTCGTATAGGTTGGAGGACCTATTTGTTTCTTGTAGGTGGCCAGATCTGAAAAAATACTCAAGCACTACAGAGCACTTACATTAATTTAGACACAGTGAAGCAGATACAAGCAGACTTGTGTCAAGTTTTTTTTTTTTACTTTTCATGTTCAAATATTCTGCATATAAAAATGTTTGAGAAACACACCACCCTTCTTTGCTGCTTCCTATTTAACCTGCACCTGAATGACTGTTGTCTGGATCTGTGTGTGATATCTCTGCTTTCACCTCATATCTCCACCAGGCGTTACGCCCACAAGGCCAGGAGGCGAGAGTCTGGGAGCCACAGCAAGAAACTAAAGACTCAATGAGGACAAGACAAATTCCTCTCCTTCCCCCCCCCCCCCCCCCCCCCCCCCCGAGAAATTAACGCACAAACACACAAAGACTCATCTTCAAAACAACGATGAAGATGTGAAACGGAGGCTCAGGCAGGACACTCAGCCACAGCAGCTTTAAACTGATCCAAGATGAGCTGTTCTGCCTCCGACTCTGCACCGCGGTACACTCATGGTGCTGCTGCTTCCTGCTTGACATCAACGAAGCTTCCCCCTTTACTGCTACAGTGATTGAACAGACAGACACTGCTGCACGTTATGCAAGAAGAACATCGACGGCATCACCGGATGTAATGTGCATCTGCTTGATTCTGCTCTTTGAGGTGACTGAAAATGTCTCAGATATAGCTCCATAATCCTAAATCAATAACCATCTGCTGCAACTAGACTTTATGATTGACTCACTCGACTCTCTTTGACACTGACTTTCAAAAGCTTGAGCTGTTATTCTCCCTTTAAAATTTACTTTTCAGCATATTTATTGTACATATTTAAACACGCAATATATTCTGTACTGTATGCTTGTTCCAGCTCTTAACTGAAGCTGAGGCAGCCCCCTGATGAAGGCATCAATTGCTATATGACCCTTAACACCAAGTATAAACTGAAATATTCTAAACTCAAGACAGCGTTATTTTTATGGTTGCATCATAACATAGAATGATTAACCCCAACTCAACGCAACATATTTGATTTCTTTGGAAATTTTAGTGATTTAAAATAATGTCCTGCAGTTTGAACGTTGCATGGCGTCGCAGCACAGGTGTGTCATGACAGACAAACAGGTGAATCGTGCAGGGTTACAGGTAAGAGACATGGCCTCAGACAGCGATGAGAAGATGTTAAAGAAAGATAGTCACGATGGTCCTATCTACATCGAAACTCTTCAGCTTCCTTCAAAAGAACAGGCGTGGTGTGGGTTGCCTTCTTCCAGATGCCGTCAGTGTTCACAGCAAAATTCAACTTGTCATCTAAAACAGTGCCCAGATACTCGTACTGCTGCACTGCTGCCACCGGCTCCTTCTTGATCAAATGACTTGTGTTAACGGTGTGTAAGCACTCAAGTCTTATCAGGTTGTATTGCTGGTGACATTAAAGGGTACATGCTACCTGTTATGTAGATTCAATGTTAGTCTCGTGTCATTAGATATAGTCTATCAACCTTAACGTTCACCCTCATGTATTACATACTGAATTACTTCTACCGTCAGTGCACTGTACAGATATTTTATAAAGGCTGGCTTTGCAATGTTAACATACAAAAACAGACTACACTATTGTCAGCGAGTTAACCTGATGGCATGTGTCTATGAAATCAATGCATTTTGACTCACAACATACAGAATAGCTGCTTAGTTGAAGTATCAGTGTGTCCCCTGTCACTCAGCACACACACACACACACATCACACAGAATGAGAAACATGTATCTTGTGCTTGTATCATGCTGATCTCTGCGCTAGTTTCTATTTCTTTGCTGACTGAACTGCTTGAGCTGGAGAATCATTTACAAACTTCAAATGATTTTTAAAAATTTTTTGTTTTGTTTTGTTTTGCTGATGCAACCCTGCTTGTTTTTTTTTCTAATATGAAATAAAGATTTAAAAATTGTAACTGTGTGAGGTTTTATTGCTACAGGACTGTGTGTATGGACTGATGTGAATGTGTGCATAGTTAGTGTTTCTATCAACACGAGCAATCAGAAGACAAAAGAACACAGACAGCAGACTGGTAATTATGGTGACCGCCTGACTGGTTTCTGTTACGAAAGGTTTCATATTTTACACACATGCTTTGTGTTTTCTGTCTTATGATTACTTAAGGACAGAATGAATATCACTGTGTCCCATTAAGACTCATATTTGGTGTCAGGAAATAAATATTAATTGACAGAGAAACCTAAAAATAAGTTTGTTTGTGTGTGTGTGCGTTGGGTGTGTGCTAGGTGTGTACTGGGTGTGTGCTGGTGCATTCCTCTGTTAACACGGATTTGATGTGACAGATATAAGATGACGTGAGTGCCATCAGGCATTCTGAGAATACATTTTTTTTAAATCCACACATTCATCTAGTGAAGTCAAAAATGATTACATAATGCTGTTTTACAGTTGATATTTACTGTTGGTCAGAGCAGGTGGTGTGTTGTTGTTGGTCAGGTCAGATGTGTCTTTTAAAAGAAGCAAGATCTCATTTATTTTGAACTGAAAGTGTTGAAGTGCTGCAGTGTTTTTAAGGAAGATTGTGGGAATATCAAAATAAGGGATGTGGCTGCTGATTTAATCTCTACAATCAGTTTTATGTACATTTTAAATCCCATGATATCAGATTTTTTTGGCCACTTGAGGGCCGCAGAAACAAGTTGTGAACACAAAATTGGCATGACTACATTTTAATTTGATATGTTAGCAAACTATTGTTCATTTTAACATCCACAAGTTACAGAGCAATTTGGATTTTGTCCACCTGATAGATGCAAGTACAATATGTAATGTCTTTTGGCTCTGTCTTTGGTCTCCACCAACTTAGGTTTATGGTTTGAAAGTGTCTTAATGAGCACAATTTCCAATAATACATAGATGTTTGTGAGCTAAAAGACACACGTGGACAGGTGAGGTGTTAAGGTTTTTAGCCATTTATTTTTTCCATAACCCTTTAATGTCTACACTTTACTCTTGTTTTTTATTCCACACTTCGTCCTGCTGGCTGGATTCACAGAGGGTGTATTAAAATAGAACTGGGAGTTCCCTCTTGACTAAAGAAAAGAAAGTCAACAACACTGAAGAAGCCCTGCAGCACAGGTTGAGCTGAACACAGTGAAAGTCATGACATAATACTCGTCGGCCTCACGGACACACTGTGACACACTCTGTTTCAGTTAACGGCTGCTTGACTCAATGAGCCACATTGTGTCTTGTGCCTGTGATTGGCAGCAGATAAATAAAGCGCAGGTTTCTGTGAAACCACATAAGATCTAGGAATGTTCAGCACACACACACGCACTATGAGATGTTTTCAGTGCCATGCCAGTGGATGGTGAAGAGGGTGGAACTGCTGCTGTGAGTTGCTTCTGTAAAACAAACAAAAGAAACCACACACACACACACAGAGCAGGACACACCACGTCTGACAGCGGAGGCTCAGGTGGTGAACAGAAACTCACACCTGATATGAAGATGCTGCTCGGCCTTGTGCTCCTCTCCTGCCTCATCTCGCCAGGTACGTAACTAAACCTCAGACTCCTCAAACTATAGCTGAGAGGACCAGGAGCTTTTCTCATCACCTCAACTCATCTGTGGATTTTATACGCAGGCAGGGTGACGGTGGTGAGCAGGCTGTCTGAGCTCAGAGGCAGTGACACTGTAATATAAATCTTGTAGGGAGGGCTTCAGGTGCAGTCTGGTGTATTTGAGAGACTAAAATCACGGCTCCTATCTATAGCTCCTGACCCTACAGCTGGGTGGCTTGTGAATTTCCCAACATGATCAATAAAGTTTTATTTCAATCTATATGATCAAATCACAGTTTATTAGTTTATTTTATTTTGTATTATTAATCTGAATCTGCAAAGTATCTAAGATTATTAAATAAATTCAGTGTAGCAGAAGTGTAAAGTAGCATAGAGTGGAAATATTCAAGCAAAGTAAATGTACTCTCCACCACTGTTCAGTAGAGCTGACTGTACCTTGGTAATTATCAGGTGTTTGTGGTCAGGTTCAGGCTTTTTACTGAAAAAATTTAAGTTTAAATAAAATTATAATCCTTTAATATCACACACAATCTGTTCTTTAGGCTCAGTCATGTCTTTGCCATTTGTCTCAGGGGCTCAGAAACAATGAAGTAATACAGGAAATATGTAACTAACATAAAACTTTAATTGAAGATTTGTAACCTTGACAATAAGAAATGTTTTATTTTAATGTCAGTCTAATTCTTGTCTTCTGTTTTGGCTGTATACAGTATGTCATTTTGTTTACTGAGTTTACTGTGATGTATCACCTCGCTGACATGAGAGCAGAACAATAAACTGTATGGGAGGAACACTTCACAGCGTCCTTTTCAATACTCTTTATAATTAAAGAAGCAAGCCGGACAAGTTTTGACAATGCCGTCTTTGGGAGTAGCCGTATTTCTAGTTTGGAGTATTTTTAACGTGACTTTAGGGTGTATCATAAAGGTTCCTCCTGACCTATACTTTTCTCCTTCCATAGTCAGATTGAAAATATTTAACGAGATGCAGTCTAGCATAAATTTTAATTGTGGGCTTTAATCCAGGAGCAGACAATCAGGAGCCTTATCTGATTCTTGATGCTTATACTGTCAGAGAGGGAACAAACTTGTATTTGTTGCTTGTGTGCGTCAACCCTGTCACAAAGACAGCAAATAATTCTGCTCTTATCTATGATTTTAATACCAATTCTCAAAATATTTTCTCAAGCAAACCATGACAACTTTTAACTCAGTGAGAGCTGGTGTCATTAAGATCAGAGGTGGAGTGACTGTTTTCTCAAAAGCAACAAATGTTTCAGGTTTTTAAAGTACAGACTTTGTGTCATTTAGATATTTTGTTTATCCTATATGCTCTCGATATATATGTTCTTCTGTTGGCCTGACATTAAATTCTGAGTATTGAAGATCACATTTGCTTGGTGTTGTTGGGGATCCTTGATTTGCAGTTAGAGCAGCCAAGATTATTAGTGGATGGATTCAAATGTGGCAGATTTGTTAAATAAACATTCATTCTGTAACTTCAATTCTAGCACAGTATAATAAAGATAGGTTTCAATATAAGTAATGCTGTTAATGCCCAATTCCTACTTTACTTGTGTTATGTAATTTGATTTTTCTCCTTGGCAGTGATCATGTTTTTCTCAAATGATGTGGAGATTTTTGGGCTTTCTATTATCTCGGATGGCTTGAAAAATAGTGCATATAGCTGCTGTAAATGGGGACAGTATCTCCGCAGGGGGACATGTCCCTCGACCCCATAGGTTTGGGCTGTGCCCTGAGTGTTCATGTATGGCCCATCCCTGATAAAGATTCTCATGTTCTTTGAAAAGTCTAAATCCGAGACAACTGTGAGGACAAAGCATCATGACCTCAGACAAATACATAAACAGAGAGGAAAGCTGTGAAGGTTTTTCCCTGCTCCCACCTAGCTATTGATTAATAAAAAAATTAAAGTCAATATTGTTCCTCTTGGCCTCTGAACATGACCCAGTTTTCTTTTCACAGAACTTGAAAAATCAGAGCCAATGTAGTTAATATGTTATGTATTTTAATCTCTCATGCTTTAATCTGAATTCTAATCATGTCTCTCTGTTCTTGCAGTGTTGTCACTGGATTGCTATGTGTGCACTGCTGCTGCGTCCAATGATGCATGCAACAATAACAACAACACTCAGACATGTCAGCCGCCGTTGGACACGTGCATGACTGTCGTCGACATCTTAGGTAACAATCAGAACACAGTATCAGATCTTTGCTCAGGAATGTGAAGAACTACAGATTTAGGAGGGTCCAGTATTTATAGAAAACTCTTATTGAATTTAAATGTATCTCTAAAGAAGGTCATGTTTTATTGGAGAGTTAAAGCATCTGTCCTGTATGTCCACCAACAGGATTTCAGTCCAAAATATCTCACTCCAGTACCCTGCTGTCTTTGTATGTGTGTGTGTGTGTGTGTGTGTGTTGTTCAGGCGCTACCAAAACCATATCCAAGTCGTGTGCCAGTCAGGCCACGTGCACAGGAGCCGCCTCAACCGCCTCAGTTGACTCAAGCGGAAACGGAAACATCGTCAACTGCTGCAACAGCTTCAACCTGTGTAACTTCAGCGGAGCCGAGTCCGTTCACATACACACAGCTCTGCTGCTTCTGACTGTAGGTGTATTATCACTGCTGTCACGCTGAGGACGCTGGGATATGTTGTCTCTACATGTGTCTCAATAGACTGTAATATAATGTAATATAATGTAAAGACTGTTTAGCTTTATAATTCTGCTGGAGACACATTAGGCTTATTAATACCATTATATAAACATGTATGATGTTTTAAATACTGACAGGACGCTGACGTCTCTGTGGCTGAGTGTTATATTAAAAAAGCCCTCATGATAATGTATCATGGTTTTGACTTTACCGGACGCAGGTTTTTCAGCACTGTACTAGCACATATATTTTACTTTGACATATCAGGGACTTGAATACTATCTACATCATGATGCACTATGTTTGATTATGTTAATGAGTTGTCCAAACTATAATGTAAAATGTATCATAATATATACTGCAGTATTACAGCCTATATAAACCTTTACATTAATTTGTCAGTTTGCTGAATTTTGTTGGACGGCTCCACTCTTCTTCATTTTAAACCCCACACCTGCTGACACAATCAGGGGATCACCAACATCACTTAAGTCTTTGGCTGAAAGACTTCAAATAACTGTTATTCCAGATACAACACTGAGGGGTGAATTCACAAAGAATGGACTGCAGCCACTGTTAACACTATGAATTGCGCTTCACCTGCAACCACTACCTGCTTGGTCTCAATGTCTAATTCACAAAAGATTTTGCTCTAATGAAACTGCAGCACAAACATGCCCATATAGTTTAGTAGCTGAGTGCAATTTGCATCACATTTCAATTTACTACTACAAGTATAAATGTTGCCAAACAACAGCAGAGAGAAAAAGAAAAGTGAACTTTTCAGATTGCAAGGCACAAGTCCTGACCCACATGGTGCAGAGGCATTCCTCAAAACTTCAAGTATGGAATTTAAATGTGACAGAGAGAAACTGTATCTGGGATTTAAAATTACTGTCTGTCAGTGAGCCTTAGCTACCACCAGCTCTCTGAGGATGGTAATAATTTCACTGTCACTGTGTGTGGCTCTTTGTGTGATGATTGTGAACGTGACATAGAAAGGGGCCAATTTTGCGTACAATGTAAGCATATTTACATATGTAGAAATAGCACAGGAGCACAGAGATGCTATTTGCTTGGCACTGCAGTTACGAATTTCACCATCTGTGGGTGCTTTGACAATTACATGGTTTGTTTGTGTCTTTTTTTTTAAAGACACTGAAACCACGAAAACTTTTAATTTTCCAGATTTGAAAAATTGTAGGTCTTACAGAGGATTCAAATCAGTGAAGTTGACGGTTTGAAGGCAGGTAAAAGTGTGTGACAGATAGAAACTCCCTGAAGAAGTTAATAGTAGTGCTGAATGCAAAGAAATTCTAATTTAAATGGAATACACAATGGACCACAGCAGGAAACCTCCCTCCTCAAGCCTACATTAAAGTTCAATAAAAAAAATGTGTATTTTTTGATACCGGATATATAAAATCTGACATGAAACACTTTCTAATAAATTCCTATCACACATAAGGAAGTGGAGAGTCTGATTTCCATTTCGTCATTATTTTTATTTCATTGTTTTTTCCTCCTATTTGACAAGATGGCTGACGTAGCCCAGAAGACAAAATAAAAACCAGTGTTTACTAGTACTAGTTCTGTACAATTCACCAGTGATTCACACCAGTATAGCTTACAATATACCAACATGAGCAGATTTACGCAACGACAAGATAAAATAGATTGTTTTTTTACTTGTATTATTTTTTTTATTCCTATTGAACCCAGATATGTGATAGTTTCATTGCTGGCTAAACCTGGAAATCAAATCTGGGTAAAACAGGGTTAAAAAAAAAAAAGTTAGGATTTTTTTTTTGGTGCTGTGCAAATATGCTCTTCTCCATACCAGTATATCATGCTATACCAGTACAGTCACCAGTATGTTTCATATAGCAGTATGTCATACTCCATGTGGGGTCACTATTAACAAAGACACGTGTGATCTGCTGTTTCTTCAGTTCAGTGTTTTGTGTCTGCAAGACAAGTTCCAGTCATGTGGCTCCACATTTCATGTGTGTGCGTGTGTGTGTGTGTCTGTGTGTGTGTGTTTGTTTCCCTGGGGACTGTTGCTAGGAGGGACATATTTAAAGAGTTACACCTGACGGAAACTGGGACTCAGAGCACAAAGGTTCCAGTTGTGAGGTTTGTGTCCCAGGTAAATTCACTTTGTGACACCGGCTGTGGGTGAGGGGACAGTTAAAGGCGTGACACCAGTTTTGAATGGGAACGATATTGGGACTGTGGGTGAGAGGAAAGGAGAGGAGACACTGTCCTCATAGGAATAGGTTCAGTCAAGCCAGTCTGAGACATGATGTCCTTCTCTTCCTCCAGGACAAACATCCAGTCACTTGGACTGAATCCTTAAAATCCACTTTTTCAGTTTCGCTCATCAGAGTCAGTGCTGGGATCGAATATCTGCTTGTTTTCCAGGTTTCAGTAAAGAGGAAGAAGACTGCTGAAACAACACAAAAACATGGAGCCAGCCGATAAAAAGAGTAAACTGAGTGCGTGTTTGGGGAGTTTCCTGTCTGCTGTGTTTACGCAGACACAGTTGGATTCTTCACATTTGGAGTCTTTAAAACCGGCTCAGAGAGGAGCTGAGGAAGACTTCACGAAGGAGAGAAACAGCGAGAACAAAAGGGAGAGAAAGGTGAGTGAAAGAGAGGAAGAAAAGAAGAGGGTAGTGTGTTTCTTCTTCAGGCAGCAGACCGGCGCTAGACTGTCCTCAAGCTTTAACGATCTTCCTTCCCTCCGTCTCCTCCTCTGCAATTTCTGAGTCTATAAATAAAACCTGGTGAGACGGAGGGAAGACAGGAATGGATGGAAGAGAGAAACGGGAGGAGCGATGGAGGGTGGGAGTCTCCAGACCACACCAATGTCCTTGTCGAAGCATCCATTCGAAGCACCGCATGTGACCACAGCTGAACAGATAACGTGGTCTGATCCGCCCGTTCAAAAGAATCCATGGTGATGTGGAGGTATTTCAACTGAGGAGAACGTTCACATCCAGGGGGTCACGACACATGATATCAACACATGTACTGACATGGCTGCTGGCTGACGTCTAAGTCCGTTCCTGCGGTGAAGTGTCATGCAGATATGTTGCAGATCAAACGCAGTCCGATCAGGTTCTGATGGCTTTGCTTAAAAGAGTGTTATCCCATAAAATCCACGCGATGTGAACACATCTAATCGCTCCCATGATTTTTCTATCAGAGGTTTTGAAACCTTTTGGCCGCAGGAATCAGGCTCATCTCAGGCCCAGAGCCACAGTTTAAAATCATCTTCCTCTTCGCTTTCCCTCCTCTCATCATTATATTACAGTCCAAAGAGAGTGAAGCTGCCGAGTCCCTGATTCAGGAAGTGTTTTTGCTCTGTTCTTGTATTACGAAAGTCACAGTGGTGGAGAGACGACCTCAGCTTACACAGGATTCAACATCTAATGATTCTTCACGGACTGTTGTCAAAGTGTCAGAGCCGTTGTTTTCTCCCTTGATGTGAAGCGGTCAGCTCCGATAACTCCCACGCATCACGATGTCACTTCAGATCTCCACTGCTAACAGTGAACCAGGACGATGCAGACCAGTTCCTGTTGCTCACATCGGCTGTCGTGGGGCTAGTGTGGGCGGGACTGGGACATCATCTTGAGCCGTGACTGGTCGATGACGTCCAGCAGGTTCTTGGCATCAACTGCGAGAGCGTGAGCTGCGGTCAACATCTGCTTCTTATAGTCCTGCTGGAGACTGGGACAGAGCAAAGAACACACACATCAGTTATGCACAGTGGTACCAGAGGATAGATGGGTGAGTGAAACTGCTCGGGGCGCCTGTCCATGGGCGGCCCCCTCACTCTGACATCTCTCCATTTGATGCATGTAAAAGGCCCTGTTTGTGCATGTGTGTGTTTCAGGCCTGTGTGTATTTGTAAAAACAGAGTGAAAACTTGGAATTTCCCCTTGCAGGACTATTAAGGGTATATAAAAAATAAGAAAGAGTAGTCAAGCACCAAAGCCACTAAAATGTATGGCGCCCCCCTGTGGCACACAGCTGATGTCTGTCAGGGAAAATGTTCCTCTGTCTGTTGCTGTTTTGGTATTTTTCCAAACACTAATTAAACATATTAATTTGTTAATTTAATTTATTAATTTGTGTGTGAAATTAGTTCAGTATCAGAGCAGCTAAAAACACCACAAAACATCCAGAGTCGACGACACAGGTTCTAAAATAATAGGTAAAATAAACTAATGCAATGTAATTTTCACTAGAATAAATGCCATCATTGCACATGATGCAGTAGATTTGCTCTCGACAGACAGTCAACATACCGCACATGAGGGATCAGTTAATGCTTGTTGGAGTTAAGTGTGATTAACTGCAATAAGATGTAAATTAAGAGGGTATATATAGTAGGCCTGTGTTAGTATTTGGACCTACCTGGTCATCACATATTGTTGGGCTAACTTCATCTTCCCAATCAGCTCCGCCAAGTCAGAGTTCAGAAGTTTCTGTGCCATCTCGATCTGTTGAAGAAAACAACAGCACAAGAGCGTTAATATCTACCTTTAGATCTGGTAAGATAATATACAAACATTTGATGAAAGTTTAGTTCAGTTCGGTACACTTTTTTTTCCATTTCCACTGTGAAAAGTTGTGGATGGTACCAATGTTACTGTTCCATACCGTCCCCATTTTTGGTCCCTCCTCTGTTGGGGTACCTGGCACACAAATCTGGTACTAAAAGGTGGAGCTGTGAACACTGCAGTCTGTTGATTGGTCAGTAACGGACACTCACTCACCTCAGGGCTGAGTTGTGGCTGGTCAGAGGCTCATGTAACCACTGTTCATAACGTGGAGAGTTTTGTTAGTAAACTGTAACTACGTAACTCGTTGTGGAGCGTTGTTCCTGTGGGTTACAGCAACACTAAACCCCTGTACTTGCCTGAGAAGGACTAAATGCACAAACCTGCTATTTTTAAATATCTCATCGAGAGAGATTCTCACTGCAGCCTGTTTTATTTTGTTCTGAAAATGTGGCCTGCAGCCTCGTTCTGTGGACGATAAACGAGGTGCAGTCTTCCATCTGTGTCACCAATAATGAGGAAATACAGTGAGTGCTGGACGCAGCAGTGAGTGACAACAACCCCGCCCACATTTAAGAGTACTGTTTGTTGGAAACGCTAGGGTCTAGGTACCATGTCTGAAGGGTTACTTTTGGTTCCAAAGGTACCATCCTGAAAGTGTTTGGTGAAAACAGGGCTTATGTATGTAGTTACGGTGAGTGTGTCTTCTACCTCTCTGTGTGTACTGGCTGGAAGCTGTGGTAATGTTTCATCCACTGTGGCCAATAACGTCCTCAATGCCAGACCAACATCCTGAAACACACACACACATTGAAACATGCATTTACGTGGCGTTTACTTAAACACTGATTATACATGCAGAATTATAGAAGCGTGGGATAAAGAGATTTAGAAAACACCAGATGTAGAAGTGAAGTAATATTTTCAACACAGATGGAGATGACCAGCGTGGAGCAATAAAATGAAAGTACAAGCCAAAGGGAGTCATAAAGAGACTTAAATTATTAAATCTCAACAATTAAAAGCAACATGAAGTGAGGTTAAAAGGTCAGCTCTGTGGAGTCTGGTTAACAGATGAGTCACAAATTATTCATTGGGAGGTATTCAGCTCTCTAAAGGAGCTGCACAGTGTCATTTAATTAGAACAGGGTGTCACAGTGGTCAAGGGAAGATGACATAACGCTGTATAAACAGAACAGCACTCATCTGTGTAATGCTTTCAAGCTTTAAGGTCAATGTTTGCAGCTCAGGAGAAATTCAGTTAGCGTCTGAGAAAAAAACGCTGAGGAGATAAGTGTGTTAGAGCGCCTCGGTTACCTTGACCATGGGAACGTATTCCTCTGGAGGAGCAGGCTGGATCTTGCTTGACATCTCGATAACAGCTTTGACCAGCCCTGTCACGTTCTCGTACACCTTGTCGTTGGAGCGGTCTAGATTGGCGGTGGGGGGCGGGCTGATCTCTTGGGGCTGCAGCTGAACCGTGTGAGCACATAAAAGCAATGAGTGACTGAATGAGGCAGAATGAACAAAGACCTACAGGTCTGTGAAAATGGGCAATGACACAGAGGACAATGTTGATGAAAAATATGAGCCTGTACTAATGTACAAATCCTGCATGATTACAGTGTCGTACATGAATCATCCCTTTGTTTAACTCTCTGCACATCTAGTGGTGGAAAGTGAAACACACAGCACTGCTTTGTAAAGAGCTCAGTAGATTAACATTTTGAGAGGAGGCCTGAACTGCTGAGCACTGTAACCTAACAAAGAACAAGCTGTCATAAAAGGTAAATAAGTAAATTAATAAGTAATCTGATGTCTGAATGAGTGAATGAATGAATATGAGATGGTGATTTGCATGTTGTCACTGGGTTGCTGGGCTGTCAGTTACACCTCTGTTAAGCATATGCACAACTGCATTTGTATTTGTTCATATATTTAACTTTAATTTGTATTTATTTTTTACATATTTATATTTTATTTATATTATTTTTTCCACACTCATTAGTTTTTACTTTTTAATCACCTTTTGTTGGACTTAAATTACTGGCTGTTGGCCTTATGTATAATATATAAGTATGCATATATTTAGCTTTAATTTGTGTTATATATTTTCAACAGTAATCATTACTCTTGCACTGTTTTTAGTTTTTTAACCACCTTACATTTGCGCTGCTTCCATTAACACATACTCTATTTTAGTGACAGCTCTCTGTTGTGGTTCTGGTGGCTTGACTATTATTTCACTGCTGTTTTTATTGTTTTGTTTCTATTCTTTATTCCTGTGTGTGTCTGTGTTTTGTACATGTCATTAAGCTACTGGATGCCTAAATTTCCCTCGGGATCTATAAAGAATATCTTAAGAACTATGAGTGTTGTTATATGTAGTTCTTGCTTCTGGCCACTAGATGGCAGTAACACACTGGTGCAAAAGACACCACCAATATAAATATGAATTTAATCCTGACCTCATTTGACCGTTATTTATCTGTATACTTTCAAACTGTGACTACAAAGATCTTGAGTTGCGTTTTCTGATACTAAATTAGCTTTACAGCAGCTGTCACTAAAAACATGTTTTTATTTTGTACATGTTTGTCTCCTTTAGTTCACCTTCTACACACTCCTCCCTCTGGTGGGAAATCATTTTTGGGTAATCAGTCACCCCCTGCTGTCAGAAGACTACAGCTCTGAACCTTGTGCACATTATGGCCTGCAACTAAAGCACAAATGTTCGACTGTGCTGATTTTAAGACTTGAGGCAGATTGTGTCACACACGGAAGTCAAACTGAGAATTTATTGGCAAGTCAAAAAACACAAATTTGGCTCAAAGGGCTCTACAATCAATACAACACTGGAAAAAGCAACAAAGAACGGGTCCCTCATCTATTTATCAAATGTAATTTGCACTCACTCTGCCAAAGTTTTTCACTTTAGCCTAGAAAACAGCTCAGTTGTTAAAAATCCTCTAAAATGTGATTAAAATAAAATAATGTCCAGTTTGATAAAGGGTTAAATACTGTTAGTATAAGACGACAAACTCGACTATGTAGATTTGGATGTTAGTTTTGAGGGGGAAAGACGGTAAAACCTGACTGATATCTACACTACAAAGGGAACTAAAATAGTGAATTTGATTTGAGAAATCAAAGAAATGATGGAAGAAGGGATCAAATGAATGTGGGTGTGATCAACTAGCATACAAGACGCACAGTAAACACACACAGTCAGTGTGCTGCTTACCCGCCAGGGCTAGAGGTCAACAGTAAGGCAGTGCAGGAGGAGGAGGAGGAGGAGGAGGAGGAGGGGAGGAGGAGGGAGCAGCCAAATAAAAAGAGGATAAAAGGAAAATATTAAAGCATTAAAAACATGCAACCTGTATATTTTTGTTTCAGGTGTTGTGTTTGTGTTGTGTGCTGCGTGTGTACCTTGACTCCGTCGTTGTAACTGTCTCCAGTATTGAGACAGGCCAGGCTGCCCACTTGGCTTTGGGCTCCGGGTCGAGGGGGTTTCTTTGGGGGAGCTGCATGCTCTGCAGGAAACAACATGGAAAAGTGAAAATGATTCCCCCTTACAGTTTTACGGTCTCATACATACATGTTTTGAACAGAATGGTGGAAAAACCTCTGGGAGCATTTTACATTAAGGGAGCTAGTCACTATTTAACTTGGTTAAACTGGTTGTCCTTTAACTTTAATCTCTTAGTCTCCATATGTGCATCAACATTAGGTGTGCAGGGTCATCCAGTGGGCCTGACTGGACCCTCGGGCAGGCCAGTTCTGGCCCCTGGGCCATATATTTGACACCTCTGCTCTAGATTGACTAATCGGCTAATTGTTTCAGCTCTACATGAGAATAAACAAACAACATTTTGCAGGTGATGGCAAAAAAGTAACAGTATTGTTATTATTATGTTTTTTAAATAATTTATTAATTCATAATTATAATAATTATTGTTTTACCTATTTTTTCTTATTTTTTAACTATGTTTTTCCTGTCTTTTTTACATTATGCTTGTTCATATGTAAGGAGGCAAAGCAAAACCCTGTTTTGTTATCTTTGAAAATGATGTTTTACAATAAAAAACATTTGATCCATAAAGATGAAAACAGAAGGAAAGTGGTTTTAAGTTTGCAAAAAAACGATGCAACTCCTCATATTATAAAAAACAACCTGTCCTTCAAAATCTCCTCACTGGAAATAATTTCAAGCTGCATATTTTTCTGTTTTCTCTGTGTTCGGCTGCTTGCACGGTGGGCATATTCACGCTCGGAGCACACAACATATTGAGCTTGACATGCCGTCTGAGTCCATATAAACAGAGGTTGGTTTGTTCACTGGCAGGCCAACAGGCTGCGGAGTTCACAGTCAGATCTGTCGTATTGTGGCAACAGACTGTAAACTCTGTAAGCGCACAGTGACACACACAGACTGACACTCTATCTGCTGGTGGAGGGAGACACAGAATCTGTATACAGAGGGTGAGCTGGAGCTAAACAGAGCTGTGTAACGATATATGAGTTAACTGCATACTTTGGAAGATTAAGAGACAGAAAGGGTGTCTACAGGTATCAGACTCTTACTTTTTAAGACCTTTTCAAGACGATTTTTAACCAAATTTAAGACAGAGTTTAAGACCAGTCATATTTTTCTTACTCTAGCGCTGCAGGTAAGTGGAAAAATGTATATGTGATTCAGTGTGGAAGTTGGTTTATGGAGGAAATATGCTTATTAGAGTGAGTTAGGTTAATCTACATTTTGCCAACAGGTAAGGGCAAGTAAAAGTAAAAGACAGTATTAGGTTCAGTGGTAGGTTTAAGATATGTAACATCAGAAATGTTGAAGAGCTTGACTCACTGTGACAAAAAGAAATAAAAAGATGGATAAATGAAATTAGATAAATGTATAAAGGCCTAATATTTATTTTAAGACACTTTAAAGGCCTGCAGACACCCTGAACAATAGAGGCTGTGTGATTACAGACGGTTACAGGCCCGTCTATTACCTGGTTTGCCAACGGGCTGGTATATGTGCTGGTTTCCTGTCTGCACAAACAAACAAACACAACAACAAAACAAGGGTTAGCAAATTCTCAGTCACACATAATCAGAAGCTTCACAGGAAATTAGAGTTTCACAGGCAAGAACCACCAGAAAAATGTTGGGAATCCAATTTAATCTACTTGTCACACGACATGGCGTCTCAATTTGTTCTTGTAAAACACACACTCGTCTCCGGTTGTGAGCTGTTTCTGTTTTCAGTGGTGTGTGGTCTAGCACTGTGTTACTTATGTTAACAAAAATATTCTGTCTGGCTGCACAGGGATAACAAAAAAAAAAAAAAAAAACACTTCCTTTGTTAGTGCTACTCTTTCAAATCCAGATAAAGCCCTGCAGCATGTCTTTATGATTTGATGGTTGTGTGCATAAAATGATGCCACAAAACTCTGTAGTGGTGCCACATATGTTATATATTTACTTTGTTGTATTATGACTGAATCTCTGTTGTTTTTTTCTGTGTGAGAAAAACAGTACAGAGGGCTTCGAAACCCATCAGAGTGTTGAGGTCTGACAACCGCCAACACCCCAAAATACTCTACTACAGCATTTTACACTGACACACACACACATGCACACACAGAAACACACACACAAGGGAGATTTTCCCACCACAAACCACAGCCATTCAATGGGAGGAGGAGTACAGGCAGAGAGATGAATTACAGAGACAGAAATATCTGACCCATGGCAGCTTCAGACTGCTACAACAACTACTACTGGCATCAAGAACACAACACACATCAATATACAACTCTGTGTTCTGCTCTGGAGATTCCGACGTTGGGATTAAGTTGCTCCAAAAGTCTGATCAACAACATAGTTTAGTTTCAGGATGTGAAACTTAATCACAGAAAGACTTTGAGAAAAACATGATGACTCCAGTTTCTAGTCTCCAAACACAAAAACATTACAGGAGGGAAAAAGGTGATAAGGTTACTTTTCAACACCACCTGTGTTAACATATGTTAAAGGTTTCAACAGCAAGTAACCACCATTATGTTTAGCTGAAAGTAAGTGTTCATCTGTCACTGCAAATCATGTCACACCACAGAGCTCTGTTTAAAATATGATGTGGTTAGCTGTCTTAAAGGAGCAGTGTGTAAGATTTAGTGGCGTCTAGTGGTGAAGTTGGAGACTGCAACCAGCTGAATACCCCTCTGCTCAGGGCTGGGCGATATGGCCTATAAATAATATTGCGATATTTATAAGCTATATTGCGATATGCAATACATATCTTGATATGAAATCTCTATACTACTGTAGACTACTAAAATACTAACCTACGAAATAAGCTACAATTACGATAAGATGAAATAAAGTAGCTACTTTTATATAATAAAGTTAAATGTTGAATTTTTTCACTGTGAGCTGGAAACAAACTAACAGCTCTCAAGTTCATATATTAATAATATTTGCAAGTTGCACTGGTGCTCCATGGTCACAAAACACGACTAAATGGTTGTGATCTGGAGCCCTGCCTCTACAAAAACACACACTCGCCTGTTCATACTGACCCCCAGGAGAGAGTGGTCCGGATGTGCAGGGGAGTGTATTTGATGTATCACGTTTGTAAGTCCTTTTTTTCTTATTTCATGTGTTTGTGAGAGCAAGAGAGCCGTAGGAGAGCCTGAGAGAACCAAAACGCCAAAGCCAGTCTCATGCACGTCACAGTTTAGACTTGATGTTCACGATTTAGTATTTTTATACATTCCACGTGGAACAAGCCATGATACATTGAGTATAATCAATATATCACCCACCCCAACCTCCTCTCACCCCTGCCTTTCTAAGCCTGTAGGAGAACCTACGGTTGCTGTCAAGTAACATAAGAAAATGCAAGACGACATCTGTAGAGCCAGTGTTTGGTTGTCTCTTCTGGGCTACTGTAGAAACATCATGGCGGACTCCATGGAAGAGGACCTGCTTCCAATGTAGATATAAACGGCTCATCCAAAGCTAATAATAGCACAAGGATTCTTAGTTTCAAGTGGTTATACACTGGTAAATCCCTGCCAATAGATCCCTCTAAATCCTCAAACACAAATGTGAAAGCCACGAAACAATGTCTTATTTCACAAACACTGATACTGCAGCATGTTTGTATATAATCATTGGACTATGGCTGCAGCTAATGGTTATTTTCATTATTGATTAATCTGATCTTATACGTTAAAGCAACAACCTAAAGATGGCGCTAGCTAACATGTCGAAAACAAAACCCTGTTAAAAAGAAACACATACTTTGGGCTGCAGCTGCAGGCCCATGACTTTCTATGAAATGGCTTCTTGTTTTCTTGAAGCAGTGCTCTATTAATAACCGGCCCATGTTGTGGGAATTCATTGACCCCTCATTGCTGACCCCGCCCCCGACAGGTCACTTCCTGTCCCTGGATCAATCCCCTCAGCTCTAATCAAAACAAACACATGCTGCAACCAATTGCAGCGAGTTCGGCCAGAATGTGAACTTCCGTCAACATTTGTCTTTATCAGACATCCTCCTCCTCTTAAACATACAAACAGTTCAGAAAAATAACTTCCTTTTTATTGCGGTGGCAGTGGTCATGATTGTGACAGTGAAATTTAGAATGAGGCAGTGTGAAGTGCAGTTCATTTAGGAGAAATATATCTTCTCCTTCTTGTCACAGTGCATTTCTTTGGGCAGCCTGCGAACCACTGTTATTGTCCTGCTGCATGCATTGTAACATCAACTAACAGTGAGATGGATGGAGATAGAGAACAGCAGTAGAAAGTAACTTACCGGTGCTTGGAGTCCACCGTCCTCTCTGTCCAGACTCCCTCTGGAACTTCTAGAGTCTGGTTTCTAAACACACACAAACAATCAAACATAAAACTTATATCTCCATACATGAACAGTTATTTAAGGGATAGTCTGGCTCTATTTATCTGTAGTCAGTGTATTACATACAGTAGATGGTGGTTAAAATATATCAATATCAGTTTGAGTGTATGCTATATTTAGAATATTTTCACTGCTTTACTTTGCCATCAGACAGCAATTTCCGACAGGAAACCAAAGTCTCCATTGAGACTCCATTGAGAATAACAGTAATTTAACATCACTGAACACAGGAGCTGCTGGTCTACTGCTGCCTTTCAGTTACTTTGTTTGTGTTATTGTGTGAATCTGGCATTTAAGAGGGGTGGCTCGCACTCACCAGAGTCACAAAAAAACACAAACTAACTAACTGATCAGGGCAGCAGTAGACCTGCTCAGCTCCCACGTTCAGCAAGCTAAAATTACTGCTTTTATCAATTGAGTCTGGTGACTTTAATAAGAGCACTAATAGGGAACTGAAGCTGTTAAAGGCTTTCCCATCAGAATGGGCTGCCTGACGGAAATGCAAAGCAGGGAAAATACTCTCAGTATAGTGTACAATTCAGAATTTTTCTAGGAGGCTAAAATACGTTTTGCTGCTTCCCCCTTCCGCAGCAGTACATTGCCTGGCTTCCATGTCGGTATTCCTCCCTCTTCACCAAACATGGGGCATGCCAGCTGACATCTACTGTTCGTAATACACTGAATATGGATAAGTACTTCATACAACCCCACTTCAAAATATCCTCACTATCCCTTTAAGGTCAAGGCTGGTTTCACTTTAATTTGCTGTCAATTAGAGATTAACCAAGACGAATTAAAAGTTCTGTATTCACAGTTATGCAAAATGTTTTTCCAATGAACAGTAAGTTGTTTGTTTTTGTTTTGATTCCTGGGCTACTCTCTGAGACAAATACCCTTTCATGGCATGCCATCATCTCTATATCACATGCTGTTGTAAAACTGGTGCATTATATGGTCACTTAAACCATTGATTTACAGACTTGCTTCAGACTTTTGGATTTAAATCAATCATCTTTTACCATCAAAGTACTGCCATATACTAAGACGAAGCACCCTCTAATTAGTAAATGAGTGATAGTAATAATGTATATTTATCCACGGTGAAAGTGACTCTAACTCTCCAGATGTAAATGTAATCCTAAATCTTATAGTAAGTATGTGAATGAGGAAATGATTGAGTGAATCACTGCAGTGAAGCTCACATAAAAAACTGATTAACATATGGATCAAAACAGCCTCCTTGCAGGAGACTTAAAATAAAAACAGGAACATACTGTACAAAGCTGCAGGATCTGAAAGTGCAGGACTTGTCTTCCTACACGCAAACAAACTTTTTCCAATTTAAGAACAACTTTTCAGCATCAGCATTTAACCCCCAAATTGCACTGAAGCCCCACAGCACCCACAAACTACACCAAAATAAAACCAAACACGAACATCTCTCACACACACACATGTTGGTGCCTACCAGTTTTCCAAGACAGGACTTGAAGACCAGCATTGCCATTGAGTTCATCAAAGTTGTCTGATGAATCGTTTGTGACCGAGTTGTCTGAGGTATTGTTGTGTCTGAGTTGCTATCGCTTTCTGATCTTATTGTATCTGTCTGCCTCTCTGACTGAGCGTTTTCCCGTCTGTCTGCTCTGTATCCTCGTCTGTGCCAGCAGTTTCATCAAGGCAAGAATTTAGATTTAACTCCAGCTTCCTGCCTCCAGCACACTTATATCTGACTCTGACGCATGGAGAGAGGGAAGGAGAGGAGGAGGAGGAGGGATGGAGCACGCTGCCAACGAGCCGTCAGTGTGTGAGCATGTCTACCCTTCTTTCCCAAACCATTCTTCCTTTCTCCTCCCTTTCTCGCCCCTCCCTGAAGTGACAGCGTTATAAAAACCAGCCAACCTCCAGCACACACACACACACACACACACACACACACACCCTCACACACCCTCACACACACACCCACACACACACACATACATATATACACACATAAATATACGCCTCCCCAGCTTTTCAGTAATCTTGTGTGTTGTCAGTTAGCGGTTGTGGGTCAAAGACAGACTGTTGACTGGGCTGTCAGATTGTCTAAGCCTATCATTAGCCTGGAATTCACACAGGCCACACCTGCCTACAAACTCTCTCTCTCGCTCTCTATCACACACACATAAACACACACACACACACAATAAAATTCTTGAGCAAAACCCCAGACAGCTCCTTCAATCAGTGTTCACAGAAATATGCATCCTACATGAAACGCTCCTCCTCCCCTCCCCCCTGTCTCTATGTCAGAGGGTCTCTCCTTAAGAAGGAACATCTTTCACACTTGACAGCAACAAACACTGCATTCATTTATCTTTGTGTGTGAGGGTTTCACTAGAACAGTGGGTCAGTCATGTTGAATTTACTGCTGGATACTTAGCGCCCGTTGGCACTCCACTAGAGCAGGAGAGATGGAAATGATTTTCTGTAGGTGGGATGAAGGTAACTGAACTTTACAAATGGTGCAATTATGCCGAGACTTACACATCCCATTTCAAAAAACTTTATCCTTGGTAACAGTGTAATCAAATGTAGTTGATCTCTGGTCACAAATTATTGAGTTGCTATGGCTCCAATAGGAGTAATATTCCAATTTAAGAGAAATCTGAAGCAAAACGTTGAAGAAGAGTACACTTGCTAGATAAATGTGACACTTTCTAATGTCACAATGGGGGGACAACTACGCAGGTTGATTTTAGCGCTGGTCATCGTGGACTATATTGCTGTCATTGTTCATTTTAGGCAAACCATACAGTTTGAAAACGAGGCGCGGCTTCAACTAGAAAACAATGTTTTGATGGATTGGATGCGCAGAATGTGCATATTAAGGCAGTACAGGAGGAGGCACACAGTAATAATCCTCCAGGACTGTAACATGCTCATGCTTTTTAACCCAAACAGTGCGACTGCAGTTGATTCGGATCGAGGTCAGAACATGTTCTCACCACAAACAAACAGCACCAGAGTTCATTTGTAACTGGACCTAGACCACCTCTTCAAGAAGGTCTCGGCCTGGTTGTTTGGGTGCGTACCTGAGTGTGATTACTGTGTTCACACCTTGATTAAACCGAACCAAACAGGGCAGGTGTGAAAGCACCCTAATATATTACCTTTGAAAATAACTTGGTTCTTAGCTGATCCCAAAAAAATCCTTCTTTTGGTTTCCCTCATCTTTGAAGGTCAAAGCAGGGTCACCATGACAGTCAGGTGTCTTGCTCTCTTATATGTCACCAGGCTTCAACCACTGTTCCAAACATAAAGTGCTTCCATAAAAGTGTTTCTACTTTGAACACTCTGCAGCTGAGGGTGAATATCATAACTGCTGCAATCGTGATCCTGATGTTAAGAATGGCTGAAGGGATTTCTATGTTTTGTTTTTTTATCATTATTATTTATTTAATTTTCAGATACGTGTTTGTCCTTGAGGAGGATGTGACGAATTTCAAAGAGTCCATTAACAAATTTACAATAACAAACATGCATTGTGGAACTAAAATAAAAATACTGCAACAACACAACTGACAAATCAAAATGGCAACTAAGCAAAAAAGCTTTACATCACAGGTAACAATAACACACTGTACCATGCACAACAACATCACATGACAAAGGGACGCAAGGGTCGTTAAAACTGTAGCTGTTTTTCTGCAGTGAAATGCAGACACACTGTATGTACACACTCTATTGTTTTAAAATGTTTAGGATGAAACATGTCTTACAATTTATTTGACGTAGCATTAAAAAATCCAAATGGTCTTATATTTAACTCACAGAATTATGTCAGCAAACCTTTGTTTACTTGTCTCTGAAATAGAAATAGATTTGATTTGTATAAAATTTTTACTGACAGACTTAAATGTAACAAATGAAATCTTAAATGTACCCTTATGTCCTGAGTATTGTGTATTAACTACATCTATGTGAGTGTATTATCCAATGTGTGCACTGTGTGTGTTACCAGCAGCCTTTCCTCCTGCTCCAGCCACCTCTGGTCCTCCTCCATCTGCTGTTGTTGTATCATCAGCTGTTCCTCCATTAACAGGCACTGCTGGCCTACACACTGCTGCATGTCTACTGCCCTGTCCTACACACACACAAACACAAGCATGCAACAAAAGACAAACACAGCAACATGACATGCACACCAGCGTGGGGACACACGCAGTCACAGATGAACAGAAACATGCACACACACACACAAATATGCAGAGGACAGACAGACACATACACCAGACTGATGAGAGGCTGAACTGAGATGAAGGACACGCACACTAAAAATAATATGTGTCAAATGGGCCATTGATTTTTTTGTAATATTTACATTATTATGTAAATTTGTGGACTGGACTCTTTGTGCAGATGGTATTTGTTTTATTCACAATGCTTCCTCACAGAGTGACTGATGGATCATCATAAGGCTGCCAGGCAAGAAATGAAATTCTCACTGGTTGGCAGATTTTGTCGAATAGCCCCAACGTACAAAATGTATTTTCACAAAGTAAAAGGAACACATTCATGACTGAGTAACCTGCTGTGTTCATAGCAAACAGCATAATTCTATGTGTTTCAGTTCTGTCATAAGTGTCTTGTGCGTGTTAATGTATGTGTGTGTGTGTGTGTGTGTTTCCAAGCATAAAAATTGGTCTCTTACCTCCATCGCAGAGCCCCATAGCGCCATGTCATGCCCATGTGGATGGGGAAGGTGCTGTGCATGTGAGTGTGTGTGGACATGGTGGCGGGGGTGTGTGTGCGCGTGGTGTGTGTCCACCATCGTGGGCTGTGGGGGGTACAGGGCGCTGGGCACTGAAGGGAGGGTGTGAGGGCCAGGGTACCCTGCCATCTGATCCAGAGAGGAAGGGCAGAGAAAAAGACAGTGTTAGTCTGTCACCAGTTCTCTTTTGATTACATCTTCATCTAGTGTGTGTTTTTCTGTTTTTATCCATTTATTTACTCTGAAAATAGTTTCAATCCTTCTAAATTGTTCTTACATATTTTATCCTTTTTCACAAGGACGACACTACCAGGTGAAAAAACATGTTTTTTCATGCACTGGTCCATTCTGAGATTTTCTGCCATTTTGCTTACATGTCTTCTTTTGGACTAGTGGAAAGAAAATGTAAAAAATACACATGTAGGTGTTTATTTTCGTTCAGATTTCTGTTCTAAAAATGTAGGCAAAAAGCCCACATTTAATTAAAAAAGACATCATTCGCATATTTGAACATAAAATTTAAGAAAACTTGTAAGTTGGAAAAAAAAAAACTGTCTTAATGTAACTAATCAACTGGGGAAGTTTCATGGTGATATCTATGACTCAAAATTTTTACCAAGTTCACCTGTAGTGTCTATTTTGTTTAAAAAATTATGGATTTATTTTAAAACACATATCGTTAGAAGCCATTTTCTCAAAATGGGGCTTGTTCATATATCATTCATAGCCTGATTTATGTAACATGTCATTCCTAAAAACATGGCAAAAATTCTTTCATTCATTTCAATTCATTTTTGACTCTAATATGTCGACTATATTAAACAAGAATTTTGTAAATTCTAAGAATAAATAGACCCAGCCTTTATCTTCCAACTGCAGAGCTGCAGTGCCAGGAATTTCAGTCCCAGCTTGCCAGTATCAGTAATAGTAGCACCAGTTTAAACCTGCAGATGCACACCATCTACTAACAAAGAAAATAGGATGACGTAATTTTGACAGCTGTGACACCCGCAGGCTGTGAACATTAAAACCACTGATGTTTTTATACCTTTGTTTGGGGTAACTACAATTACTGCTTTGTGGTTGTATGCCCCCGTGAACCACTCAGACAGTTTACAGCCATGTCTGTGAAAACATGAATGCTTCACACACATCTTCCCCCAGCCGCACAGAAGATCTGTACAGTCAGCACAGTTTCAAGGCGGGCACCCAAGATTAGAGTCACCAATTCAGTATCTGACCAAACGTCTCCCCTTGTGTTCCTGAGATATGATGTTGAGACATGACAAGAGAAGTGCTTTTATAGAACATTATGATGCCACAGTGACATTGACCTTTGACCTTTTGGATCTAAAATGTCATCACTTCATCATTTTATCCTGTTAGACATTTGTGTGAAATTTCTTCATAATTAGTGTATGGATTCTTGAGTTATGGCCAAAACTTAATTTGAATTTTGAACCTGGCATCATCCAATATTCAGATTTCTCTTCTGGAAATTCATAAAATTAGCACATGTTTACTTAGAAAATGCCTCATTTGCATTTTTGAATAATAATTTAGAAAATTGTTATACAAAAAAATATGAGTCTTAATGTCAGGAATCAACCAAGAAAGTTTTATGGTGATATTTATTAGTTAATCACCTGCAGTGTCTCCCCTTGATGTTTAAATTCTTTTGTAAAGCACTCTGAATTATGTTTATAAATGACGTCAAGTCAACACCCTCCATTTGGGGAAATGTGCTTTGGGATTGTACTTTACAAATACAGCTGTCTCGCCTCACTGCAACCCCAAACTGCTGCAGAGTGGTTATTATGAAAGTAATGTAACTATACACCAAGCACAACAGTAGCAAAAGAGCAGTCAGCAGAGTTTGTCTAAATACCTGGTAGTGTCCAGGATGTTGGGGACTGGGATAGAAACCTTCACTTGAGCGAGGACTGGGATAGCCTGGTCTACTGGGCTACAGACAGAAAGAGAGGAGGACAGATGTAAAGAGAGGAACAGAGGTTGAGAGACAGAGACAGAGGAGAAAAAATAAAAATACAGTTACAATGCTTGTTCGTTTTTTTCCACCCACATTGAATGTTAGAAGAAGGGACACCGGGTCATTCAGACAATCAACACACAAACCCCTCGGAGCTGTTTGTGTGGCTGGGTTAGCTGTCAATCAAAACAGGGAACACCCACCAGGCTGCAAGTCCAGCAAGCTGTTAGTTGACTACTGTCTCTATGTTACAAACATCGACATCCATGGACTGTTGGTATAAACTGTTTTATTCCTGGACTACTGATCACTGCTGGTTAGATGTGATGCAGGTGTGTACACAGAGTGTTACGGTTGCACGTTCACCAAAGACCTCTCTTTGAAGCGCTATTATTAAGAAAAGTAGGAAAAAATAAGGTGTGATGTAAAATATTTTCAATCTGCATAACAAATTAGAGCAATAGGCTTTTTAATCCAAGCTTCTCATGACTCCTGCTGGCTAAAGGAACAGACTTTGGTACAGTAGATTAAGTCTGCTGCTCCTCTCTTTTCTATTCCACTGGTGGGCACTCGTAGCTAAAAACAGAAGTGCTTGGTGAAGCGGCAGCCTTGTTTCTTCTCTTGGTTTCTGGTGATTTGTTGAGATGAAGCTGTTGAAAGTTGATGAACAGTTTCCCCTCTTTTTGTCTTTATGATATAAACCTCTCTAACACAGAGCTCATTTCTAGCACAACAGTGTTGTAACCTCTACCTTCCACAGTCTCTCATAGTAGCTTTCTCTGGACCACACCTCCGACAGCGAGACAGACACACAGGGAGGGAAACAGACAGCAAAGAAAGACGGGGAGGGATGGAGGGAGGGAGACAAGGAAAGAGAAAAGGAAACACGGTAGGAAGGACAAGGACAAGCAGACAAGACAAAGAAACTGAGGACGAGACAAACAGGAGCTTTAAAAACTCTCAGAGCGGCAGACAGAGAGGGAAACGTACTGCATGTTGTTAACATGCTCTCACATGGAAGGACGCAGGGTTACTTGACAAAATTATATCTTGGAAGTTTAAATCTGCCCAAAACAGATTCACAGCCCTGTGGTAGTCAGTCCATGTAGAGGGAGGTTTCCCGGGGAATACCCAGTTTTAAAATAGCAAGATAAACACAGGGACAACAGACAGACAGGCTGGAAGGTGAGGTTAATGAGACAGGATATTCACATCAGGGTCAGACAGAAGTTGGTTACTATCTGGAGACTATCAGTTGAATGTTTGAATGAGAACAAATGACCAAATAAATAAATAGACCCAGCCTTTATCTTCCAACTGCAGAGCTGCAGCGCCAGGAATTTCAGTCCCAGCTTGCCAGTATCAGTAATAGTAGCACCAGTTTAAACCTGCAGATGCACACCATCTACTAACAAGGAAAATAAGATGACGTAATTTTGACAGCTGTGACACCCGCAGGCTGTGAATATTACAGCCATTGATGTTTTTATACCTTTGTTTGGGGTAACTACAATTACCGCTTCATGGTTGTATGCTTCAGCCAACAACTCAAGTTGCACTGACAGTTTACATTTGTGTCTATGAAAACATGAATGCTTCACATGCGTCTTCCACGCAACAGCACAGAAGATCTGTACAGTCAGCACAGTTTCAAGGTGGGCACCCAAGATTAGAGTCACCAATTCAGCATCTGACTAAACATCTCTCCTTCTGTTCCTGAGACATGATGTTGAGACGTGACAAGAGAAGTGCTTTTACAGAACATTATGATGTCACAGCAAAGTTGACCTTTGACCTTTTGGATCGAAAATGTCCATCATCATTTCACATTTGTGTGAAATTTCTTCATAATTAGCCTATGTAAACAGTGAGGTCACAGTGACCTTGACCTTTGACCACCAAGTTCTGATTAGTTCATTTTTGAATCCGGGTGGATGTTTGTACCAACTTTGAGGAAATTTCCACAAAGCTCTCTTGAAATATTATGTTCTCAGGAAGGAGATAGATGCAAGGTCACAGTGACCTTTGACATTTGACCATCAAGTTCTAATCAACGTGTGTGTCAAATCTTAAAAAATTCCCTCAAGGCGTTCTTGCGATATCCTGTTCAAAGGATTGGATGAATGAACAACCCAAAAACATAATGCCTCTGGTCATGGCTATCACCAGTGCGGAGGCATAAAAATGTATGCATGTGTCAAACGGGGGCAGAATGGACAACTTCAGACTAGGACAACTATGTTGGAGCAAGGTAAACGTTACAGCCATGGCTAAATGATAACCCTAGATTTGCACAACTCTGGCAAATGGCTTCAAATATTGTCTCTCTGTTTTATGGTGTGTCAGTGCTATGGTAAAGGATTAGGCACAAAAAGCCCTCTCTTAAGGTTAGGGAGAGATAATGGTTTGGGTTAAAGGTCTAATGTGTAGGATTTTATGGCATCTAGTGACGATATTGCAGAAGTGAAATTTCTCCCATGTATCAAGTGTGTAAGAGAACTAAAATGAAAATGTGAATAGCCCTATCCAGCGTCAGTGTTTGGGCTGTCCGTTCCAGGCTACTGTAGGACAACATGGCTGACTTTGCAGAGGAGGACCAGCTATGTAGATATTAACGACTCATTCTAAGGTAACAACAGTGCAACAATTTTTATTTTTAGATTATAATAAACTAGTGAAAACATTTACTTACTTATTTATAAGGACAACACACATTAATCAACATTTCTGTAAATTTGCCGGTGTTAGCCAGCTGGCTAATTTTCACCTGTAGTCCTTTCGCAAGATGTTTTGAAACCAAACCAACATAATTATGTTATGTTAATATATTTCTGCCAATTGCTGCCCCAAATCATGCACACTGGACCTTTAAAATGATCACTGAAAACATGGAACATGAAATCTCGCAGGAGTTTTCTAGAATCTGGGGTTACCATCTAGACATGACTGAATTTTGAAACATTGAGCTTGCCAAATAAAATTAATAAATACATCTATCTTATCATCTTATCTATGGACACACTTTGAAAGGGATTCTTTTGTTGTTGTTAATAACATGTAGATCCATGGTATAACTCCAGGAGGAATTTTAGGTATGTTGAGCAGCGAAATGTAATTAAGATTTTTTTAACTTCATGTATCACTCTGGGGCACAATTCATCGACTCCCACGCAGACTCATCTATCACCCTGAGGATCACAGTGCAGTGAAAACAGCTCTGTAAGACAAATGTCTCACAGAGACTTACAACAGGAATTTATTCGGGCTGTTGTGAAGCTTTAACTTGTGACCTGTGTTCAAAGTGAGGGCCAAACGGAAGATGGATGCAAGCTTTGTCTTATACGACCATTTCTTTCATGTTTCCATCACTGATAATTGTAACAGTTCATTTTATTTTTACATGAAAGAGCGCATTTTCAAGCACACAACTGGTGTTTTTAACAGTTTTCTTGAATTAAAAGTCAGAATTATTCGAAGAAAAAATGGCGTGTAGGAAGTACGGTGATGTTACAGCTCAGCAGGCGACTAAACGCTCACTCCAAAACCAGGGTCACCTACCACAACAAATTCATGTGCAGCACTACTGGCTAGCACCCAACACTTAGGTCAAGGTGACAGAAAGCCAGCTGTGTACAAACGGGATTAAGTAGAGACGGACCTTTTAGCTAGCTCTGTATGTATTTATAGTAACTGTGTCAATCCCAGGCTTCACACATTCTTACAAGCTTCAGTAGTATTTTCAATAAATCAGCATGACTGGATTCAGAATAGAGATCTACAGCATTATAATGGATTATAATATATGTTACAACTGAAGCTCTTTCCTCTTGAACATGGCTGACACCTGAAAATGGAAAATTTGTTGCATTACATAACTGTATTAGTTCTGGACTTTGGGTTCCACCTATGAGCATTTAATTTTAATTTCAGCAAAATTTAAAAGAAGACCACCATTTTTTTGTTAATTCTGTAAATATTTGTTTGTTGTGTACTGTTTTTAGTCTCACATGTGTTAGATGGGTTTGACTGTCAGCAAGTGTATTAAGATTTATGGCAGGCATCCTGAACAGGCCAGAAATAGGGTGCCAAAATCCGAGGACAAATCAACACAATGCCTGACGCAATCACAAATATCTACATTCAGTCACGGCGGAGGGCATTCAACAGCATGTCCAACACAAATACAGCATGCCGAGCATGAACATGCTAATAAACAGTTACTAGTGTTGGCAAGCATTGTATCAAAATTCACTGCACTCAGTTATAGTTAATGATTCAAAGGTAGGATTGAGTTTGTCATCAAAAAATGTTGCAACATTTTCCAAAATGTGTAGCCGACACTTGATTTCTTTAACTTTGGTTGTCATGAGGTGGACATAAGAGAAAGCAAAGGGATGTGGGTGTGAGGAGAGCAAAGTTACTGAATGCAGTGAAGAACCAGATGTTAAAGGAGCGCTGAATATTAGTCAAAGAAAATAATCTGAAAACATTATTTTCTCAACTATCTTATTATTATGAGCAAAGGAGCCTGAGATGATCAGACAAGTCTGTTCCAAAGTTGGTTTATTGTTCGTGCTTGTATAACTGGGCTGGGCTCAATCAAAATGTGATGACAATTGTTGCATTGTTTGCTTATGTTGCCAGGCCACTGTCAATCCCATCTCATCATACCGCACCCACGCAGTCCTGATGAAAGATGAGCTCAGCTTCTGAGAGTTAAACTCTCAATAAATCATACCTAAGAAGTCGTATTTAGTCCTGAATATTTTTGCAAAGAAAAAATAAGGCCTCAGGGGCTATGAAAAAAAATCTACCTTAAAATACTTCATAGGTCAAGCTAGTGATGTTATTGCCTTTGGCTATCAAGTTTTTGCATGGCATATTCTTCTTATTAAAGAATATGCCAAAATCTGGGTTTGGTATCAGTTTGTCAGAATCAAGTTCTTTAAGTTGGAGTCACTTCTGTGCTGTATTGAAAGTACTGTGTTCAACAACCACATACAGTAGGTACAAAAGAGGCAAAATGTATCTAATCAATAGGTTAAAAATTCAATATGTTTAGGGGGTTTTTTTGCAAGAGGCCTGGCTGATTTTATCTGAATTTGCAACTCTTTGAATTTGGACCTCTACCAAAGGGGCCACAATCCTAAATGTTGCAACTTTTGTTGATTAAGAAACACAAGTTTGTTTTAGTTATTTAAAGACACAGCTTCAGTGCAGTTTAACAGTACACCACCTGCCTTCAAGGGTCTGGACATGTGTCTTTCTGTGCAGGGGATGGAAAAATGTGTATTGTTGGCTACAGGGAGGCTTGGCATTCGACTGGGTGGATGGTGGTGAGTGGAAGACAGAGTGCAGGCAGAGGGTATAGGACGAACTCTCTCTCTGTGTGGAATAGAGAGGGGGGCAGGAGAGACCAACGGGGGCCTCCCACATGACTGCACAGCAGGGTGCTGGCACTGGGGGTCAGAGTCAGGTTGTAGAGGGGTGCTGGGATTAGTTTGGCGTCCAGGTTGAAAGCTGTGCAACAGCAGGGTTTTAGGATTAGAATTTGTCATGGGCTCAATGCTTTTGAGGGTGTGGGGACAAATATTTGACGTGTTGCGGGGCAGAGAGTTAAGGTTAGGACTAGACTGGGAAAGGAGTGGGGAGAAGTGCCAGGGATGGGAGTGTGAGTTGTTTGACTTTGGCTGGGATGAACAGAGCAGGTGGCCATTAGTAGGGGGATTTGTCTTATAGGGGCAGCTGCCATTGGACAGACTCTCTGAAGTGGGGAGAGGTGGGGAGCAGAGGTTAGCATGGGACTGTAGAGACAAGCTGGCTCTGGAGTCAGGATTGAACTTAGAGTTATGCTGGGAGGAGGAGGAGTGATTGTATAAAGTGGTGTTTTGAAGAGGATGTGACTGAGGTTTGGGAGAAGAGGAAAAACGATGGGGAAATTGCAGAGATGATGAGTAGAGTGGAGGAGTGGGGAGGTGAGAAGAGGTGAAGGTAGATGAAGGATGAGGGTTTCCAAGACAAAGGAAAAGCTGTGAGGCAAAGCGCTGGTTTTCATGGCAATGGTGGTGAGGCGGAGGAGCAGACAGACAGTCCAGACTGAAGGTGGGCTGCAGGGAGGGACGACGGCTGGGCTGCAAACAGAAAGACAAAGGTAGAGGACGGACAAAGGGAAATAAAAAAGGTATCATAGAAGACAGAGATATGTAGTGGACAGGTGAGACTGACAGGGATGAGAAGAAGCACAGACAGAAATATGCACGACAGTAACCAAAGCCATACAGTGACTGTACCTCTGAAGAGCGTAACATGTTTTTCAAACACAAATAAAAAGACTTTTGCCTCCAAGAAAAACATTTTAAGTCCTTCGGTTGTCATCAACTTCAAACAAATGCAACATTCAGTAATACCGACAACCAAATTTAAATTAGAGTTAAGACAACTGCATCACTGAAAACTTACACAAACAAATCTAATGTTATGAATTACTGTTTAAGACATATGGCTTTAGTTGTAACCAAAAGAAGCAGCTAACAGATGCTAACAGCAGGGGTATGAGGGAGGGCAGTAAGTGAGGGTGAAGCAGCCAGCAGCTGGGGCCACAAGCTGTGAGGTGGGATAGTACTAGTGGAGGTGGGGGCGGTGTTTATGGACCTACAAAAAAAAAAAAAAAAAAAAAGTAATCTAAAAAGTAATGCCTCATTTGTAAACAGCAAATTATTCACAGAATCCACCATTTTTATACATTTAAAGGGAGCAGTTTATGTTCTATGAAAAATGCAAAGACACAAACTAAACGTAGTCGTACATGTAACACAATCTACCAGAGTGTAGTGTCAACTGTAAGCAGGATGAAGATTATTCTGAGATATAAGAGGAAATGCCAGCACACTGACTGAAAAGAAGTTGCAAAAAGGTGAAAAAAAAAATCAAATTATTACAAGCACAAAAGATGAAAAGAGTCACCTGGTCAGTGGTCCAATGTTTGTACATTTTTACATGAGGGGATTTCATCCTATAATATAGGACTTAGCTGGATGCACCTGACACTCTGTGTTGTGAAGCCTGGATTTCAAACCCATTCACTCTGATATCCTTGGCCTTTTATATCATAGTGAAAAAAACTGACTTCAGCAATAATTTAAACAGGGCAGAAACCTTATAACTTATATATAAATAGAAGAAACATTAAATCAAATGAGTTAACATTTGAATCATTACAACTTACAATTCCAATGCCAAAAGAGTTGTGATGCTGCGTAAAACGTAAATAAAAACAGAATGTAATGATTTTCAAATCTGTTCTTACCTTTACTTAGTAAAATAATATCCAAAGATAAGATATATAATATTTAAACTCATAAACCTAATTGTTCTTTTTTAAATATACACTCATTTGAATTTTGATGCCTGCAACACGTTTCAAAAAAGTTGGGACAGCGACACGTTCACAGCTGTGTGACATCACCTTTTCTTTAAACAACACTCAGTAAGCATTTGGAGAACTGAGGACAGTAATTGTTTAAGTTTTAAAAATGAAATTCTTTCCCATTCTTGCTTGATATATGACTTCAGTTCCTCAACATTCCAGGGTCTCCATTGTCAACAACTTCACTTTATAATACACCATACATTTTTAATTGAAGACAGGTCTGGACACTCTTTTACTATGAAGCTACATTGTTGTAACATGCACAGAATGTGTCTTGGCATGGTCTTGCTGGAATAAGCAGGGACATTGTGAAAAAGCCATTGTCTGGATGGCACCATATGTTGCTCTAAAACCTGTATGTGCCTTTCAGCATTCCTGCTGCCTGCACAGATATGGAAGTTACTCATGATGTCACGGCACTAACACCCCCCATACCATTACAGATGCTGGCTTTGAACTTTGTGCTGGTAACAATCTGGATAGTCTTTTTCCACTTTAGCCGGGAGGACACAATGTCCATAATTTCCAAAAACAAGTTAAAATGTGGACTTGTCAGACCACAGCACACTTTTCCACTTTGTGTCAGCCCGTCTCAGATGAACTCAAGCTCAGAGAAGTTGGCAGCATTTGTTTATTGTTTAAATACAGCTTTCGCTTAGCATGGCTGAGTCTTAACTTACATTTACAGATGCAACAACAAACTGTGTTTACCAACAATGGTTTTCCAAAGTGTTCCCAAGCCCATATAGTCATATCCTTGATATAATCATGTTGGTTTCTGATGCAGAGCTGCCAAAGTGGTTGAAGGTCATAAGCGTTGGTTTTCAGCTTTGCCCCTTACGTTCAGGCCATGAGATTCTCTGGATCTCTTGATGATATTATGGACTGTAGATGGTGAAATCCCTAAATTCTTCGCAATTGTGCATTGAAAAGCGTTTAGAAATATTGTTCTTCAACTGTTGGACTATTTGCCCATGCAGTTTTGCATGTGTTGCAGGCATCAAGTTCAGAATGAGTGCATATTTACGATTAACAACAAAGTTTATTTGTTAGAACATTAAGTATCTTGTCTCTGTACTGTATTAAACTGAATATAGGTCAGAAAGGATTTGCAAATCATTGCATTCTGTTTTGATTTACGTTTTACACACCACCCAAGTTTTTTTGAAATGTGATTGCAGAGACATGTGATGCAGCAAAACAGACAACAGAAACTATATCACTAACTCCACATGACAGCATGTCACAGAGGCTAAGAGTGCATGGGGGGCTTGCAATGATCAGGACGTCTCACTGCCAACAGCACAAACACAACAGATACTCAGACTCTTTATTACTACACCTGTTGCACTCAGACAAACATCCACAGACAGGCAGACGGAGACACAAACACGTGGTGTAGTAGTGCCTTACTTTTGGTGGTGCTTCATCGGACCCTCCAGAGTCCCAAGAAACAGTGACCTGTCTCCTCATCTCCATCCTGCTCCTCTCCTTCTGCTGGACCTTCTCCTCCTCCAATATAGTGCTGGAAACAAGGAAGAAAAACAAGATGATGTAACACAAAAAAGGTGCTGGTGTCTTTACTTGTTTCTGTGTCACTTTGTTAATCCAGCACTGAACAGTAGAAGAAGAAGAAGAAGACGAAAATGTAAAAATGTAAAAGAAAGTCCTAGGCACACAAAATAGGATAATGTTTTTCTTTTTTTTTAATCCAACACAACATGCTTTGGGTTAAAACTCTGATTGTGGATCTTCTTTTTTATAGCTTAGGTACATTAAGTACTATCAGATGCATAATGAACGGTGATTGTATTGTTTTAAACTTGTGGTACCCTAACACAAATAAACATATGGCATTAAACACTTTAAGGTCCAGTGTGTGGGATTTAGGGGCATATATTGGCAAAAAAAATATATATATTAAGTATATTTTCTTTAGTGTGTTATCACCTGAAAATGAAATAAATTGTGTTTCACTGCCTTAGAATGAGCCGACTATACCTATATAGGGAGTGGGTCCTTGTTATTGAGATGGCCATGTTCACTGCCATGTTTCTATAGTAGCCCAGAATGGACAAACCAAACACTGGCTCTAGATAAGGCAATCTGTGTTTCCTGTTGGCCATCATAATTAGAGGCCAATCTGTGACAAGCAGCATTGGAAAAACACTGACTAATAACGTGAAACTGCTTTATTCAGTGTTTTAACAGCTTAAATAATCAGGTCAGCTTGTTCTGGAGAGGAAGAGACATCTACAGATAATTTGGCTCCCAGTAAAAACCTCCTGAATGTCTGGATCATAAGCTATCAGAGAAAAGTGGTGGGCACACATTAGCATGTGGTGGGCGTGCCGCTGGTCTCCAACATGCCAAAAAGCATTGGAGAAACACTGATTTGTAACGTGAAACTGCTTTATTCAGTGTTTTTGCCGGTGTACATCACTGGGTCTGTTTGTTTTGCAGATAAATCGGCTCCCGGTAAAAATCTCCTGAGCAATGAACACTGACAGAATTCTAACCGGGAGAAACTTCCGTTGGTGGCCATCTGCAATCCTTACCACTAGCTGCCACTTAACCCCCTAAATCTTACACACTGAAGCATTAAGACTTAAGGCTTTTTTTCTGGTGTAATGTTCCCTGCTTTTTTGTTACACCAGTTATAAAGTGAATAATGACTGAAATGAACCAGCCAGATGATGTCTATCAGTGTGGCTAGCTTTCAAAATAATCCCTTAACAAATTAAGAACTGGGGTGTCGCTGGCTCGAAGGCTGTTGCCACAGCGGCCCGGGTTCGATTCCAGCCCGTGGCCCTTTGCTGCATGTCATTCCCTTTCTCTCTCCCCCCTTTCACACTTAGCTGTCCTATCGATTAAAGGCAAAATGCCGCCCCCCCCAAAAAATCTTCAAACAAATGGAGAACTACTAAAATGTAGTGTAATGAAACATCGACCTGAGGTACTATGTTTTGCATTTAATCCTTTAACTTTACCTCCTAATACACATGCTGGTAAACACATACAAACACACTCCTACGCACACATACACACATCACATAGTTGTTAAAATTAAACTGTCAGCTTAAGTGGTTTTCTGCAACCTAGAAATATGAAAACTCACTGACAGCCCCTAAACACACACACACACACACACACACACACACACACACACACACACACACACACACACACACACACACACACACACACACACACACACACACACACACACACGGTGTATGTGAGAGCTTCATTACTGTGTGCTGTGACACCCACACAAACTCATGCATACACAGCATTCCTCACCATGTTTATACAGAGCGTCAAAACACAAACTACTTAAGTCAGAAGGACACAAATTCTGTTTTACTATTAAACGTCTCATTGCTTAGTCTCTTATTACCATCATAGCTCAGGCTAGGATGCTCAACTATAATAATATCCAGTAAACAAATACAGTCAGACAGTAATAAAAACAATATGAGCCAGCGTCAAATGAATCTCTCTGTCTTCTTTACAGTACTACCAGGAATTTAATTTCCATATTATGTCTTACAAAAGAAGAAATTCAGTCAGAGCTTACATTACAGCTTTTACCCTTCACTGTATGTTCACACTCACTGCTGACACCATCTCTTTGCTGTGTCAGGCAAAACTGTTACCACAGTTAAACCAGTAAATTTATGAGTAATATTGCTTAAGATGAAATTGAATCATTTGGTGGCTCAGCAACATTCCACGCCCCAAACCCAACATTTTTTCGTTCTAATGCACCCAAAGACACCACACTGAATTTACTCGCTAAAATTATCCCGACTGACCTGTTCCCTGGGAAAACTGCTGCTAAACCAAACCCAGATTCCCAGAGGAAGAAGCTGCTGCCCAAGAGCTGACGGGTCCTCGCAACACAGAACGGACTGGTTGAACAAAATCCCACACACTCTCCAAACAGTCACACACTCTTTCTACTCTCCTTTCCTCAACAAGGGTAAGAGCTATTTCTAGTAACATCATTACCCTCCTGTTCTGTTGTCTCCTGCCGTGTGTGTGTGTGTGTGTGTGTTTGAATGTGTCCTTGCACCTGTCCAAGTCAGTCTTCTGTCAGGTCTTCTTTTTTTCTTCTTTTTCCATCACAACACACATTTACACACAGATTTGTACAATACCAGTGCCAGCTAGACAAATACTGCGAGTGTGTTTCTCTCTTTTTCACTAAAACGTAATATTTTAAACAGATCTTCTGTAAGTTGTCGACTACAGGAAAACCTTTTGTTTTCGTGCTGAACTGTACCCATCTCATAGGTTAAACAAATGAAAACAATATTAAAACACACAATGGTTTGTATAAAAATAATAAATGGGTCTCTAACTGCTTGTAAAAGCTTTTTCTACCACAGAGCAGAGTTTTTAACAGCATAGCTGCGCTGTACCTCTCAATCCTTTTTATTGAATGTCTATTTCAGCAAGCCAAGTCATTAGACATCGATCCAAATGAAACCAGTCATTAATAAATCTGCCAGCCTTGCCTCACAGTTTAACAGTAAATGACATCATGCATGAATGTGTGTGATGACGATACCATCAGCACCTGGCAACGCTAACGCTGACTGTCTCCTCCCCCACCTACACCACGCTGCCACCTGGAATAACAAGGCCTGTTTAGACTATTTACTCAGGCTGGGCTGACTGCACAATCTTGGATTTTTCAGCACCGCCCTGCTTTACACTCACGTACTTCTCACCTGAGAGCTGCTTTGTACACCCACTGCTGATGGAAACTGAGCAGCACAGTTTAGATATCTGGGTTCAAGTGCACTGAGCAGCCCAGTCACCATGACTAAATGTTGGCATGAATATGTTACATTCTCACGTGTCATAGAGATCATGTTAACATTTCTAAAATGACGAAATATACATGCTGATTTTTGTCATCTGGAGGTGAAGGGGATAATGTCACTGAGATGAAACACCTGCCAAGTTGCAGACCACTGCTTGAAACCAACAACACCAGTTGTTTTTTGGTGACACTTTGCTGTGTTTCCACCTGTGTTTGTTGCCTAAACCTGGGTGTTTTTCACCAACCCGTCCCTGCTTTTCTAGCAGCTTTTATTCCACCAAATGTAGGTGTTTTAAGCCAAACCATGATCTTTTCCTAACCATAACCAAGTGATTTTCATGCTAAACCTTACCACACCTTCACCACAGCGTATCAGCATATCCACTACAAGATTATGTACACGTGTAATGAATCAGTGGTTTGCAAAAAGGCACTATATAAACATTTTTTTCTGGTGATTGGTTTGGCATTGAGATGTAAACTGGACACCCAAAGGCAGCTACCTTCTAGATACTTATGCTAAAGCTGCTTTAAAAGCAGGTTAACACATTAATTTATCAAAAACTACACATGCGTCGATACATTAACTTTCATCAAAATCTAACCAGTAGATGGATCAATGCAAGAATGACTGCACAGAGGCTGATGCCTTGCCCATTCCATAATTTCATAATGGGGGTCAACAAAGAGTTTACGTCACTGCTGAGAACAAACTTGGACGTCCTTGCTAAAGGATAAAGGATTCTCTGTTTGTGTTACTATCCCAACACTGCAGTGAGGAAACAAACAACTGGAACTGGAACTTTTGCTGTGGATCTTGTTCCCCATCACTTTTACTGAAAAAACTTCACAAAAGAATCTCTTTGCAGGACAGGATGAACGACTACAGTGCCCTGTAACTGTTTCAATGGAAATTTGGGTATATGAATATTGTTTTAAGACAGACTTAAGTAGAATGTAAACCTATTCTTTAAGTAGGATATGCAAAGAATTTCTTCCAGAGCATCAGCGGAGGACAGTTAAACAATCAACTTGTGTTTATGTTTAAGAAGCATACAAAACAGCTTTGGATTGATCCCAGTAGCGTCCACTGAATGCGCTCGTACACATAAATTTGTGAAACAGTAAAATAAACTACTCATTCTATCAGAGGCTCACAGCACAACATTTAGAAAACCTGATGAGACAGAAAGGCATGTAGAAGAGACAATACTTTACCTGAAGAACAGGCCAATCCAAAAGCACCAGAGTGTGTCCAGTTGTGCCCTTTTAGGTAGATAACGTAACCACTAAACTGATGATGAGCCACTGGCACTCAGCGCTAATACACGGAAGGTCAACATGTACAACTACAATGGATCCCAGCAACGCTGAAAGGATAAAACGTACTACTCCTGGCAGGATGACTCAAATGTGCCCTGTTGTAGCTGAACAAAACCCCGCCAGACTGCAGGCTAAAGTCCTTCCCCACACATACATTCCACTATCAGGATAATATGATCTGAAAACAAGGAGCCTTGAACCGCTAGCTTTGACGATGGGAGTACAGTGCTGCAGTAGCTCTGCTTGCCTTTTTCTTTCCTTCTTTCATTCTCTCTGTCTATTTTCTCTCTCACTCTCTGTTCTTTGGAAAGCTGGAGCTCCTGGCAGCTGCCCACTGTGTAAACACACACAAACACACACTCACACACACACACACTCATGTTGGTCCACCGTCTAGGAAAACTGTAGTAGTAGCTGAGAGCTGCATATTTGGCAGGAGAGACCTATAATTGATATTATGATATAAAAGCCAGCCAGACCGAAAGTAAACCAAACTGTATAACCTTATATGGCATGACTTTCCCCTATTAATAGCCAGTGACCACAGTTAATGTGGTCAATATTGACTTGGTTTCCAGGACACTGGATGAGGCACATTGAAGGTTCCTCACCATTTCTTCATGCCAACATATCACAGTCAATTAAAATAAATGTTAGCACTTAAATACAGTTCATATGTACTTTTCCACACTGGGTTTTCTGCCCATTAAAACCTACAACCACAAACATACTGTACATGTGTCAGACTAATGAGCGGACCTCCATGATGTCGGGGCCGGAGCTAGTTTGGAGGCAAAATGAGAAAGCATGATTAGGAGGACACAATGTAAAGGTGGAAAAAGTCAAGAGGAGCACAAGAATCCAAGTCTGCAAAGAGCATGAGAGGAGGAGAGCAGAGGAGGAGTAAATTTGGGGGGAAAAGAAGAGAGCTGACATTGAGAACATTGGAAGGGTAATCTTGGTGGAATTTAAGGTGTGAGTCATGCTGGTTTTAAGCAAACTCATAAAACCACAGGAGTTAAATATGCGCTCTTATTTTCCTGATTCTGTGTGTAAGAGAGAGAAAGAGAACAAGACAGAGAGAGAATGTGCATGTCGAAGGAAACAATGATGGCATCTTGCTGTGCTGCTGGAACTGAGGTTGTTTTACTTGTTTATATGAGTTTGTGAGAAGAAAAAATTTCGAGCCTCAACATTAACAATATGATGTAAATTAAAAAAAGACAACACAAATTACGTATACTACCAATTAAAAAAAATTACATGCAAAGATAACTGTGGAAATATTCTCCCATTTAAACTCTTTGTGATATGTCTGTAAGTAGTATTTTGAGGTAACAACACTCACTGATATACGGTAACTACTTGAAGTGTAACGATCCACTGATCTGGATTGACATAACGATTTAACGATCAATGATCCAATATCATCGAAACTCAAAACTTTGATTTATATAGTCATCTTTGGGATACCCTTTTTTTTTTTAAAGTCTGTGTCACCGTCAAACAGTGGCAAGAAGATGGCAAGCAGTCAAGAGAAAGACGACAAGGATAACGTTATTTACTTGGAAATAAATCAGCAGTGTGGAAATATTATCAATTATGGAGAAAATATGGGTCAACAGACAGAGCATGTAGCATATGTAAAAAATGCTGTTAACAAGATAAAACATGATGTACCTGCCTGGACAGACTCTCACTCTGCTAACTTCTCACTACAGCAACATTAGCTGCTCTGTTTTAACAATGTTCGGCTGAAAAAACGTGCATGCAGGCTGAAATTCAATCCAGCTGTTCTGTCAGGAGAAACGGCGACTTAAAACAAAAGTGATTAAGAAAAATAATAACATGTAATTTGTTAAATTGTAAGTAGAGGGGGAAAAAAGTCAGCTAGCCGCTAGGCTAATTTGTGCAGTGTAAACATGCTTACGCTAATTATGAGTGACTAGCAAAAAACAATTATTTTGTGTTGAACTATGACAGATATTACTGAGCTGAACTTGATGCTTTTGTCAAACCATGTTGTTAATCCATGATTTATGGCTGCTGAGAAATTTACTTTCAGGACTTTAAGCCAGATAGCCGTGAAGCTTTAGGACACAGATGATGGTTTGGGTTAAAGTGAAAACATTTCTTCCAGAAAGGTCTCCGACGGAGAGCCCTGAGGTTTACCTTATCCCATGTGCTGTGGGTTAGGGGAGTCAGTTTAAAGTAAACTTTACAGCACAATTGTGTGTTACAATTGCTTACATTATTTAGGTGTTGTTTTTATCTTTTATGGCTACAAGCAAAAAACAAAAGGGATGGCAGCATCCTCTTGTGTTAAATGGGCAGATAATATCGTATGATGGCAAACTTTGTAATATTGGCAAATATTGTATCGTTGTCCAAAGAATCAATATAATATCATATCATGATGAAACTGGTGATTTCCATCCCTTGTAACTACTGTTCAAAAATGTTGAATCTCCTGCCATTATAGCTTGATTAGTTCCTGTCAGATGAACGAGAGGACAGGTCAACATTTTTGAATGCTCTCGTTGCTTTTAGGTTGTTGAAAGTCCTCTTTACAAACTGATGTTGTTTTGTATGAAGGGTTTGTTTTGTACAAGGAGAACCAAACCCTTTACAATGGTTTAACCAGACTGAAAATTGAAAGGGCAGAGAGAGACAAAGATCCCACAGAGCAACAGCTACATAAGAATATAAGAAGTCACCACTCATTGGTTAAAGACACTGGAAACTAAGCATCAAAATGTGTGCATGTTTAAATAGGCTCCTGTTTCAGTGTCAAATGCAGGTCTGTCATGATAACTACTTTTGATGGATGATATATTGTCCCAGAAATAACTTTGATAAACACTATTATTGTCATTTAAGACGTTTTTATGACACTGATATAACGGTAAAATAACAGTAACATAATGCAAGTGCATTCTTTCAAAGAGCAATTAACTTTTAATTGTTAAAGGTATACCATGCAGGAATTTCCTAATACATATATAGACTTGTGCAGAAGTAACTCCTTTCAACCATCACTTATGACCCACTTGAAGTGTGTAGTGGTGTATTTTTCTGCAGAGACTTTGCCCTTTGCGTGTACCCCCACAGTGCTCAGGTGTGGTTGGGGCTTTATAAAAAGATACCAACCAGGTGCCACACTATAAGCAACACACAACCAAGAGACACAGCACCGAAAAAACAAAAATATAGCGAGTTGAAACACCAGAAGAAGAGTTTTACATCCTTTCTTTTAGTTTTGCTGGTGAGCAAGTTTACAAACAGTAACCAACAATCCTGCATAGTATACCTTTAAGAATATTCAGACATTGGAATTGGAAAAACACCTATTAGCCTGGAAGTTATCTCAATTTCAGCGAGTTCGCTGTCGCTGTGTGTGTGTGGCACAGAGAGCAGAAGCAGTGTGACCAGAGATGACAGCAAAGCATGTCTCAACATAGTTTGTTCAGTTGGCTTAGGTGCTGCATCCCAGTCTTGAGCCCTGCTGTTTATTCTAGCATTATTTTGGTAAAAATGTTGGTGACATTCTTCTGTAAACAAACACACATGTGTAAAAACAAGGGCAGCATTGTACGATATATGGACATAACCTCAACAATATTTGCTGATCCCAAATACTACATTTGGCATCTGAATTATATGTTTTCTATTACTGTCAAAATAGCCATTATTAAAGGAAAGAAGGGAATTATCAATGTAACAGTGCTTCCAAACATTTCAATAGTAGTGTATGTCGAGACTAAATTATCTAAATCAGTTCATGCAAATGTTGCAAAATTTAAAAGCAGCTCAAAATTACATTACAACTTCTTATATGCAGATGATAAACAGAACTAGATAATAACAATAAAGAAGTCACATCTTTGCTGCATTAATCTGCACTCAATCTGCACTATAAGAAGTTGTTTTGAAATTCATGAAGGGAAGCAAACCTGGCACACCTAAATTAGTGTACAAGTGTCTCATCTTAAGTTCAGACTCTGACGTTAATTAATGTAAAATTCATGTGAAATCTGTATTACAAATAAATGTCATCGGTTGTTTCCACTGTAGAGTCATCTAAAACTAAAACCCGCTCTACTTTTTTCATTACCCCCAGCACTACTCCTATTATTATGACCTATCCTGCAATCAGCTGAAGCATCACTGCCAAAAATCTTCAGGTCTGTTCATGTCTAAATGATTATGAATTGCTGATTCATGGTGGCTGGGAAAAGCCTTACTCCTGTTGCACCTCTACTTGCCTCTAACGTACGAAAATATAATGCAAAGGAAATAGTGCTTACTCTTTTTCAACTCTAACAAAAATGTGTTTTTACTAAATTATTAAAATATTACTTCAGTTCTGCTGGTTGTATCTCTGTCCTGACAGGATTTCCAGCTCTGTTATACAAAGCAGAGCCAAAGATCTTATCAAGCCTCACAAAACATGAACATACCTGAAATTTATTTAAATTCATCTCGTTGTGCCTGTTTCATAAATGCATGTTTGGGAAAATTATGATCTGAGTGCTGGGGGTTTGGACTGTTAGCATCCTATGATTTGCATTATAATCACATACCATAACCCCACACTGGCTTACATAAATCCTAAAACATGTCAGGTTAATAGCGCTTTTCCTCTCCCTTTGGCACCTAATGATGACTGACACTATGCCCTAGTGTTCATGGGATTGAAATTAAAAGACTTTGTTTGAGTCTTAAGAGTGCACATTTCACAAATGGTCTGACTCAGTTACTTGTATGACATTGTTTGACTCATGAATAACTTGGACCCTTCCGGGGTTAAAGTGGAACATCACAGTGATGACTTACACAGCATTTACAGCAATTGTGTTCAGTGTTGTCTAGCTCTGCCTTATCTGATCACAACATGCCCGGGATATTGTCTCTTGATAGATTAGATCTCTCTCCTTTTCCAAATCTGTCTACAAGCAAAGCTACTAACATGGCAGTGAAGTATCATTCAACAAGGAAGCGAGGCGTGACCAAGATATCCCGTTTAATTTATCTCCTTCATCATCACATCTCTTTTACCGTGCTAACTGTAATGCCATCAGCCCAAACAGGAGGTAAAGTGCAGTCTATCAAGCATTTGGGTAGTTATGTTTTGGCTCTGTATTCCGTTTTAAAATAACCAATCACTATGAGGTTAAAGTGTTAAAACATGTAGACACTGTCGTCCTTTGTATACATACCAGGGTAGAAATGTACTAGCAATCATACAATATTCTTTCAGTATGAGTGCAAACAAGGTCAAACATACTTAAAGGTGAAAGCAATTACATTCAAATGGAATCAAGCGAAACAATGAATAAACTCAACACTGCCGTGAACATGAAACTGCTGCAGAGAGGGTATGTGTAAAATGTAATACTTCACATACTGTAGCTGCTGTCAAAAATCAACATGTATGTGACATGTATCCTCTCAACACATGGATTTTTATTCATGAATTGACTTCCCCATTGCCTCCATGTCTGTTATTAGAAATAAAAAATGAATGCAGTATTGCAGATTAAATAAGAGCAAACAACTCGCACCTTCCTGCCAAGATAGCTCCAGTCTGCCATCTCAATGAAAATATGAAGGCCTGTAAATATGACCTCAGCTGGATAAAATCACTGCCTTTCTGCTTACCCATCTGTATCTGACTATCCATCTATAATGGTTCGTTCTGGTCTGATGTTTAACTAGCAGCCAAAGATAATGGCTAAAGTATGTTACTTAATTTTAAATGTAAAATATTTGCTGAAGCTTTTTGTCTGCTCCGTGCATCTATGTAGATTATTATAATTAATGCAAACAGTGACACCTGCTGTTAGGCAGGCATACAGAAAAACTTCCTCAGTTTCATTCCTTTATCTTAACTATGACTGAGAAAATGACAAAGAACAACGTAAAGTGGAATTCAGAATGATCAAATATCACAACTTCACTTTTAAATGACAGGCTGAAAGTTTAAAACCTGAAACTAGTGAAGGGTTAGTCTGAGAGTTTTCTCCTTGTTTCTATGTTTTGGGTGATCCCCCATGATCTCCCCACATTAGATGCAGATTGGATTCATATAGCTCTTGTGCTGGGTGGGAGAATCATAGTCCATAAATGGAAATGTGCTGATTTGCCCCCAGCGAATGTAAGGTTTGGTTAACTTGGGACTGTGGCAGAATGTGAGAAACAGGCTCATCAACCAGGAGGAGAATTATGATCAGGAATGGTGGAAATACCTGGATTCAATAAAAGAGGCCATAAGCTTAACCCCTCCCAGATGTTGGACCATATGTGATCACCTAACTGTGTGATGGATCTGGATGTATGTCAGCCAGTGTAAAACATACACTGAAACATATACATTGTATGCCTCTTCAGCTGAGGTAAAGCATACACAGATATAATAATTGACCACTTGACCACAAGCTTAAGAGATAGCGTATTGGTGTTTGTGTCCTTGAGCAAGACACTGAACCCAAACAGAACACACAAAGACACTCGCACACTCTCAAACTACACTCCATTCAGTACCTCAGTTGTGTTTTGAGTTCAGTGAAGCGTGGCCTCTTGCTGGGGTCATACGACCAACACTTTGTCATCAAGCTGTAGAGGGTAGGAGGGCACTGGGGGGGCATCGCCAGTCGCTCGCCGTTCTCTATCCTGCCTATGACGTCGTTGTTCTTCACACCCTGGAAAGGCTTGATGCCGAACATTAGGATCTCCCACATACAGACGCCTATGGAAAGACAGAAAGATATAAAACTCACTCACTGTGACACAGCCACTCTGCACAGGCAGAGAGTAAAGAGTACAACAGGAACCTCAAAACATCGGTACAAAACTGACAAGGAAAAGACACTGATGAGGGGAGAAGGAAAAAAACAGACTTAAACTTACCAAACATCCAGACGTCACTTGCTGTGGTAAATCGTCTGAAGTTGATGGATTCTGGAGCCATCCATTTAATAGGCAGTTTACCTTTAGAGGCTGAAAAACACAAATCAGGAGAGCTGTGTCACACTTTAATGATCAGCTCTGTTCACGTCCAACCAATGAATAATAATTGTGATTTCCGCTATCTGTTGTGACAGACCAAAGACAAGCAGACGGTGAAGTGTGCATTTACAGGGACATTGTGCAAATAGAGAGGTGTTATATTTACCTTTATAATAAGAGCTATCTTCCATGTATCGAGACAAACCAAAGTCGCCGAGTTTTACACAGTCGACAGTAGACACCAACACGTTCCGCGCCGCAATGTCCCTGCGGAGGACAGAACCCAAATGAAGACACTCTGACACTGTATATCTACATGATCAAACACCTGTCACACAAAGTAATAACATACATCTCTTGTTTTGGGCAACCATATGACAATATTTTTCCACATATCACAATATGTATCCTTTATTTTAGCAGGCAAGCTTTTTTCATTGTTATTCTTCCAGTAGGTGGCAACACTGGGCTGTGCTTTACAGAAAATATGCATTTGCCATAAAATAAAATTCCTTCACATCCGACTGCCCTACATTATTATACATGCCTGAATAAAGCTGCCTAATGATCATTTGGAAACAATAATTATTTGGTTAATCAGTCCATGATTTAATGTTGTTGTTGCTGTGGCCACTTGGTGCTACTATTCATTTTGTTGTGGAATATTAACTTTTAACATTTAAAAATGTTCTGGTGTATTGGAGTTGACTTTAATGCATACCTGTGTACAAAGCGCTTGCTCTCCAGATATGCCAGTGCCGTGCTGAGCTGGTATGAGTACAAGATGAGAGTGGCCAAGTCCAGACTGTACTTCCTCACCTGGAGGAATGACCGCAACTATGGAGGACAGGACAAAACAACAAAGACAAAAGGATTTGAGAGAGGAGGGGGGGGGCACAATCTGATGATGAAAAAGTCAACGCAGCTCACGGTGCTTCACTGTTACAAAGTGAAAAGCAAAATGGAAAGGAAAACATAAATGAGCTACTAAATATGTCAAAAGGACACTTTTTAAAATGCAGTTTGTCTGCAGATGATATTTTTCACACTCTGATTACCATCCAGACTTAAAAAAATAAAATTAAAATTAAAATGTTCCCTCTTTAAAAAAATAAAATAAATAAAAAATACTGAAAAAAACCTCAAGGTTCTACATGTATACTTTATTAGAGTATCTGTGATGACTTTAATAAGCTTTTTAACATGTGTGCATATCAAGGGCTGCAAGTTACAAATATTTTTGTTCTCAATTAATTTGCCCATTATTTCCTCGATCAGTTGATTTCTGTTTTTATCAATAAAATGTCAGACATTCAAATGCTATGTTTTATCTGACAGTTAAAAAGCCAAATATATTCAGTTTATTATGTACAACAAATGAAAGCATCAAATTCTCACATTTTAGGAGCAAAAAAACAGCAAATGTTTTCCTCTTTTGCTTTAAAAATTATTACAATTATTATTTAATTATTAAAATTGTTACCTATTAATTTTCTGTTGATTGACTAATTGATTAATTGTTGCAGCTTCGCACACATCCATGTGAACAAGTACATACTGAACACACCTTTACACACATACTTATCAGTGTCCTACCTCTCCGAGTGTGCAGAGCTCCATGATGATCCAAACTGGATTATCGGTGATTACTCCCATCAGCTTCACTATGTGAGGATGGTCAAACTGACGCATGGTCACTGCAGGGAGAGAAGAAGATGATGGGGGGGGGGTCATAAACAGTTTATAAGTGTTATCCCGCAAACTCTTTAGAGTGAAAATTAGTTAGGAGCTATCATTCAAGAAACACAAACACACACGAGGAACTTACATGCTTCTTGGAGAAACTTTTCCCTGACACTGTCTGACGTTGAGTTCTTACACGTCTTCACTGCCACAGACAGAGCTGGGTTCTCCTGCAGGACATAGATCAAGGCAAACATTCAGCATTACGACAGAATCGCCTCTATTAAGCAAATTCATTGTCTTTTCATTGTCTAGAATGTATATCGTTTGTCTTTCACTTATTGGAATTAAATCATGAGAATTGTAAGTATATCATGGTTATTGAGTGGCATGCCCATCCCATCATTCTCCTGTTACAACTATACTCTGTATGTGCAGTTATTGTGATGTGAGTTCAAGTTCAGTTCATTCTTTTTAGTCTAGCTTCAAACTGACTTTGGAAGCAGAGCGTAAGAGAGAACAAAGACAACGGGGGTGAGAAAGTGACAGTATTAATTACACACATGTATAATAAGGTCAGTAGCAGATTTTTGTTGCTTTTAAATGTAAGAAGATGAACCAGTTTTGTATGTAAAGAACTGTTAATCATGTGAGTGAATGGTTCAGTGCTACAAAATTAGCATGAATTTGCATTTTTGCCACCTGTCAACCCCTTACAGTCAAACAACCATCTATTTTAATTAGATTATTCAGATATAAGGCTAACATAAATGAACAGTTGCAGACACTAAATGATCGTGTGAGTGAGAAAGAGACTGCTGTGCATACCGGGCTGACGTAGACTCCTTGATGGACGTCTCCGAACTGACCCTCACCTATGCAGCGTCCCAACTCAATACGATCTCGCTGAATCTCATAGTCCCGTGCTATACACACACAATATACATTGACATGGACGCATGCACACACACACGCACGCGCGCACACACACACACACACACACACACACACACACACACACAGATGGAGACACACAAACAGAGAAGACCTTCAGATCAAACACACACATCAGTGCCTGCACATACACTACTTACTCAGCCCTTGCATTTACTAAGCTTGTCAGAGTGTTTTACAGCGTGCACTTTGTTTAAATCTGCCGTAGAAAATGTCGAACTGATTCTGATGATCAACTTTTGAGACTATTCTTCAGTAAATTATAAAAAGATAACGCACCTCTGGAAACAGACCAGACCAATTTTATGCGTGCAACCACAGACTATATAAGGGCCCGGATAAATGCTGCAGGTTTCACACCCTCCAATCCATTACTGTCAATGTAGACGCATGGAAGGCATTCTCAAAAACGAGAATGATGCTGTTGTGGCGCACATGTGTTCCCAAGTGCCTATTTTTCAGGGTGCTACGGGTGTGCCCTGAAATAAACACGTTCAACTTTTGGAATGCAGCAGCGTGCACCGTGTGTTGATCATTTTAGTTCAGGGCTACTCAGAGCTATATGACCTGTCCCACACACACTATTTTCATATACACTTAAAGAACAACGCCCCAGAGAAAATTTGCCCCCAACAAGGTATTTGTGAAAGTGGAGTTGGTTTTGGTTGCTTAGCAACATCAGCCACAACCTGCCGCTATGCACATTCTTGAAAAGAGTAGCACCCAGCACCCAACCTTAGTTTTCCATGGGGTTAAAAGATCTGGCTTGTGTATGAGCCCTAAAAGAAGTGGACATGGCCTTCAGGTTTGAAAAGTATAAAGCCAAGAGAGGGCAGAAATGCCTTAAACCAGCATTCTTTCTAATGGCCAGCAGGGGGCGACTCCACTGGTTGCAAAAGGAATACGATTGTACAGAAGTCTATGAGAAAATGACCCTACTTCTCACTTGATTTATTATCTCAGTAAACATTTTCCTGATTGGTTTATGGTCTCAAATTGCTAATTTTAAAGTCTTGTTCAATACAGCATGATGTTAATTATGGCTCCACTCAGAGTGTGCCTTAGGGCTTGGCTTCCTTATGATCTACAAGTTGCCATCATGCCATCCTGTCAAACAAGACAGAGGTGCAGCCACGTGTATCCTCGTCCAAATATGGTCACTTCTGGCTCCAAAAACCAAGATTGCATAAACAAAAATGCCAGACTCGAGGCTTCAAAACAATAGTCCAAAAACCATAGGTTACGGTGGATACATCAGCTTTTTTTATACAGTCTGTGGTGCAACACTATGCGGTGGCGTCTTTGCTGTTCAAATAAAATGATCCTATATTTTCAGATAAATAAAGTTAATACACTGTCCTACTTTGACAAGCTTAGTTTAATAGCAATCAGCATAGCTCAATGTCAACAGCATGCAACAACAGCATCAGCAAACTACAGCCAGACATGCCATGTAACACAGACGAACTACAGCCAATAAAACTCAATGTATATATGAACATGAATATTCACATGAAATCAAATGTAATATGGATAAAGTCAGGTGGATTGTATAATAGTGAGAGATAATTGGCAGAAATTCAAAGCACACAGACTGATTTAAGTCCAGTGGTACATTTGTATCTCTGTTGTTAAAGTCAGTCAGTGGTCTTTTGTATTTTTTTGTCAAGTGAGGGGAGTAAAAAATGCACCATTTTTATATTCATTTTCAAGAAAATAAGGTTAAAAAAAGGTCTGTGAAATGTTGGCTGTTGAGAGACTGGTGGTTTGCTGACACTGTTGACCTGACTTTGTCCATGTAATCAACATAGGGATATATGAGCATACACAATTTAACCAATCTCTGGCTTCTCTTTTATACAGTCTGGCTGTGAAATGTTCAGCACATGTGCGACCTTTAGAGACAACTATGCCGGGCAATAAAAATGCCTGCAGTGGGAAAGAGACTAAATGAGTTGCAACATATAGTACAGTAACAAAAATATATAGTTGGCCATAATTAATGCCTGTGTGCCCTGCCTCTAAATGTCGCCCATGTAACCTGATCTTAAAAAAGTAGATCATTATGGTTAAACAATGAAGTGGGACTACCCTGTTTGTTAGTGGTTTGGGTTAGAAATGTTACAGTATTTATATATGCATATATATATATGCATCTATTTTAACCCTTCCGTCTTACTGCACTTCCTCTTCCAGGCCAAAGTTGTAAATAGGAACATGCTCTGAGTCAACTTGCCTGGTTAAACAGTATATAAAAATGTAGCTGTTACCCTGGGCGGTAAACAGGTTTCAACAACATGCATGTTGTCAGATGGTATCGATCTTTACGATCATATCACTGAATACAGTTTGTTCGTCCTTTTTTTTAAATTTAAACAATACAATAAAGAAGAAGATCCTTGTCCAGCAACAAGGGTTGAGTTCTGAAGCTACCATCAATTCAGCCCAAAACTGACAGCACATCAAACATCAACAGAGGAGGGGTCAAATCAACAGGGTACAGATACAGAAACAAATTCAGTTTTATTTTACAGTAGCAAGCAAACATAAAATAAGGATCACAACAACCACCAAATCAAAGTGCCATCACAATACAACCAGACTCATTACCTTGATCTAGTCCATAGTATTCTGGGAAAACGGGTTAGTGATAGGAGACAGAAATAACTAGCTGTGAGTACAGAGATCCACGAACTGTGACTGCAGTCTTTAACAATTGCCATGATTGTACTGTAGGTGTTATAGCGATGCAGATAAGTTGGGTGAAGTTAGTTACTGTATGTCTGTGACTATATCACTAGCAAGTTCATTATCATATAAAATAAGTCGTTCTTTGATATTAAAGCCTTTTGGTGTTTTGTTTAAAGGTAAGTTTTAGTTTATTTTTGTTATTTTTTTTTAGTTTATTGACCTTTCAGCATTATCACGGGTTCATAAAGACAGCTGTCATGAAAAAAAAAAAAAACTTATAGACTTATTTTGCTGTTACAATATGATATCAATACTAAATCGACAAGAACATTTAAAATAAACTGAAATTTTGCTGTTACTGTTGCGTACATACGAGGGGCAAAAGCATGAACCAAACACGCACACCACTGGTCACCGCTAACTAGCTCCAACAGTTCATAAAAGGTGTTTTTTATGATGCAAACACCACGTAAACACCACACTGACCCCTTTTATTGCTTGGCAACCTGCTATTTCACAGAACCAAAACAGACATGGAGTCAGTCTAGACATTAACAGCTAAACATGACCTTGGCTGGCTTTGTATGTTTGAGCGTATCATCTTATAACTTCTAAATAAATCATTTCCATATTTATGAAAGCCGTGCAGCATTTTTAACAGCAGACATCTTGCTTTCTCTTTATGCTGTTCGACTTGCTCTCTGTATGTGTTTTCTGTGTTTACAACTGCCCACAGGACTTTGATGAACGCTACAATTTATGAATGGTCAAAAAGCAAAGCCATGTTGAAATCTGGGTGCATGGAATAACTTAGGCATGTGATACCCAGGCAACATTTTGAGGCACATTAAATGGGGAATATTTGTAATATGCTTTCCCTGTCATACGTTGGCGGTGGTATCTCCACTGCCTCTAAATGTTGCCTATGTAGCATCACCACTCAGCATAATATGAGTCCTAAATCTTCTCTTCATGTTTACTCTCATAATCAATCCAAATTTGCAGGTGATAATGTAAAGACATCCGACAGAAGTCTTCAGGCCAAATACTTCTCTAGATGAATATCAAGATGGACACTTATCATAATGGCAATTAGCAGGAGATACAGCCATTTAAAAATGTTTACTGTAACGTAAACATTGTGTTGAGATGATGTGTCAAAGCAGTCTGAGGAAGCTTGTGACAACTCACTGACACAAACATAGATTGCGGATCTATTAATAAACAGACAACGTGTGGTTCAAGTGGTTTCCCCTTTTCATATAAGATGCCTACATGTGACGGAAAATGTAGATTCATTCAAGCCTCAGTCATTATTTCGCCTGCAATCCTTCATCCACCAGTCTAAAAATAGTTTAATTCAAAGCTGAAGCCTGAATAGATTTATAATTAGGTCCAATGTATCATTAAATCCTCCTGTATGCTGGAGTGTGATGAAATATTTAAAGCAGCTTATTCACAGAATTTTAAGATACTCTGAACAATGTTGATTGGGTCGCACCACAGTTCACAATACCAATCACTTGATTAAATACTGTATTATTTATTGCATAAGCTCGTCAGTTGATGATGTTCTCGCTGAATATAAACAACCATGAGATGAGGCTGAGAGACACAGAAATCATCTGTCTCCAAACACACATTCATAGCTTCTGAAGACCTGAGATAAGGCGACCTTTCATCCTCTACCCATCACCTCGCCAACCTTGACACCTGTATGCACATACACTAACACGCGCATGCACACACACACGGGCGAATTCACAAAATTTACACAGCTTTTATGGCCGCTAAACCTGCAAAATATAAGACAACAAGACATCCAGTAATTCTCCAAATGCCCGAAAAGGGTGAAATGCCCTCCTAACTGTGCTGCTAATAGTGTAATATAGATAACATGCAGACATTTGGCACCCCTTTGATGCAAATGAGCCTCATTGCAAAAACAGTCCAGTTCACAAAGATGAGCATTAAAAGCCACACTCAGTTACAGTGAAATTATTAGCATCTTTATAGAGTTGGTGGTAAGTGAAGCGCACTGACAGACGGGGATATTAAATCCCAAATACGGTTTCTCTCTGTCACATTTTAAATTTTTAATTTCATTCTTTTTCTCCCTTTCATTGTTCTGCCTACTGTGTTCTTGGTGCAAAGGCAACAAATATACTCTGCCACATGTATAAGGGCAATCAGAAATTGCAGAATAAAAGGGGAATGTGCACTCAGCTGCTAAACCTTATGGGTATCATTGAACTGTGATGTCATTACTTAGATATCTTTTGTGAATCACACCTTGAGACAGGCCAGGTAGCGGTTGCAAGTGATGCACAATTCATAGTGCAATACATTTTTTGTGAATTCGCCCCACAGTATGCTGCACAAGTCTGAAGAGGTCCACAGAGCACAAGCGCAGGTGCACAAGGACACCTGTGACTTTGTGTCTCTGCATGTAACATTAGCTGCCTACAATGTTTGTGTGTCTTGTGTACTTACTTGAAGGCATGGTATAGGTGTCCTCCTCATCTATGATCTCAGCATAGTCGTCCGTTTCTGCGGAGCCACAGGAAAGAGGGGAGAGGAAAAAAGAGCCAAGAAACATTAAGTCTCAGTGGGCGACACACAGAAGAGATGAAGGAGAAGAGCTGACAACAAGCTCTCAAATAAAACTCCACTTTGACATAACAGATTGAGTCACCCAGACAGCATTCAACTTGGAGGTTATCTGACACAGCACCAATCAGAACTCTGCTGCAATTATAACCCTTGTTGCTGTAAAATACTTCGATCCACCACTACCAATATAAGAATCTCACAAATAAAATCACCGCATGCAACTCAAGACGTTCTGTGAACACACCCTCACAGACAAAAAACATTGACAATGACAACAGTAACAGAAACACACCATCATCAGACAGATGTACCTTTCCAAAAGACCGTCACCATACCCGATTCCAAACACATGCACATCAATTTAAACTTTCATGTACTATAAAAACAGCTGCACTCGAGGAATGTAGGAGAGGAGAGTACAATAGAGTCGCAGAGAGGGAAAGGGAGAGACAGAGAGAGAGGCGCAGAGCAGAGGAAAGGGGAGGGATGGAAAGGTTCATTCTTTCCAGAGAAACAAGTTGAAGAATAACAGGTTGAGTCACGGATAAGGCCGAAACCGTTACAGGCAGATACTGAGATACAGTACACACATACAGTGAGCTTAATGTAAACACAGAGCGGGAATTCCATTGAGTTACTAATTTAGGACGGTTAATAGAAAGAATGTTGTTTACCATCGCCACTAGTGTGACCTGCAGAAGCCACATGCAGCATGAAACACACACAGAGAGGGAAATAAAGGGAGATTAGTATTAGTTTTACTGTTAGAAGATATATAAATAAGGTTCCAGATGTATTTTAATGACTTGATACGATATTTATTAAATTTTGTGTAACTGTGAGTTCGTCAGAGGTCAGTCAGGACAGTCAGGGCAGAGGAAGAGTGACAGTGACTAAAGCTCTCCATGTGGACATCTGGCGAGACAAGGACTCTTCACTGCACACACACAGATGAGGCTTTATAGAGGAAACAGGGTACACACACATATCTATGAACCCTTTATCTAACTGTTAGCAGTCAGTCATTCATGACATTTAGAGCGGCAGACACAGAGGAAGATCAACAGGGGAGAAACAGACCAACAGAAAAGGAGAAAGCGAGACGGGGCTTTATACCTGAGACGCAAACAGCTCGGGTCCGTACTCCGTCCATCCGTTTTTCCATCCGCCTCTCATGATTTGAAACTCTGGACGAGAGATGAGAAAATCAGTTTTTGGCTCACATTAGCCCAAACTAATGTATTCTGGATGAGCCTCCAGTTACAGCTATGAAGATAGTAGTTCACCCAGAGGAATGGAGGACCCTCCCACATCCTGTCATGTGTGCAGCTTTACAATGTTGAACATTAGAGAATTAACAACACATGTCTATATCTAATACAGAATATTATATTGACTATTTGGGCAACTGCAGGACTTAAAATCAAATTATCAAGATCAAGATGTTGCTCTGGATTCAAGCCCAGGGACTGGCAAAAAAAATAAAATACTGCTTTAAGCACAAGCTAAAAGCTGCTGTTCACATTTCACTCAAAACAAATTCTAAATGAGTGAAACCACTAAGTAAAATTCACTTAAGATAAAAAACAATGCTGTTCTGGTAAAAGTCCAGATGACACGGCATATTAAGAGTATCTAGCTTTAGTATTGTGACATACTTCACAGTGAAAAAGGATAAGCAAGCAGGATATTACGTTGGACTTTGAATGATTGTTAAAAAGTGACTGTGTCATAACAAACATGGAGACTGACTGGATAGCAGTATCTGTAAGACAGAGAGAGAGACAAAGTGTATCGTATGCTCCGTGTAGTGTCTGACACAGTCGACTTTCCTCGAGGTGAATAAATTCTAGCCAGCAGACACATAAACATGGTATTTTGGGGAAACGTTACACAAGGTTTGAGGTGGCGAACACCCAAAGACACCCCTACACAGCATGCTGTTGCTAGTTTGCTAACTAATGAGTATTAGCTCCATGCTGCTAAAAGTTGTAGACTGACTGATGGGTGGATGTTGTGATATCATTGGTTGAAACTGGTTGGTACCATTTTATGTAAGCAGATTTGTTAGAATATTTGGTTTTACAGGAAGAAAACAGGATTGGATTATGGGGTGAGAATATAAAGCAATGTATTATCTTTTGTATTTTTTGGCATATATTGTTAAAGGGGTGCATGACATGACCAGGGATGTGATCTAAAAGGGTTAAAATGCATTATGTATGTAACTTATGTAACACCTGCACCTTAACTATACCTATTTTATGTCGCATAGCAAAGTGACACCTAGTTTTTACCTGATACTGCGAGTAATGAGACAGAAGGGGTCTTTTGACTTACTTGGGAATGGATGGCAGAGCTCTGTCCCCCTCTGCAGACACAAAATGAACACATGAATTAGACACAGAACAGACCGCCCTCATGTTAGAGCTACGTCTTTGTAGCCATAGTTATTTTTAGAAAAGACTAGCGAAACACAGCCTGGTTATGCAAAGTGACAAAGCCTCATCCGCCACAGTCAGACCAGGATACTGTTTGAAAGATGGCTGACAGCAATCTCAACCCAGGGTACTATTTATAGTCATTTTTGTCTGTTACCATCCAAACAATATAAAAATGATCACAATTGTCATTTAGCTGCACAGAACTGTATCATTACAATGCTGCAAAGACTCCAAAATATCAAAATGTAGGGAGTTTAGTGAACATGAAATACATGTGAGAGTAGTTGCAGTCCTACCTTTGTGGACTCTGACAATGAAGGAGTGTGTAGCTAAGGAGACAAGCCGACAGTAGCCGTCAATCAAGTCAGCCATGTTTTCTGCCGTAGTCAGCGATGCCGTGGTGACTGTGAGGGGCTACACACACACCCACGCACACACACACACAGAGGATTAGTGGGACAGAGCGTTGCTTCACAGTGACACAATGAGAGCTTTATTAGGGATAATGTCTTCTATCTGTGCACATATACACACACACGGTCTTACATGCGTGCACACACACACACACACACACACACACACACACACACACACACACACACACACACACACACACACACACATCCCTACACAGATACTCTTGCACTGATGCACACATGCTTTTCCACTAGTAGGGCCTGCTGCGAACACACACCCACTCTCGACAGACACACTCACGCCGACACTCAAGTGCAGATGGCAACACCCGCCTTCACCCTCCAGTGTGCTGTTCCTTTTTTTTCCCCGTGCATCCTTTTACATTTTTCCCTTAAATTGTTTGTTACTACAACTTAAAATACAATGTTACATTTTGGCTTTACAAATTTTAATACAACATGAGGTGTTACAGCAAACCTAATATCCAAACAACAGGCAACAAGTAATGTTTAATAAAGAACCACTCCACAATGGAAAAGCCAAGAGAGTAATATGCCAAGTATGTTTGTGTGTGAGAGTGTGTGTGTGTGTTTTCACCTCTGGAGCTCCTGCTACGTTTAGCTGCAGCATGCCTTTCCTGTCCTTCTCCTCCAGAGCAGAGTACTGGATGGACTGAACCTGGTTAAAATTAGCTAAGTGTGTAGGCTGCTGAAACAAAGACAGACACACAGAAATATTAAAAATCATGTATAACCTACTGTATATGTTGTTGCCCTTTATTCAGCTTAGTGGAAATGAGCTTTTCAAAGGACTGTAGATCTTTCATGCAAGAAAGCACAGGGTTGAGACATTTTTTCCATGGTACTAGTTAGTCATGTATTTCTATTTTTACACACAACAATGCCAGTCAGAGGAATCACAGTCTTTTAACACGGAGCACAAGAAGAACAATGTCGTCAAGAGTGAATTTTAATATGTTCCTGAAGGCCAAACAGGACACGCTCCACGATCGACTTATTAGACTGATTGTAGACATTTTGACAGGCAGTCTGTCATCATTAACTTGAAATTTAATAACTTAATTTAAGCACTGGAGTTAGACGTGTGCAGCAGTTTCATGCATGTTGAGTTGTCGCTGAAGCCAGCACCTCCTTAAAAACTACAGTTGTTGATTTTTATAAAAAATAAGGCTTTTAATATTTGCTGAAACTGTCCCTAAATTCACACAGCATGAAATGAGAAAGATAAACTATGAAAAAAATCACATTCCTCTGCTTACTCTACTGTCTTGTAGCGCTTACAATGGCCTTACTGCATGTGAACGAAAACTAAGTCTCTAATGTCAATCGCTCATGAACTTTGGTCAAACTATCAAACTAGGTAGCGCTGATCGAATGTAAATCAAGATTCTGTTATTGCATTGCCTATTTCTCACCTCAAATGTTTTCAGAAACATATTTTAGTGTACTGTTTAGCTGTAAAATGAGAAGGCTGGTCCAACTGGTGTGCAGTGCTTCGTACTTTGGTCATCTATTTCCAAGGTGATGGTTGGGTCACAAATATTCTAATTTCACAGCTAAACTGTACACTAAAATATGTTTCTGAAAACGATTAAGGCGAGAAACAGCACTGCCTAGTTTGACAGTTTGATGCAATTAACAAGTATTTACTGACATAATTGACAGCTGTGTAAGAGACCTCTCAGCTCTGATTGGTTGCTTTGAGTGCACCGTGGTCGGTTCTTGGGAAGCCATTAAAAAGAGGAAGAAAGAAGAGGAGGGAAATGTCTGTTTCATGTACAGTTGACAGTTTCAGCAAGTATGACACACAGTCATTTTTTAAAGGTTACCGACTGTAGCTTTTAGGCAGCTGTGTAATTTTCTTACCACATCACATGATGATACCACATATGACTTTTTTCTAGAACATATTATCTGTTTTGCACAGGGTTCCCACACCTTCATAAACATCAAATTCAAGTTTTTTTTTAAGACTTTCCAGGCCCAATCCCCTGAAAATTCAAGCAACCAATGCGGCATAGTTTGAGATAAAGATTGAGGTTATTTTGTTAAACTGTTACAACACTGAAAATTTTTATACAATGACAACTAGCATTGTTCACAGAGAACAATTCATGAGAGAAAGGCTTGAATGTGTGAACACTTCTCAACTGTGCCGTTACAGTGATGGCAGACTATGTGGTCTCTTGCCTTCTCGAACAGCACAGCAAAACAATAAATTTTGTACGCTGAGCGATAACAGGCAGATAATTTCAATTTTTGCACAAAATACATAAATTCATGCACTTTCAGTGATCCACATCTATTTGTGCCTATTTTAAAAGAGTTTCTTCTCAAATTTGCAAACTTTCAAGGATTTCAAGGAGACGTGGAAACGCTGTTTTTAATAAAGACTACATAACCACTGGCATTTAAAGATTTATTTCAACTTGGGCAAGTGGCGAGACAAGGGAAAACCTGTCTACTTGAGAGGCCAACCAGTAGAGGGCAGTATGGTGGGTTGCCGTGCAGTGTACAGTAACTACTGCAGTACACAGTAGTGCTGAAAAGCCTTCGTTAGTCCATAAAAATACTGAGCTACATCATCTGTTAGCTGAAATCAGACAATATATGAAAGAAAGTCAACTTTGAAATGGCTACACTTTTACTGAGGACTGATACAGCAAAGTTATACCTTGAATGAAATGAGTTGTGTGAGTGCGTACTCACCATTGAGCCCTTATCTGTGAGGTAGCTGATTCCTTCTTCTGGTCCAATAGCTAACTCTACTGATATTACCCAACTAGACTGGAGAGGGTAAGAGAAGGACAGTGAGATATAAACAGCATTAAAAGAGATGCCACATCTTATTAAATCATCTGTTTTATTAACTTAACAAAGTACTGGCAAAAATCTATTATTAATAGCATAAAACAATTTTAATGTTCTCATCTGTCTTCATTACTTCTGACATAAAATGCCCTCTAGGACAGAGGAAGGTTTGCGTTCTGTACATGACAGTTATAATGCATTGCTGCAGAGAACTGTATAATAAGAGCAATATATTCATATAAAGCAGGACTGTAGCAAAAACGCTAAAACGTAAATTGCTAACCTCATTTTATAAAGTTCTGGCAAGCCTTTTAAATTAAAGATGACAATCCATCCAACACCCCATGAATGCTAATAGGCTCAACCTCCTCACTTAGTATGAATTTTCACGCATGGAAAATGTATGAATGGATTTCACCATTCACCATTACACATAACAGTATTTGTCTTCATGAATTGAGTGTTGCCCTACCCCCAAAGCACATTTGAAGCACTCTTTGTCGAAGCGGTAGATGGGAGAGAGTATCTCGAAGAACTTGTGGATGCTCTGTTCATTATTAAGGTTTGCAAACTGCTTAAAGGTCTGCTGGATCTGTTTACGTAGAGTCTTTGCCTGATAGAGCAGGAGAGAGAAAAAAAATGCAAGGAGTTAAGTCTCTCTGGGAGAAAGCTGGTTCAGAGCCAAGAAGCATACAACATACGAAGCATGCTGCGAGTGACAACAGGAAGTTTAACTTAATTCCAGACAATCAGATTATCAGACAATCAGCCAAACATCCATTCAGTCATCAAGTTGCTCTCCCTGCCAGTCAGCCGGTCACTCAAACAGCCATTAGCTCATTCAGCCAATGAAGCAGGACTAGGATTCCTGAAGACATTTTCTGCCACTCTCACGTCTCTTATCTGGCAATGACACTTAGACGGTGAAATGTTTCTACATTACCAGCAGTTTAGACTCACCTTGAGGGAGTCCAGCAGGCTTTTGGGGAAGAATCTTCTCAAACCAACATCTTTCCTGAATAACACATCAATAAGACAGCATTTATCTATAAACAGCTGAAATCTATCATCTCACAATGTCTTAAAATACATTAAATCTAAATTAGAGGCAATGTGGTTAGAGATGGGATGATGTGCCATTTTACTGCAATTCATGATGAAAAATTGACCACGATCAGAGTAAGCTGATCGTGGTCAATTTCCATTATCAGGATAATTGTGAGTATCATGTTCAGCAGCACCATAAGTGAGTGCTGGACAACCAACAATAAGAGAAACTCTGTAAAAACAGGCTGCGCATGCACCAGCCTCAAAAAACGCAAAAGCTCTTAATTAAGCATTTTCATATTTCATATCTAAACGTAATGAGGTCATTTTTTAAATACATGAATAGCCCGAAATTTTAAGATAACTTGATGTTGTTTTTCACATAAAAGGACATTCACAAAAAAAAAAATTGTAAGGTAAAGTGATTCAAGAGGTTTAAATGCTGCTTATAAGCATATTTTTATGATTATTGGGATAATATCGTGAATCCCAATTATTTTGGCAGAGATAATCGTAACATGAAATGTTATGTGATTCATGGGGGAAACCAAATAAAATCAGTCTTACTCTAGTAGTTCATAATTGGATTTCTTATCCAGGGCGTTGCCTGGCATGTCTCTGAAGAACCTCCTGTATAATTCAAACAGAGGAGAAGAACCAGTATTAAATGCTCATCAATACATTTTTTTTAGCTCAGTTATTCTGGAAAACTTCTTCTGTGATTGTGACTAACAGTCAAGTGTTTGAGGGAAAAGAATATTGCCATGCTTGTGGCAAAAGTAATAATGTGTGTGTGTTTCTCACCTAATTTCCAAACAGCCCAGCTTCAGAGCAACATCTTGATCCACCTGATCAGCTATATGTTGCATGTAGTCACTCTTTACCTGGAGAAACACAGCGTGAAAACACAACATTTTATAACAACACTGCTGTAAAGATAAAGTTATACAGTAGCTCTAAGTAAGAGAAGAATGAGGTGTTATCAGTTTGGTATCTTTTTAGTTATCTGTGAGAAGGAAGTTGCAGAGCAGATGATTTACTCGTATTATTTTTTAAAGTATTATGAGGACACCTTCTCGTCTATTCTTTTTTTTATGTGATTCTGTCGTGTTGTCTCACCTGGTGATAGAGGTAGTTGAGAGAGGGTTTGTCTTCAGAGAAATGGCTGAGATAACCTTTTGGAAGGTACCGCATCCGCAACTCATACCTGAGAACGACAGACAATTTGGCTAAGTAACTATACAGCCAGCACACACACAGCCACCCACACAGAGAACGAAATAACCTGCAGCACCCAAATTCAATGCCAGTCTGAGGCATAGAGGCAGAAGGAGCAGGCTTACTCATACATACAGCTGACGCATGCAAAGACCTCCATACCATCTGAACCCCACACTCTGGCCCAGTTTGAGGTATACCAGAGAGTGAAAAACCTGAACAACCCAGAGCCTCACTTATATAAGTAACAGAGTGTTACTCACTGACACACAATATGACATTCACTTTGAAACATTTTTCAATACAGCTGGATACACCTTTCTCAAAAATGTCAAACATTACAATAGGACAGAAAATTCACCACATCATATCGAGCGATTTGAAGGTAAGCCTGGAGAATTTTAAAACCTATCACTTATAGCAATGATGGTCAACTGGCAGCCTGCGGGCTACATACGGCCCTGAAGAATATTCATCTACTCAGAGCAGCAAATGTGAGCAGGGAAAAAAGGCACTATTTAAGATATCTACCATTCGTTTCTTCCTTATTGAAGCAAACCCAAAAATTATTTTATTAGGAATGATTTACCAAATCCATTAATATGCATTCCACCCTTCAGGTATTAAAGATGTTTAAATCCATCTGTCAGCTTATTACCAGCGAGCAGCAGCGATGCATAAAAAAGTGAATAAGCAGTGTTCCGACTAAGGTATTAATAGCCTAACTTACAGATATGGCAGTAGTCCACCTTCCACCTTCTCTTCCACTCCCTTTCTCTTTCAAACACACACATGCCTCCCAGTCCCAGTCACCTCGGTGGAACGGACGGATTCAAAGGTCTAGACCCAAACAAATATCTTCATGCATGAGTGGGGACACACTTGTAGCTCTTGTTTAACATTAGTTTATTTTTTTCCCCGCCAAATGTCAACTGGGATAGGCTCCAGACCCCCTTTGACTCCCAACACGATAAGTGGTTATAGAAATGAATGAATGAATGAATGAAATTATTTTATATGGATATATTTTATATGAATTATGGATAAAATTATTAAACAATTGGTTTAGTTCAGTTAATTTATTTGCACATACATGTGACTAGAAAAAACAGTAAGAATTTAAAAAGTTTAAACATTGTTTTTGTTTTTATTTTATTATTTTTTCTCCTCTTTTTTATTTTTAATAACTTATTTCATATTTTTTACTTTCTATAGTTGTTGAAAATTAATTAAAAATATTAATTAAATAAAATTAATAAAAAAATCATTGACAAAAACATTGTGCAATAGAGGTTAGAAGCCAAAATGGCTTATGAAGATACCTCCCCTATTAAACAGCAACAATGATAGATACAAAGAGAATAAACAATGACAAGCTAATCAGGTCTAATTTTTTATTTTTTTTCTCCAAGTGTGGCCCCCATTGTATTTGCTTAGCACAATTTTGGCCCTTCGTCAAATATGTATTTTGTATTTGTGCATCTTACTAGCTGATTTTAAAGACCTGAATAATAAACATGGTTATGAGAGAGGAAACCACAGAATCCACAACTTGTTACTGATTAGAAAAATCCCACCTTGCCTGTTTAGAGAAAATGGTATAATAAGACATATATGATATACATGGTGCATATCATCAAAACGATTTTTTTTAAAACAAGAAGTTGTTTTTAGCGTGATGACACAGCTCTGATATTTGCTACACATTTTACTGTGTGGTCATACAAACACAGTGGGCCTGGATAGTTTCTCACACCATATAGTTGAGATACTTTCTTCATTTCTCTTGCTCCACCTCCACAGTAGGGTTAAACAACATGTTGGCTACATGATAGCACCCATAGAGCAGTAGTCCTGCTCAAAGTCACCTCAGCAGGGTGGCTGTTTGCCAGCACACTGTCTTGAAACAAAGTGTTGAAATGGGAAGTTGCTCTTTTTACTCACTATATTAGGGCCTGGTGGCACAGCGAGACGTGATTTCATATTTTGCTGACGGTGAACTAACTGAGAGTGATAACCTTGTAATACCATAAAACATAATGAGATTCCTGCTGTTACACTTGCCAGTTAACTGTGCCACAGAAGGACCCAGATGGGCCATCATTGTTTATCGTGACATATTATTTTATGACTGACATATTGCAGTGACTACAGTGGAGAGAAATGGGTCAGGAGAGTAGTGCTGCTGTGATGCGACGGGCCTGTAGTTAGATGACAAAGGAAATCAAGGCTAAAGACAAAATGAATAAAACATCCTCGTTCTATAATGAATGAACCAAAAAAAAAAAGAGTGTGAGAAGAGAGAAAATGATGCGTGTCTGAGAGAAAAAAGGGAGCGGGATAAGAAGGAAAACACAGATGTGAGAGAAAGAAGGATGCAGAGAAAGATCAAAGTGAAAAAGAGCGACTGCGAGCGCACGAGACAGAAGAGAAACACGCGAGGGAGCGGGAGAGGAGTGAGATAGAGTCAGTCCATCCCCTGGGCTACTTCTGCTGTTCTAACAATAGCTTGGCAGCAGCAGAAGCTCCTGTAGGCTTGCAGCTCTGCCGCCCTCCGAGGCAAAGCTGCAACAACTGCTCGCCTGCATGTTAGCGGTGTGAACAACTCGTACATTTTGAATTCATTTCAATTTTAATGACTTTGGGTGTAACACATCGACTGCAGGACAAAGGACTGAATTGTAAGGAGAGCCGTTAACAATATCAACTCAAGATGGCTGAGCGCCAGCATAGTTTGAGTGTAGGCTGAAAACAGACAGAGCTGCTTTCAAATAGCAGCTCAATTCCCTTTATCAAACAGAGCAGATCATCCTTAGCAGAGTTTAAGCCTGCTAAACGGAATTCCCCGCAAATACACATCCAAAATGTTTCCTGTTTTCTGAGAAAAAATAATGGGAAAACAAGAAAAAGTATTTACATTCTAGGCATAAACCAAAAAGGCTGATGCGTACAAAATATAGAAATCATTACAGAAACACGAGTCCCTTACATTGTCCTAATTGGACGCAATTCTCTGAGTCGGCAGGGATGCAAAACTCAGCAGTAGGACTACAACTTCCTATTTGCTTACTGAAATCATCTATTGTAGACTCTACCATCCAAAATAGGCTAACACAATCTGCCAGCTTTACATTAATAAATCTTTCACAAGATTAAACAACGAAGAACAGAGTATGAAACCCATCTCAGCTCAAGAGAATGACTTTAAAATCCATAAAGTACTTGTTCAATAAATTTCGTTTGTTTATACCGTGAAAAATTGTCAATTATCACCTCCATAAGGCTGCTCTCAAACAGGCAATGAACTTGTTTTTTTTATATTCCTCACAGCTGAAATTCAAGCTGCATGCAGTTCATGACATAGTCATGACATAGCTCATAGTTCATTCTAATGTTGATAAACATAAATGCTATTCTTTAACCTTACTATTTATTATTATAACCAAAGAATACACTTAAGGCATCAGGTTGGGAACCCATAGTTTTATGTATATTTCTCCTTGTTGCATTTAGTGTTGCTTTAAATGCATTCTAACTGTAGCCTTAAGTTATATCTGAAAACAAGACAGTGTCCTAGGATCTGTGCCCGAGGCACAGAAAAAGGCTCATTTTTGGTGAGGATATTAATCCTATATTAGGCTACTATCAAATTGATGGGAAGATTAATAAATTACAATTTAATTATGAGCAACAAATAATACCAGCAAGAACTACTCACTGCATGCAAGTCATGTACTTCTGCAATGAAGTCACTTTGACCAGATGAATTTAGGGAAACATCATACCATAAACCTTTTATTAATTTTTGGTATTAACGCCTCACAACTGGGAGATATGAATGACCATGGAAACACTTTATATGAAGACTTTCAAATCTCAAGAAAATCAAGACCAGGTCTGTAAGAGGAAGTAATGATAAATACTTGGTTGCAATGTTCTTGACTGCCTGTATACAGCAGTTCACATGAGTGTTTCAGGTTTACTGAAGTATAAAATGGTTTCACTGGGATAATATGTTATGTAGCTTGTAAGGCAGGTTTAATAAAACACACTTGGTGGTTGGCAGTTTTCTAGCTCAAATAAGAGCAGCTTCTGCACAGCCCAATGGGGCATTTGTAAAGATGGCATTTTTGTTGTAAACGTTGTCCTCTTATATGCCTCTGAGGAGAATACAGTGATGATATGTCACTTGGCCTGCTGTTTGGTATTACAACAACATTAATGCTGCATTCACATGTAATCAGGCACTCTGGTGTCGGACAACACCCTCTCACCCTCTCTTTTGATGCAGTTGTATTGTTTCATACTGAAGTTATAATCCGTTGATGCATTAACAAGGTTTACACTTGAACTATAATACCCACAGCCCAGGTATCGGTATTGGGACTGGAGAAGTCAGGCTGGTGCATTCCTAATATAATCATTTCATGTCTATTACTTTAAGTAATTAATTATCTCTAATTACTGTCCAGATCAGCCATGTCTTCCCCTTGTGTGGGGGAGCTTTTTGACATCTGGTTGTAAATTCTGTCATGGGAATGGGAGCAGATAGTCAGTGTAAAACATTGAATCTGGTTGTAACTCTACCTCCACTCCTCCTGGGGGTGCTGTTTCTCATATTTCTCCCTGACGTGACACACGCCCAAATCAGGGTGTAACCAATGGAGTGCATCAGAGTGCAGATGGGTCAGACGGAGGCCCAGAGAGGACACGCAGCGCAATTTGTGGATCTCTGCAATCTTCTGGATAACACCCTGTTGAAACAGGAGGAAGTTATAAACAAAAGTGAGAATCAGGGAAATTATGTCAATGCAGAAAAGGTTAGAAATGTTTGTGTGTCTTACCCTGACATCTGTTGCATCTCCATGCCTGATATTACTAGCCCAGGTACATGGCTCAGCACTTGTCTCAAAATAATGGAAGATCTTTAGAACCCGGTCCATGGAGCCCGAGGGCCGCTCGAGGCCTCCGGCAGAGCCGCTGGTACCAGCACTGGTACCACCAGGCATCCCAGATCGGGATTTAACCCCACAACCACCCCCTGCCGAGTGATTGAGGTTGGGTTCCAAGTAGGAAGACGAAGCCATGTCTTTATCAGATGTTGCTGGTGGGGTTAACTGGTTGTCATATTCTGGAGAACAGAGTGGGACGAACAGAGGACAGGGGTCAGAATGTGACTTCATAGTTAACAAATAACCTGTAATCATTACACGATTGAGCAGAATAAAAATTAGTGGCTCAAAAAAAGGCTATTAGGGTGCGTTAAGAAAATTGCTTCATCAACCCTTTTAAAAACACAAAGCTTTAAGAACAGCTGACACAGTAAAAAACCCACTCAAACAACCTTTAAGTCTCCACTAGCCTGCCATTTATACTGCACTATATACATCTGTCATGACACAAAACAGATTAAATTAATAATGATAGAGATGTAAAAGAGAACTCAAACAAATCCAGTTTCACTAAAGAACAAATCCAGGTGGAGATAATCAAACTGTGATGTCGCAGCAACAAATAACTGTAAAAAGAGAGTCTCAGTGAGGCTACCAACCAGTCAGTCAGTAAAGAGTCAACATAAACCAGCAAAACACTGACACAAGGTCTTTTCAGAAGGCCTTAATGGACTCACAGCTCAACATAAATCAGCTGAGTTTAAATAAATAAATTCCCCGTGGGAAACACTATCAGGTTGAAGTGGACATCCAGCTGCTAAATCAACCAGGCAGTCAGTCTTGTCAAGCGCTAAGTTGAACAGTAAGCCACTCCAGCTTGTCAGTAAACCAGTCTGGCAGTAAAATAACTGGTCATTCATTCTACCTGCAGTGTAGACTGGAAGTGTCCAGCAAGCCCAATCCATACCAGAGTCTCTGTGAGGCAGATTTCTACTGTTCTCAAACAGTTGCATGGCTGCTAGGTTGCACTTTCCAATCTGGTGGTTTCTAAAATCTGGCTTGACACGCTAAGGTCTGTTGTAGGAGGATTAGTAAATTGTTCTGGACATACTGGTGTTAAATGGCACTGGCTGTAGTCGGGTAGTAGCCTGAATAGCACTGGCTGTAGGCGGGTTGTATCCTGAAGGCAGGGTGAGATCTTACTGGCATATTCTTATGTTGGGTTTACAAATAAATGAACAGAATCACAAGATGTCTAATTTGGAAAAACAGTAAAAAATGTAGCCCGCTGCTAAATTCTGACTTAACAACAGCTTACTTCACATTTACTCTATTACCAAAGTATAAGACTACAGCAGGAATAATATGTATGTCTGTAAAAGTAATCACTGTGATCAAAAACCTCGGGCATCAGACTCTTCTGAATATTCAAGAAATGCTACTGTGGGTGTTGACATTACATACACTGCTACATGTAGCTACATGCTAACATCAGCATATAATATTGGTTGCACATGTTGTTAATTTTGCTCAGATTTTGGATCCTATTTCTGCTACAACATGTCCAGTTGTCAAGATTTTGGTTTAGAAGCTTTTATTGGTGATTCTTCAGGGTAGAGAGTGCCACTATACTCCGTTACAAATACTGCCTGGCTGCGATGACGGTGCAGAGAGACATTAAGGATGCAGATACAGAGGACCCAGCAATGCTGACCAATCAGAGCGGACTGGGTTTTTTCAGGAGGGAGGTTTAGGGGCGGTACATGTGCCGCCATTTTTGCACCCTCAAATTCATTGTTTTCAATGCAGAGGCCCAGCAGGTGCACTCAAATGCCAAAGCGACCCAGTTGTGGCGCACATGCATTTCTGAGCGCCTATTTTTTAGGGCGCGACGGCTGCACCAACTTTTGGAAAGCGTGACGAGGATCAACCAGTCACAGATGACAGATATCTTTCCCTTCTTCCGTAAATATTAGTCTGTGGTAAACAAAGAAAAGTGATCATTTTAGTTAGTTTAGCAGGGCTAACAGAACTTTTTATCTGTCTGATTGACGATATGCCCACACACTTATAAACAGCGCCTGGAAGAAGATCAGCTCTGCGCTCAACAGTTCAGATAAATGGGTTATGATACAGTGCTTGTTACGGTTGCTTAGCAACCTTAGATGCAACCTGCCACCGGGCTCTTGAAAGCTGGCTCAAAACAGGCACAAAAGTAGCGCCAGCGCCCGACCTTGCATTTCCCAGCGGTTAACGATGCGGCATGTTTACAGCTCCTTAAAGAGACAGGAGCTAAAATGGAGCTTTTCAAACAGATGGTGAATACAGGTGTTCCAGCACAGACACTGTGAGGAAGATAATGTTTTTCTTTTTAACATTTCAGCATGTAAACATGTTCTAATAAAGACGTATGAACCTGGAAATGAGGATAAAAGTGCTCTTTCTCATCCTCACGTCCTTGTGTCAGACACACTCTGCTCCTTCCTGTGCCATACTGTCACTTCCTGGATATCCCTGCAGGCTTTGTTGAGTCATCACCACTAAAGTGACTGGTTTCAGCCGACTGTGAAGTCTGGCTATCACGTGGTGACATAAGAGATACAAGTAAACCAAATCTGACTGACTGACTAATTTCATGGCTCATTCCCAGTATTGGAGATATAATCTACAACTAAATACTTTTCCAAAGGACCTGTCTAAAATTGTCATCTGCATCATCATTGTCATCTACCAGAATATTTAGGGCTCAAAGATCTGGCTATTTATATTTCATGACTTTTTTTTTCCACTTAATAAGGAGACAATAAATCCAACAGCCAAACTGTGTTCTCAGTTGCTGTTGCTGTCGTCCATGGTTGTTTGACTGTTGTTCTGAACAGCCTGTAGCAAGCACAAAAAATCACTACTGTTAACATCACATCACTACATTCAGCATTTTCCTGAGTTGTGTTCAGGTCACGGTCAGATCACTTTAGGCTGAGAAAAAAAGGGAGAAAGAAACAGAGACAGAAATACGGAGACTGATCCAGGGAAAGTCGGCTCAGCACTTTTGACAGCTTGACCTACAGTTGCCTCTTCAAAGACACATGCTGAAATGCATGCCTATGCCTGTGTGTGTGTGTGTGTGTGTGCGTGCACACAATGACTGCATCAGAAGTGTAAAGGAGGACATTATGTATCTGATAACTTGACTCAGCACTCTCCTGTAAGAATTTGCTGTATCAATAGGGTGTGTGTGTGTGCATGTGTGTGCTTGCACGGTCCGATACCCATTATTACATCCTGTTTCTGTGAAGAGGAATTGCTCTCCTCCTAACCCTAACTTGGTGATTCTTTTGACATAAACCTCTCACTTCTTAATGCTGTAACACATTTCTTGGCACTATTAACCTTTTAGTGACAATTTTATTTTGTTATTTGGATTGTTTTATGAATCAGTTATCTTTTATTACAATTCTCCTTAAAGCTACAGTACGCAACTTTTTTAGAAAATATGACAAATGTACTATCCTGACAGTAATACAAGAGGTAGGTCATCTGTGAAAAAATCATGATCCTCAATCTCCTTACAGTGCTCCTGATGTCCTACTGGCATTTGCAAGAATCATGAAAACCAATCACAGCTGAGGAGTCTCTAACGCAGCTGTCAATCATGTCAATTATTGCTCACAAACTGCAGTCAAATTAGGCAGCGCTGATCAAATATGAATCATGATTCTGTTATACATTGCCTTTTTCTCACCTCAAATGTTTTCAGTGACATATTTTAGTGTACTGTTTAGCTGTATAATTACAAAGTTTGCTCCAGCCAGTGGGCAGCGCTACATTCCAGCCTGACTGTTTTCAACATGGTGGCCGTCACAAACTTTCCCCTTTTTACAGCTAAACAGAAGACTTAAATATATGTTTATGAAAACATTTAGATCTTATGAAAATCCTTGCTGGATTGAAACACTGACCAGTTTTTATCTTTTGTTTATAAAGTGCATAAAATGAAGAAGACTGCTAAGAAGACATTTTATGAGTCCAAGTATTTAATCTTAAACAGAAATGCACACCTAAATGCTATTTCATGTACAAACATTCTGGGCAAAAAGTCCTTGAGGCATATTGGATAACTGAAAACACTACCAAGGCTATTTTGTGCTGTACTCAGTTATGTTACATTATTTAGCATTTACTTTCTGAGCATCTGTAGTTAAACAAACAGCAAAATGGAGAATAGTTGGTTATTAGCTAAAATACCAAGGTGCATTTTAAAAAGAATGAAGACGTTTAATAGAGGACAAAATCTACAATATGCATTTGCGTGCACTGTTCTTAAAAGTGAGCTCAGACTGTAGGTGTGGTGAATAGAGGTGAGTGTATAATGGTCACAGGCATGGCCACAGACCCTCAAGGCTTTAATACAACAGATTAGTGGAGATCAGATTACAAATGCCCCTCTTACAGTATTACTATCATCATCCAATTAAAATGATACCACTGTGGCTATGATACCACTGGATTATTAGGTGGCTTGTTACAATCCCTAAGAGTGCACTGCTGCTATAATTCCATTAGGAAGACCAGTATATCATCTCATTGTAACAATACTGGCTGGTTAATTACTACCGACCCTGTCTACCTGATGAAAACACTTAATAAGTGCAGCGTGTAATATTTTACCGACTCTTTGAACAAAATACCGTATAAGTGATGTTTTGCAGTGCAAATTATTCATTGTTTCTACTCTGTTAATTCAATGGCTGCGAAGATTTCAAGCTTCCTAAACAAAGACAGTTCGGTGCTGTGTATTTCTTAGGGAATGCTTCAGATTACAAAGCCTTGTGAACTACACCTCACATCACATTTTAGGTTTTGAACAAGCGTAGAGAAGATCAGTACTGCATTTGAAAGGGAAAGAGTTTTGAACTATGAAACACATCAGCACTCTTGTTGGCACTATATTTGCTGAAGAGTTATAACACACCGCACTACACACTACACTCCTGAGCTTCTGGCCCTCTGTGAGTTTATCTGGACTGAGTTGTGTCTTTTCTGATGACTGTGCAAAGAAGAATAAAAACATACACACTGATTATTTATTGATGTATTCCAATCAGGGTTCCCGCAGTGTCTTAGACATTAAATTCAAGGACTTTTCAATGACTGTCCAGGCTCAATTACTAGGAACAATTGTAGCTCTCAAAATGCCATTTTGAGGATCTTTTTTTAGCTAATATATCAGAGAGGGTACTCTCACAGCACAACAGAAACCTTGAATGACGTAACTGTATGTTGATTGGTCGAACATGCAAGCCAGTGCAGCACCAGCAACTGGCAATTTCAAAAACTCACTAGCCATGTAAACAACAGACAGTGCAAAACACAAACAAGAGAAAAACCCAGACAAATGGACCAACAATGAAGTCCAGGCTTCACTGAGAATGTGTGCGTCAGGGGAGATACAACATGATTTATACTCATCAAAGCAAAAGTAAAGTTTGTAAACCAACCGCCAGCCAGCTAACTTCACTTCAGCATCCCTACCAGGGGATGCAAATGCAAACAGAGAAAAAGCCCTTGAAGGCAATATGTAGTTCCCACCATTGGGCAGTTCCTCTCAGGGAGTCCCCAGAACGATTTAGTCTGAAAATGCCTTATTGTGCTGTGATGGCAGACAGTATCAAAAGCACTCAAATTTCCATTCTTGCACAAAATATATGAAGTCAAGCACTTTCAACAGTCCATGTTTATTAATGTCTGTTTTCAAAATTGTTCAATTCCTTGTTTTTTCCCCTTCAAATTTACTAACTTTCAAGGATTCCAAGGACCAAAGGGAACCCTTTTCAATAACAATTCACATTATGGCCAAACCTGACTACATCAGATAGTCCACACATTGACCATGTTCTGATGCTGATGTAACGTCACATCATGGCTCTGTTGTCATGTCATTTCAGTTTACTGTGGGAGAGCAGACGCCAGGTTTTATATTTGGTGGATATCGGAGTTATCCATCATCCATCCATTGTCTAACCGCTTATCCTCTTGAGGGTTGCAGGGGGGGCGGGGGGTTGCGGGGGGGCTGGAGCCTATCCCAGCTGACATTGGGCGAGAGGCAGGGTACACCCTGGACAGGTCGCCAGACACATAGGGCTGACACATAGAGACAGACAACCATTCACACCTACGGCCAATTTAAAGTCACCAATTAACCTATCCCCAATCTGCATGTCTTTGGACTGTGGGAGGAAGCCGGAGTACCTGGAGAGAACCCACGCTAACACGGGGAGAACATACAAACTCCGCACAGAAGGGCTCCCGCACCCGGGATCGAACCAGGAACCCTCTTGCTGTGAGGCAACAGCGCTAACTACCACACCACCGTGAGTATATCAGAGTTATGACATCCGAATATTTTGGTGTTTCTTGTAAGCAATGTAACTGAAAAATTGACCATATATACTGAAATCTATGTTAACACAAAAATAAAATCTTTGAAATTGCAGTATACTTGAGTTTCATGTACTATTAGGGCTGAGTGATTTCAAAATAAGACAGTAAAATAAAATGATTTTGTGCCGCGTGATGAGTCTGAGTTGCTCCCGTTTTGTCTTTTATTTTGTAAATCAAGCGCATATCTTCAAAGTCCAACAGAAGTTTCAGCGTGAGTTGAAAACAGCGAGTCATGACACATCGCCTCTGAGATGCTTTTGAGACTCTGTTGGAAGAACTTTTAAGAAGATGGTAGGAGGAGAGTTGTTGGTCGAGAAGAAAGGTAAGACAAACTCTGTGGTGTCAAAACACTTTGCTTTTGAGAGTCAGACTTGGAACAAACTACAATCATGTCTAAGATGTGTTGCATAGTCGTGACTGCACCAAAAAGCAACACAACCGATTTGTTCCAGTATTTGAAGTCTACTCACAAAGTGGTGTATGACCGAGTAATAAAAGACCAAACAGCACAAAACAGTAAAGGCTCCTCTGTTCCTGCCACTGCACCACAGTCTTTCACTTTTATTTATTTATTCTGATTTATTTCACAGTTTTCCAATTCAATTGTATTTAAAGTTAAAAGACATCCAGTGTTGAAAAGACACAGAGTTAATGTTCAATAAATGTGTGATGTTCTTAAAGCCAGTGAGTAATCCTGTTTAATAATCGTGACTTCAATAACAAAACAAAATAATCAGGATTATTATTTTTGCCATAATCAAGCAGCCCTTTTTACCACTGGGGGTTATTGATACATTTAGATCAAAGCGTGCTGTGGAAAACCCTGTCCAGAATCTTGTGATACACACAACATACACAACTTCAGCTGGTATAACAGCTACTCTCGGTTCATTCCCAGCCTTCACGCCTCGTCTCAGAGGAGCATGCTAAAAAATGTATTGAGGACATTATTTTGACTGCAATTCGTTTTTAAATAGAAACAGTTGCACCAGAGGAGCTATAGAGTCACAAACCCCAGTCAGCCATCTGCTGCTGCTCTCTCTCTCTGTCAGTAATCAGATTAGATATTAAGCACTAAATTGTTGTAACACCCCACTGACTGCATACACTGACACGAAACACAATGGCAACACAAAATCACACACACGTAACCTTAACCTAAATACTGCATACAGCTTGATGAAATCCTATTAGAGAAGTAGGCATACTTACATTTGCCTTATTACATGCATGCAGTGCCATAAATACTGTTACATCACACATAACTAAGAAACATAGGTTTACCTGCTTGGCCCCTAAATACTGAGGCTACAAACCAGTCTGTGACTGAATATATATACATAAATAAATGATTAATTTTCCCTGACAGCGTCTATAATTGTAATAAATACATGTCATTGACATGACGTGATGGACATAAATCTAGCGGCCTAAGCGTCTGTTTGTGGCACACATCAAATACTTGTCATTTTCTTACATCTTACAGCACATACAAAATCTGACACCTGGGACTTCTTGTGTATAAACATTCCATGAAAGTCTTACTATTACAAAAGGCTGCCTTGTAGTTACCTGACTACAGCTTGCAACATCAGTGATGGCTCTCTACAAAATATGGATCTCAAAGTACATAAATTCCTGCTTTCAAAATAGGTGCACAACACAGCACAGGACAAATGAAACCATTACTCACTGCACCAATTTCTACTCAACATTACTGCACTAAATCCCCACATGCATGCCCTCACACACTCAAACAGAGGAAAAAAAAGAGAGGAATCAAATCAACTAGGCCATGCAGGCAGCCAGGAGGGGAGCAGGCGGCTGCCAGGCCCACCACCCCCTCTCTCAGTGGGGCTCCAGTGACTGACAGTCAGCCTGTAAAACCACAGAAGGCTGGAGTGGAGCTCTGTCCCGTAGCAGCAGCAGAAGGACGGTTTATCTCCTTGTCTAACTGGTATCTGGGTTACTGGGGTTAGCACAATCCTGGGGGAGCCTAGGCCTCTCTGTCTTTTTCACCATCCCTTTTTCTTCTTCATCTCCTCAGTTGCTCATTCTTAACATTTATCCCCGTCTTTTTTCTCTCCAAAGCCTTCATCTTTTCTTTTTCACATGCCAAACCTCCTGCATCCTTCTTTCTCCACCCTTTACCTCTGTCATCTGCATCTCTTTTTTCTATCCCCTTCTCCTAATCTCCTTCAGTCACTCATCTCACATGCTCACAGACCTTTTAGTTCCTGCCGTCACATCTCCAATTTGATCCTCCTGTCCTATTGAACCACCTCTTTTCCTTCCTCCCTCTCATCTTTCTCTCATCCTCAAACAATTTCCTCTGCCCTCCCCCTTCCCCCACACCACCACACTCTGTCTTCCGTCTTCTGCCAAGGATGCGCATTATCTATACCAGGGGACAGAGAAGAAAAAGTCTGAACAACGGCTGTGTATCTTTGTACTACGTGGCTGTTCGGTGCTGATCTAAATGTTGCCTGTATATAGATACGATGCTTTTCCATGGTGAACTAAAGAAATAACAATAAAAAACAGACCCCGCACTAAAAGTGTGTGTGAGTGAACGCATGTATCTGAGCTGTTCCAGTGACATCAGAGCTACTAGGGTAACACACTCTTATTCACCAACCTAACAACAGCTCAGTAAAACTGTGACACAAGCAAATCAACTGATAAGACACTGTAGTTTAGTTGGTTTTTCAAACAAAGGCTCGAACCAAAGCAAAAAAGATAAATTGCTGCACTTCAGTTCAGTATGTTTCATCCTTACACAAATAATGAAGCTACACAGAATAACTAGTAGCACATTCATTTTACGTGACTTGTCACTGTGTATCACTAAATGGACCTGCTGGGAAATCAAATTTCAGTCTATTCGTCTGACTCACAGCTGATCATACAGCACTTCAGTGAGCCTTTTTCATTCTGCAGTGGTTACAAAGAGCTCATGTCGTTGAAGCTAGTTATGAGTTCTTAATAATGGCTGAACAGAGGACAGTTTAGGTGTCTTGTAAGGCATTGTCGCAATCAAAAGCCCAGAGTGATAAAATACACAGATCTGTTAGTTCAGACCTCACAAAGCAGCTCAGGTAAATGAAATCCAACCAGCCTGATGAAATACTGTATGTTCAGTTGAAAATGAGGATGCTTCCAAGCACAGTGGGAGATGGGAAACAAGCACGGGAAGTCGTGAGGATGACTTTTATATCTCATTTAAAATAATGATACCAGGGTGGAGTAAAGAGCACTGTCTAAAGGAATATCCCTCATCTGATAAAAGCTGACTCCATTTACATGACCACAAATATTTCACTACTATTCCAAATATGACAATATTTCGAATCTGTCATGGGTCGATCCATTCCATCTGGATTTTCTAAATTAGGCCTTTTTCCAAATTAAGCATTTTCTGATTAAGACATGTGGGATATGCCGGTATTATTCTGGGTTTAGGAGCATTATTTGGTCATGTATACAGCACATCCAGAATATGCGTCTCAGTTGGGGTTTTTACCCATTTGCAACACATGGCGTCTTGCCTGTCAGCTCTGTGTACTGAGCAAAAAACAACTCGCCAACAGTTTTCAAGGCTGTGGAAGAGATGCATGCCCAAAAAAAATCCACATTTCTGGTCGAAATGAAAAGCATACCTACTTTTAAACATTATTAAAGGCTATGTTCGCATGGACGAATGAGGCCACCACCTGTGGAAAACTCTTAAAAAATCAGATTTTGACGCAAATAAACAAAATGTTACAAGTGGCTCCAACTGTTCCGCTGTTCCATATGTTGACCCGATAAATGACGTGTAAAGGCTCATTAATCGAGTATGCACGGCTGCATTTAAATGGGAATATTAGCAGAATTTTCGTTTTCATTAGCCATGGAAAAAGCTTGGTAGGAATATTGTGTTTTTCAGAATAAACTTCAGCAAAAAAATGATATTTTGAGCATGTAAAGGTAGTTAATGATATGGATCTAATACTTTGTTCTGTTACTATGTTAGTTGCAAATCATAAGTATTCAGTTAAATCAAATACATGTTACTGTAACAGTCAGTACACAATAACACAAACTGCCTGGACCTGGATAATTTATGTCTTTTTTCGAATAGTCTTCCCTGCTGTTTTTGACACAATAAGGCATGTTGATTGATACACTTTTTAGTACATACTTGGTAGTGGGTGCTGTGCGTAGATGCAAGCCCCCTTGCTCCAGCAGAGCGGGATACAGCCACTGTTCTCCATTTGTGTTGTAGGGGGGGCTGTTCAGCGTCTGGCTGCAGGGCCCAGACAAACCTGCTGGGCCCCCAAAACAGCATAGAGCCAACTAGGACCAGATGCTTAGCTGGCTTTTTGAAGCTATGAAAATTTCCAAGTATATAAATTTGAATAATCCAAGGAAATGCAAATAGACGTATCCTAAAATGTCCCAAAAACAGTCAGCAGCTGAGACCTGCTAAGCTGGTAACCGGGCTGACGCTGGTTACAGGGGTGATAAATCCATTGTGCAACTTTTAGCCACCTCACAAGATAGCCACAGGAAACTCAATAGAAAAAAATCAATCAGCGCAGGAGTCCCAAGGCTGTAAGTAACTCCAGAAAAGAAAAGAGCCCAGTAAGAGGAAACAGAGGATGTCAAATATCCTTTGTACTGTAAAATCTGATGACACAGCAAGTATCCCCACAGGAGGTAGAGAATATACCAATCCGTGACTGTCTATGCTCTAGCAGCCACGACATTCAACATTCATCATCACGGTCCAAGTCCACTTGATAGAGATTTAAATAACAGTGAGATAAAGGTCTGACTCAGCCTCTCACATCCACAGTGATCCAGCATGCAGAAGCTGTCCAAATCAACATTATTCTCAAAGTCAGGCCTTCTTCTGCAACAAAAAAACAAACAAACTAATGCTGAAACAAATGAAAGATGATAAAAACTGGAGGTGCAGTTTCTGGTACAGTAATCCAAGCTACTGATCACAAGACTGCCAGTCACTCTCTCCTTAAGCTCGCTGAAACATCATGTTACGTTACAACTTGAGAAGTAGCTCGGGGTCCAGGTGTTAGTGTCAATCCATCCAACACATGTCATGACCTTTAACCCAGCAAAATACATTTACCATTGTGCAATGTAATGTGTAACCTAATGATCCCTTTCAGGAAGTTCTCTTCTCCACCTTTCAGGTAGAAAAAGCCCATGTGGGTGGAGAGGATTCAGTAAGTAGCTTAAGGACACTTCAGTACGGCGGAAGTTTCCCAAAACTGACATTCAAGCCTGGCCTCTGCGGCTGGGGGATGATTTCTCTACCCATTAGGTCATCCTGCGGTCCCATAAATCCTCACAGATGATCAAATTCAGTTCTTCTGTGCAGAGCTGCTGATCCAATTAATCAATCCTTGATGTGAAATTCAAAGAAGACGGCTTCCCTGCAGCCATAAACCTAAAATCACAGGGCTTGGCATTGTATGTCAATCATCCAGGTTACAAAATAACACTGACATCCCTTGCTGGCAAAGTAAGACTCCATATAATTACATCAAATTACCAATAGCAATTTCCAAGAAAGGTAGTAGAATTGTTCTGTAAGTCCACAATGTTGTCCAAAGGAGATGGTTAGACGGACGAGAGAACGATGGAAAGAGAAACTGGCATCAGCAAAGAAAGAGACAAAAAAGTAGGGCAAAGAGGGGCGTAGAGAAATGGAGCATAGTGAGGGAGAGGTAGGTATAGTGACCGACGCAGGAGGGATAAAGGAGAGCGAGAGGGAAAAGGATGAAGCCAGAAGAAGAAAGACAACTGATTAAAGGGAGAGTTGAGTAAGAACAGAATGATCGATAACAGAAAGAAAGAATGAAAAAGAAAATATGCATTAGAAAGGGAAAGCAGAAGAGAAAAAGAGAGCGGCATGAAGAGAGAAAGTGGAGAAACCCCAGGGAGAAGCTGAGCCTCGCATCCTCCAAAGCTTTCCCACAATGCTCTGAGCCTGCAGGAGTTAACCAGGTCAAAGCAGGTGTCTGATGTCAGAGAGCGACATAAAGTGACAGAGACCTAAAGGGAAAGGTGAAGCAGACAAAAAAAAAGTCAGGAACTAAAAAGGCTGTGATGTGAAGCCACGCAGGATTGGAGAAAGACTACGAAGAGAAAATGATGTTGCGGGAGCGGGTTGCATAAAAAAAAAAAATATGGATGCAGTAAATCCATTTCGAAGTCAGTCAGCTGTGTGTCGCTCAGTTTGGTTTCTGAAGGCTTTCTTCTGGAGCAGCGGAAGGGCAACTAGATCGCAACATCATCCCAGTCTTTCTTCCTCTCTCACACACACATTGCCGCAGCCAAACACACACACACACGCTGAACATCCAGCGCAAACCTTGAGCAGTCGAGAAGAGTGCACCAAAGAGGCTATACAGTGAGGGAGTTATGTGTGGAAGCCAGAGAGAGGCTGTACGTATACAAGAGTGCATGTGACTAAGCAGGTAGGCGATTGCGTGCATGCGTATATATATGTGTGTGGGAAAGTGTGTGCAAGTGTCAGCACAGCAAAAGGAGTATGTGCGATAAAATCTGAAAAGTGAGCATGTGCATGTTTGAGCCAAGTGTTTCTCCTCTGCTGTGTTTTCAGTATAGGTTGCTGTGACCACGCTGCGAAAAAGCTGCTCCGCTCACTTACAGGCAGAAGCGGGGAGGGTGTGTGTGTGTGTGTGTGTGTGTAGGGCAGAGAAGGAGAGAGACAGGAGGAATAAATATTGTAATTGAGACTTGATGCAGTAGAAAGCAGGCAAACTGATTGGACGGTGCTTATAAATATGCTAATAGGAACAAACTCTTCATCAACACTCCAACTTTAATAAACAGCCTGTGCTCATATGAACACACAAACCCGACATACACACAAGGTTTTACCAGGATTTAAGTTTAGCCACTGAAAACATACATTCCACCGTTTGACCCCTTACAACACTTGCTTCCCTCTCTCCTTCATTTCATTATCCGTCCCCCTTTCGCTGTCTGTCTGTCCGTCTCTCTGTACTGCCCTCAGCAGGTCTCTACTGCCCTCTGTCCTCACTCTCAGACATATTTCATCTGCTCCTGCAGCAGCTCTTCTAATAAAGCACTCTGACATTCAATTCCTATGATGTCCCAGAGCACAAGATGAACGTGAAAGCTTTCTAGGTGGGCTTCCAGCTGCAAAACACCAACAATCATATTGTGATTCTCTTGTGACACAAACTGATGTAGAGCATGTAGGTACATGTTTAGCTGTTTAATAATAAGTCCTCCAAAGTGAAGACAAGATGCGTTGTTTGTAGCTGCACTTTAGTACGACTTATAGAACAATCTTCTGACCTGACGCACCTTTCAACAGCCTGCCCCGTGGAAACAGCGTTGCCAAATCTCTGCCAGTGGACACATTTCTACCATCGCACAGTATATACCATCATAGTGCCCAACCCTATAAATTATTGTTGGAAACTGTGTGATGATGTGACAATAATATTGCTAAAGTTTGGGGACCTTTATTACCATGGTTACAATAATAACCACAAGGTTAAGGATGGGGAACAACATTGGTCATGTTTACCAATGTTTGCTGGCAATGGGAAACAAACAGCGGTCACCCATGTTTAAGTCCAATGCTTTGTTGACCCATTAGTCCACACTGACCTACTGTCTATGCATGGCCCTCCTCTCTTGACGGATTAAAGATTATCTGACTTGCTCCTTTGCAGGTGTAATTACTGCAGCCACTAGAGGGATCTGTCACTTGAACGTAAGTATACTGCTCTGTTTTTTCATGACTGATGTCAACAACAAGCATGGTTCAAAGCGAAATTATTACAGACTCTGTAATGGTTCCAAAAAAAGGAGCAGCTTCAGTAGTGTGAATAAACTGTGGCAACATCCACGGACTTCTCAGACTCTTTTACGAGTTACTGCTCAGAGTAAACTCATTCAGCTGCTCCTCTGGCAGCAGCACAACGTCTCTCCTTCTGCTCTCTCAATGTGTGCACATGGGAGTTGGTGTCGTCAAGCCATTTTGTCATTAACCTTTGGTAATGTAAACCTACATGACATTATCGGGTCGACAAAAAACTACATAAATGTGAATGTGCAATAGTTGTTTACAAACTAAAGAATTGAGAAATCATTTTTGTTTACTCTTTACTGAACATTTGAAGGCAAACTGTTGGGTTGCTTATTTTGTTGCAATTCTATCTTCTTAAATTAATAATACATTTTTTTTTTTTTTGCTAATTTGTAACACATCAATATCGCAAAAATACCCTGAAATACTGTTATATTATTTTAGGGCCATATCGCCCACCTCTTTAAAATGCTAGGATCCACAGTATCAGTTATTTAGTCTTAGTTTTTCTTAGTTTTCATTTATTTACAGGATTTTAAACCACATATGGTGCTTAATGAGCCATGACTCCAGATCTGTCCTTATCACCACATGAAATTATTGCATGATATAAATTCTGTCCTAACAGGGTTACAGAGGCTGAATGTTATGTTCAGTATGCTCTCCACTAAAAATTTACTTGTGATCCTTATCAGCAGTACTTAGAATGAGAGTATTCGCAGGGCTGTTATTGGCCACAGATGTTCAGTTTGCCCAGTCTGCAAACTGAGTGCCATGCCACTGTTACTTTCTAGCAAGGTTAGACAGCACCATCTCATTATAAGTTTCTGTTAACCTCAATCTTAACCCCAACTTTGGAAACATATCTCCCACAGGAGTCTTGCCAAAGTTAAGGTCAAGAAATGTAAATTATGTGTCTGTCCTTTTCAGGAATGACAAGTTCTCAGCTCCAAATATACAACATCCTCCTTGAAAACATAGGATCAACAGTTACCTAGCAACAGCCATGGAGAGAGACTGGAGCTAAGGGCCATAAAATGTCTTATCTATACCTATGAAATTAGTTAGCTCCTTATATCAGTCCTCTTCAAGTGTGAGTCTAGACCAGAGAACATCACACCATGTGAAAGATGAAACAGAAAGATGAATCTCTCTTTGTGACCATGAAAAATAAAAATGAAAGGATACTGCTGTTTCCATTAGGTGGTTGACATTATACACATTCTTTTAAGTGTGATGCAAGAATCATCTACACTCAAAAACTTACAGGTATGCACTGTAAACTAGTTGTCATCTAGTGTTGCATTTTAAATGTCTTTACACACAAGTAAAAAAACACTTAATTTCCACAATTAGTCGGCAGGAAGTTCAACAATACTCGCCTGTCTTTAAAGAAAAAATACTCACCGGCGTAGTATGTGATACTGGGAATATCTGCAACAGAAAAGGGAGAGAGAGAAAATTTTACTTAGATAAATGTGTGTACATAACACAGTGTTACAGTGAATCATTCACAATCAGAGTATCTTCATGTAATGGATTAAGTCATGGCATCAATGAGAGCCATTGTACTACAGCATGATTGGAAATGATACTGCAATAGCTCAGTTACTGTGAGACTGTTCCGTGGTTATAAGTATGAGAAAATGCTGTGTTTTTTCCTGAGTGTGACCGTTTTGCAATTAATTGTCCGTGCCACTGATATACTCACACACTTGTACTCATTTTTACAATAAATGAACTATACAGGATTTAGGCACATTATTTGATGTTTAATGCCGAGTTCATTTCCTAATACATGTATTTAAGAATAACTATTGCATTTCTGAATGTTGTGGTTTTATCTTTTATCAGATTAGTTTATTTTTCATAGCTGGTTAGCTTTCAAAGACCACACATTATTCGCTTCAGTGGCAGAATATGTTGTTGAGGCAAGACACACTTTTAAGAACCATACAGTGTCTGACAAAAATATCAAAGCAGTCGAAAATATCGATGTTCTGCAGTGAAGACAGCCGTCACTTGAATCTCTGTGGAAAATCCAGCTGCCACTAAAGCTGGAGTGCACCTGTACTCTGATCTTTACAGTTAACGCATTGAAAAGGACCAGGGTACACATGGGACTATGTCTGCTTTTCAAAATAAGGTGTTAACACAGAGCATAGACAAAAGACACATATATGGAAATAAGATTAATTGAATTGGTTCAAAAATTCCACTAAATTGTGAGGAAAACTTTATTATTTGGGTTGCACGGGGGAAAATCCTGACAATGACTGATAAAGTTCGATTAAGGATAACTCTGACAACACACAGATTCAAAATCGAGCATTTCTACTGTATCAATTTGGAAAATTGTCCCACATTTGTACCTTGAAATATTTCTAATGTCCTCACCACCACTCCAAGACAGCTGATCTTGGGGAAACACTGACTTGTATGTATGGTAACGAGCTACAGCACTTCATATATCCTGTAATCTACATCAAGTCCAGTTTCATGAGCTTCTTATCCCTCCACAACACAACACAGAAAGATGAAAAAGGGTGTGCAAAGAAGGAAAAGAATAAAGAGGAATTAAGAGGTGTAGAAGGCGGCAAAGGTTATGAAGAAGGCAGGCGGGATGAGTTTGAAATGAGTACAATAACAAGAGAGGAACTCAACAGAGGAAGGAAATCAAATCACAGCATGATTGAGTAATGTAGCCACTGACAGGAAGAAGACTCCATTAGTTAGAAATCACTTACATTATTAACCAAAATGATCCTCAATTCATTTTCAGTTTACTCAGTGACAAATTATTTTAGTGCTACAACTAATCAACACATCAAGGAGGACTTTCATCACTTGAAGACTCCAACTGTTTACTATGTTTAGTTTACTTGACTCACAGGAGTCAATTTCTAATCACACTACGCACATCCACTGGTTTACATATCAGCACTGGCCAACCAGTGACCGTGCAGCAGCTCTAATGAATCAGGAGGATTTAATATGAGCTACATTCCAGACAGTCGGAGCGAGGCGAGAATCATGACTTGGCAGAATATATCTGCTCTGTCATGCTGTAATAACTTCACCCACTGGCCTCATTTAACTCTCAAATCAGTCTCACGATATCCACCTTCACATCACCTTCTACTCACCACCTCTCTGTCCCATCTATTCGCTCACTCTTTACAATAACCTCACGTGAAAATGACACCAAAATGAGCAATTTGATGAAATGTCCAATACCCTGATGCTTCGCTGATCCGTTACTAAGCAACAGACACAAATCAGGACTGTGGTGCGAATCTGAATGCCAAGGCTTTGTCTTATAATGTATGTAAGATAAAAGATAAAATTTTCAAATTATGCACTTGTTACAGATAGCACGAAATTGGAAGAAATTGTGGAATTAATGCAGTTTTTTACATTTTTCACAGGAAATGATGATGACAGAGACACAGATGTCACCGAAATTGCCACTTGAAAAGGTACAACCAACTAAATCTGAGATGTTTTTGCATTCATCATAATTTTTATTATTTCCTGTAAGGATGAAAGTGTTATGCATGTTGATTTTTTTGTTACTATTAACTGTAAAAACAGTGCAGTAATACACAGTATACTATGAGAATCAGTACATACTGTATACAATGTGTATGTATAGAATTAGGACATTGTGTGAGTATCTTCTTCATTTCCTTCATGTTATGCTTTGTGAGTCAAAAGAGTTCATCAGCTGCAGTTTAGTATTGATACTGGAAGCAATATCTATTTATTTCTCACACAGTTTAGAACAACTGTATACTAATAAACTGTCTGAGATATTAAGTCATAACATTTTGGCTTTTACTTTGACTCAGACATCTTATTTGGTTTGATTCACTGCTGCTCAGTGTGTGTTCTGCCACTTCACATAATTTCCTCTAATCACATAATCCAATTTGTTCCTGGCAGAGTTGTGTCCAAAACGCTGGCTACAAGTAGGATGCTATTAACAAAAGCAACACAACACCAATCTTGGCATTATTCTCCCTCTCCTTCACTCTGAGTGTAAAATTCACCAGTGATAAATGTAACATTTAAGACACTGTCACACTATGCAATTTTGAGCCAGCACTGGCAGTGCATGCAGTGGAAATGGCTTTTAGCATGTATTGAATGTTTCTTGGGTGTTAAAAATATGAATGTGAGCAGAATGCTGAAGCACTATTGCCCTTGAAGATGACCCACACATTTGCCCAATACAGCTACCTGTGCCAGTATATAGTAAATGTTTTTAAAAAAAAGTATGCCAACATACACATCCACACATGCTGATCTTGTTAAAGAGACTTGCTTTTTCCTCTAGGCACAGATATTTTCTCAAAGTCACCAGAAACGACCTCGCTTCAAAACCCAACTTTAATCTTTCACATCCACAAATAATGACCCAAAACTAGAGCCTGTTATTAAAACAGTACTGAAACATCTGTCACTAGAGCTGCTTAAAACATTTTCACTTGCATAAACACTTCACAGAGCTTCTCCCTCCTACTCTCACACATTTCCCCCCTCTCGCTCTCAGCCTTTCTCTCTCCCACTCAGAGTAGAAAACTATTGCCTCTGGCTGTAAACCACAGAGGCTACGCTACAGTTGACACCACGCTAAGGGCATTGCACAACTCCATTCTCATCAAGAAAACAACAACAGCCTTTTGCAGCCCGTCTGCGCTGATCAGCCTGTCAGAATGGAGTACAACAGAGTAGAACAGAGTGGTGCAGCACTGAGTGCAACATCACAGAGAAGAATAAAGTCACCACAGTAGCAGCTACAGCTTTAATGAGGTAGCTGTCATTGTAAGTAGCAGCTATAAAACATTACTGTAGTATTGGGACTGCTGCAGAGATAAGGAAGTAAGACAGAGAATGGTCGGATTTACAACAGCGCCCCTTTTCACATCTGTATTTTTTACTTTTGGCGGAAGAAGTGTTTACATGAGTGAATAACCTCCATAGACCAGCTACAGTACATAATCAAGAGGAGGCCATCCTGGAGGTTCATTTCCTTATGTAGACTAAATCAAATGAAGCTGCATGCCCAATTTGATAAAGTGTGCCAATGAAAATGCTTGAACATATCGAGACTTCAAAGTTCACCTTCAAAGTTTATAAAATCCCTTACATCAGTCACACAGCCCATTATCGCTCACTGTTGTCGTATTATTGTACCGCTTTAACAAGAAATACACTGAACCACGCGCTCTTCTTCTAATTTAATCTATTTTATCAAAGTCTTGATTAATCTGTAACATTTTAATGCAATATAACATAAGAATATTACATTAACTAAACTAGAAAAGAGCTCTCAGTAGAATGCAGAGCTCTACTAGGTGTGTCCTGGGGCATGTGGGTGGGAAAACAGGGAGTGAAGGGCAGGTTTTGCGTCCAGCGTGTATGTATGACAGGAGTAGAATAAATACTTCAAGAATGAGTCATAAAACCTGGAAATGAGTTAGCATTTTAGCACTCCCGTTCCCTCGTCTTGAAGTCAGTGGGTTTTTGGTTAGATGCCTGACATAAGGTTTGTGGCTAAAACAAGATTAAGAAACTTTCACATTTTGTTCCATGACATAATACCCCTGTCTTAAAAAAGGCAGCTGCTAACAAGTGGCTAAATGAGACTACAGAATGTCATCACGACAAACACAGCTTTACAGTGGTGCTGATGTTAAGTCATGCGACCTTGGCGTAGTTTCTTAATAGCCTAACATTAGCTTTTTACTTCTGGCGATTGTATTTACACTTTAAAAATCATAAAAGTGGTTGTCATTTGTGAAGATTATTTTGCTGTACAAAATGTGTAAGTATCATAAACATTTGTTTGCCATAGAGCCTATTTTTTCTGAAATAATACAAAATCCAATGACAAAAAGTCCCATCAGCAAACCAAGGTGACTCTAACTTCCACGTCAGCCTACGCAAAAATGACGTCCCTATAACCAGAGTAGACAGGCTATATGGAGACAATACCCAGACACAAAATAATACACCAGCATTAACCTTACTGCCATTTCAGTTGTGCCAAGCAGAAACAAGATTTGAAACTGAAGCTGTTGTTTGTCCCTACTGGCTGGTTAAGAGGAGTGAGAAGTCAGCAGTCAATGACGGTATAAAACCAAGCAGTCAATACAATAGGTTTCTCTAAAACTGGGAATCACTGCAACCACGAGAGGTCCTTGAGGATACAGTCATAAATGTGCACAAAAAATATTAGGCTGTCAAGTAGTTTGCAAGATTAGGCTGAAGACAGAGATATACACACACTTACACACACGACTGAACACATGATCCCATCCAGGCTTAATAATTAAAAAAGAAAAACTTCAGATTTAAGAACTAAAACCCAAAACCCTAAAAGGCAAAAAAGTTTGCTTAGTCTGTTTACTTTGCGAGACAAGATTCAACAGATACTAAACTTTAGAAATCCAGGTACTTCACCAACTTGGGAGCAGCTATTTTATTTGTCCTATTTTAAGTCATTCTCGGATTAGTTTGTTCAAGTAAATGACATGTTTGTATTAAATCAATGATGAGATAACACAACAACTCATTCGTGAGCGGCGTTATTTGAAGAGTAAATGTTTTTGACTTCACATAAAGTCAAGTTTTACAGGGTGGGACTGCAGCATGCACTTTCCCCTTTATGCCTTCCTATTCTCACTGTTTTTCCCTGAGCTCACAGATTTATAGTTTCATTTTATACAATGGCAATTTTTTTTACACAAACAAGCCTTTTTACAAGCCGTTTTATGGCTCTACCTCAGTGTGCGGTGCACTGCACCAAAGCTAACGTTTAGACATTCACAAATACATTGATCCAAACCGCTGCGTCTCTGGGGTCTCACAAAGCTTCACATCTCTGAATTCTTCCAGGAACTAAGAGCAAAGGATTTTTCTATTAGACACCCACATTTTTTTTGCTATGTTTTTGTATAAATCCCTCTGAATATAAGCTACTTAGATAAAATGTGTGTGCTGTCAGATACAAAAACAATTTGTGGTATGAAAAGAGAAAAGATTCAACCGTGATATAACATTTTACAGCCAGAGCTGTCCAGCCATGGATTTATGTATCTGTTTTACTTTCATAACACTTAGAGTTCACTTGATTTTGCACCAAACATACTTAATAAACCTCATAAGTGGAAACATTAGTCAAATTTAAAAATTAATGCAGTGCTGCTTGTGTTTATTTGTACTGTAAATATATATTTGACAGCTACTTTGCTCCTGCTACTGCTGCTCTAATCACGACTTTAAGATGCAATCCTGCAGAAAATGTGAAATAAAGTAAAAGGCAAGGAAAATAAAGGTGTTTTACTGGCCATCTAAAACATTATAGAGAAAAAGGAGGCTGGATCTGTTATTATTGCCTATCATTGCAAATTGTATAATGGGATTTTGTTCCCAATTTGAATCATGATACAATCATTAAGTCAGATTTCTCCCATAATGATTTTGGAAACGCTCAGTTTGACTCCCCATTACCATGCAGCCCAAAGTGTTGAATATCAACTAGACAACCTGACTTGTTATTTTCCAAATCTCATGCTAAATGTGGCTTTCAGAGCAAGGTGTTTCAATTACTGTGGAACAGATTCTTTTCCCATATGCTTAAAGATATAGGAGACAGGAGACGTGGGAACAATACGTAAACCTAAACAGCACGTATATATTCTTATGAGGTGTAATACAAGTTATTTCACAGTCATGGTTTCTGACAGCGAGTGCTGACCACATGGAATAAGTTAAACAAAACACTGAGCTCTGGATGCAAATAGGGGAAGGCTGACGATGACACAACAGCGGCACATGCTTCCAGTCATACTTTCACTGGTCTGATCAGACAGTGTGCTGCTGTGCTGTCCCCAGAAAAATAACAACTATAGCTCCAACAAACAGGGACTCAACAGGTATAAGTAAGTTTAAGATCTAGCAGAATATGACACAACCCATCAGGTATCTTTGCTATAGCTATTTATGCAATAGCAGAAAACATGGCCTGGGGCATAGGTTGGGTGTTGGAGGTAGAACTGTCCTGGAATTCAATACAGCACAATTAAGCAACCGCAAATGGGGCAAGACACGAGACGACAAAACTGAGACCATAAGGCCGAGGTCTACAACCTGCACAGATTAATAAGGTGTGAGTGTTTTTATATACTAACAAACACAAACACAATGTCTGAGGACCATCTGCATTCAACTACATAGGCCTAAATGTGGGTTGTTAAAAAGGTGACTAAAGCTACAGCTATTTGCTTTCTAACGTGTCTTATACGTCCTCTAAAGTACCAACAGCCAGACGTTTCATGTTTGTTTTTTTGATTTGTTCACTAACAACCCCCTCACACTCTACACAGCTGTCAGTTGCACTCCCACGTCTAGCCCTGTGGACAAGAAAAGCGACATTTGATAGCTGTGGCCTGTGGTTGTTTAGCTGCATTTATACAGAAACAGAAATCTGATGTTTAACTCTTTGTTGTACAGGTCTGACCAGACAGTGCTGCCTCGAAAGAGTCAGGAGATCGGATTCCAAACAGTTTCTCTTTGCTGTAAATAACAGCAACATAAAAAAAGGGAGCTACATTATACATGGTTTAGAATTAGTGGTGTCACTATATAACACTATTGATGACAACTGTGATAACTGAATTATTGATATAACGTTAGAAATACACATATGATAATAATGTGTAAATAATCCAGCTCCACTGTCACGTTGTCTCCCTCTCCACCTTCCTACACTTGTATTTAAAGTGCAATTCATTTTCCAAAAAAGATAAAACACACAACAATCAAAGCTTCAGATGAACTGAACTGATAGCATTATTATTATTTTCAAATTTTCTATACATATCAGGATAACGTTAATATCCTGACTATTTTTGACAGATAAGTGTGTCGTGTCACCTTTAAAATACAGACATTTTTTGCGTGTGTGAATGTACGTTTACATGCAATGGATGACTTTTAAGGAGACACGGTTGGGGCATTAAAAAACCCATAACCGAGGCCAATAAGGGTGATAAATTCAAAGCTCATCTTACTTACAGTTGAACTGATTTCTATGAATAAGCTGGTTGTTATATTACAGCTGACAGTCTTTTGTTTTTTATTGTAATAGGTACCAGTGTCAAAGAAGTGTGACAGTCACAGTGGTAGTGATAGTCAGTCAGTACCAGCTGGAGCAATAGTAATAAATGTAGTGTTAGCACTTGTTGTTATCCTCCGTCTTTAGGTTTGTGGGAATTTAAAATTGCTTACCGGTCATATAATAGAAACATAAAATGACAGGTAAACAAGTCAAAAAAAAAAAGAGTACTACTCCATGCAGCACATGTTTCATTTCACACACGTTTCACGGAGGCAGGCCTTGTGAGCAAAATCCAAAAACATCCAGGGCAACAGATACAAACAAATCGTGCCAGTTTATTCATTTGTCAAATCTGCTGTCAGAAGCAACAAACCAGGTTTATCAAAGGAAAACAGAGCAGGCTGACACTGTATCTGAGCCCTCAGCGTCTTTGTTTGCGCTCCACTCTCTACCTGTCTGTGAGGGTTTTCACATGCAACTGCTTGCACGGTGGTGAGCAGCGCAAATTCCTTTCCAGCCCTCAGCCTGCCAGACCCTCTCTACCTGCCTAGCACACAGCACCCATACACCAGCAATCACAGCCCAACACACTCCCTGAGCAATCAGTATGACTGAACACGTTCATACCTCCATTGGTGCAGCCCAGGAGATCCCAGAACTGCATGTTGGCAGTTGGTACACAGAGGACTGAACCTCTGCGAAGTAAAAGACGCATATATGTTCCTGTTCTGCCTCTCCACTTCCTAGTTGTACTGTAAGCTGTCACTTATAGGGGAAGGGAAACACCCGCCCACTGATTGTATCACAGTGACACACCTGAGGGCTGAGTTTCATTTCCAAACTGCTGCCTCCTTCACCTAAGCTCTCATTCCTAAACATCTTCCCACTACGTCTCCTTTCGCCTCCCATCTTATCCGCTACTCTGTCTCTCATCTTTATCTTCTCCTGACTGTAAACAGACGGGTGTAAAGATTGATCCAACATCCTCAATGTTTCTGTCCTCATCCCTGCCTCCTCAGATTAGTGGAAGTAATGGGAGAGGAGGCAAGGAGAAGAGACAGAGGCAGAAGAGAAACAAAGCCACAGCAGAGTGCAAGCTCGCCTTCATCTGTTGTGTGAATAACACGTGTTTAGAAATTATGATTCTACCAACAAATGCAATCTAAGTGAGAAAGATTCTTCATATGTCCACAATAATAAGACATTTTAGTTGAAATCACACATTTTAAAAAGAGATGGTGCAAATTACTGATATGCAAGAGTCAGGTTTTTATGTGACTGCAGATCTGAGTACACAACACCCAGGAAAAAGCAATGAATCACAGCACTGACTGGACATGCAATCAAGCAAACATTAACTAGACTTTCAGTAATAGCTACACTGCAAAGTGCTTGTGTTCATCTATTCGAAGGGTAATGACTTCATGAGAATGCCTGTAAGTTCAATTTCTTGATAATTCACTTACAAAAAAATGCTGTCATGTCTTTTTTCAGGAATAGCTGTAAGTAGATGATCTATAATTAACTGAATTGAATCACATTTTCAGGTTACATACTAGAAAGAAAGCTGACACCTGCTTTGTCAGGCTTCTACTCCAGTACAATAGACTACAATATGTTTCCACCTAGTTGTCATTCAATGTCAAAGATTGTTTTGCGTCTACAATCGGCATCAAAACATCTCAGGACTTTGGGGTCCTGACCCTCCAGTTTGGCATGCAGGGGGATGTCTACAGGGATGTGATCAGGGGCAACCGTCACATAAAGGCAGGAAACAAGATGGGAAAAGGGAAGGAAAACAGAAATCTGTCATGACTGGGCAGCTTTGACTCCCAAACCCCTGAAACCCCAAAGAAAACCTGGCAAATCACATCCACAGGGCTGCTGGGCACCAAGCTCCGCACCATGTCCACCTCTGCAAATGTTGACATTGCACCTAAAATATGATTTTGCATGCATATGAGTGATCTGTGCCTGGTTGAAATATTAATACATTTCACTCGGCCTACCTCAGCGATAAGTGTACAGTATTGTGGTTGACAAGGCAGCAAGCAGCCCAACACACTTGAGACGCTCAGGTTAAGTAAGAACTGCCCTCTTTGTCTCAAAACCGCTGCTTGCAACAATAAGTCTCATCCTGAGCAAGTCGTTATTCATTAAAACACAGATGTTTTCACCACGGCGTTGCTGCTCTGCATGACAGAAATCCTCCTTGGCTTGGACCTTTGCACCTAAGCAGAGAAACAGAGAGGGGTGGTTTCGGCCACTGCACCACTGTCGGTCTGTTAGGAATACAAATGACTCCGCGGTGTCAAAATGACCAGTATTTCTTATCATTCACTCCACCATATTTCACCATAAATCCTGCTACCAGCTCATATAAATACACCCCCGCGTATTGCATTCGCGTTAACCCCATTGTCTGTGTGTGTTACCCCCTTTAATGCTAAGCTAGCTCAGCTAACGGTGGGCTATTCCCATTTAATCCGCCCCCCAGAAGGATCAATACTCACCCGCTTCAGCCCCGGAGCCCGGCCGCGCCTACTCCCCGGAACCAGCCAGCTTTACCAGCCAGTGAGTTTTAATTTTATATATTCATAAACACGTTGATATCACAACCGGCTTGGTGGCTGTATCTCTCCGTTATGAGTCCCTCTCCCTGTCTGTTTTTGTCCTCAACAGCGCCGTGCCCGGTAGTCGGTGTCCACTGACGCTAGCTGTTAGCACTGCTGCTGCTGCTGCTGCTGCTGGAGGAGCCTGAGCGTTTCCAACATGGCTGCAGCTGGTTGGGCTCACTGACAGGAGGAGAGGAGAGGAGAGGAGAGGAGAGGAGAGGAGAGGAGAGGGGCCCTACGTGTCCACTGCTGCTGCTGCAAGGGTCCCCCAATGTTTTTATGTAAGACCCCTGTTTCACATTAGCCTCCTCCATTTATCTTGACAAATGATGTCATGGAGGGTAAGGCTCTCCAGTCTCAGTTTACTCAAAATAAATTACCTTACACTGTGCAGCAGTGATCAAATTGATGACTGTGATTAGCGTCTTTACAGTGCTTAAACAGGGAATAATGAATATTTATTATCTCCTGCAATATGAGAAAATAATATTGCCAGCTACAGTTAAAATTTGAATTAAATGCTGTCAATTATAGCAAGTCCAGGGTCCACAGCTGACTCAGTTACCAGAAATGTCCATAAAATCTGGGAAAGCACCAGTACTCACATGGTGACACACCTAATTAAGCAATGCTGATTACAGGACACAGGACACACACATAAAAACAGCATGAAACTGTTATTCCTAATAAAAAAATATTGATTAAAGGGGACACAAGCTGTAAAAGATTGATTATAACAATGGCGTAAAATTGAAATTGAATTAAAATTAGAGGTTAAATCAAAGGGGAGCCAAAATAATTAGAGAAAGCCTGTGCACAGCTCCTGTGTGCCAAACACCAGGACACTCAGATTGTCACTTATTTTATTATCAGCTTACATTTAAAAACAGAAAAAGGAGCGAACTACGCATTTCGCATGTCACTTCATCAGGTTTACCTTTTACCTGTCACCAGCTGACTCAACATGGGCTTACACGACAATATTACATGCAGTAGCAAAAGAAAAAACAAAAGCACTACATACAATAATGACCATATAACATTATTTATTAGACATACACATAAACACAGAGAATGTTACTGGGTTAAAGGAGCAGTGCATGGAATTTAGTGGCATCTAGTGGCGAGGATTGCAGATTGCAACCAACTGAAACTTCTCCTCTCTCGTGTGCTAAGCACAAACTTCTGTGTCGAATTCCTTCAGTGTTCATTGTTCAGGAGGTTTGTACCCGGAGATGGATTATATGCAGAGGTCTCCTCCTCTCCAAAACAAGCAGATCAGGTGATTTTAAAAACACTGAATAAAGCAGTTTCATGTTAAAAATCTGTGTTTTTCCAGTGCTGTTGAGGTCATTGCGAAGCAGGTGCTAACTACGATGGCTGATGCAAAAACACAAAAACATGAATTGCCCTATCCAGAGCCAGTGATTGGTTTGTCCATTCTTGGCTACTGTAGAAACATGGTGGTGCAACATAGCACATTCTGTAAAAGAAGACCTGCTCTGTATGTAGATTTAAATGGCCCATATTTAAGTAACGAAAACACTATGACTCTTATTTTCAGGTAATTATACACGAAAGAAAACATACTTATATATTCAATTTCTGCCAATATATCCCCTAAAATGACACACACTGGACCTTTGAGTCAAAAGCAATGTTTGTTTAACACATACTGTATGTATTTTTTTTATTTTATTTTGTAAGAGGTGTGTGTATTTATTGGGAAGGGGTGTCAGAAACTGCGAGATGTCAGAATCCAGCTTATTGCCAAATAGATTTTCACATACAAGGGCTGTGCTTTGGTGTATTGGTGAATAGAATAGGGTTAGAATAATGAGAGTAAATAAAAACAAAAGCAAGTAAGGCAAAAATAAATAAACATAAATATGGAATAGAGGAGAAATCTTATGAAAATAGGAAAAAATACTATAAAATATATACAGTATGTCTGAATTAAAATGAAAGAGCAGCGCAGTTTTTAGAACTGCTAGTTTGTGCAGAAATGTGCAAAATTGGTCAGAGAATGAGCCTAGATTCACAGAGAGAGAGCAAACTGCCATTGCCACATTTTTTATTTATAATAATGTCTTTTTGCCTCATTGGTGCTGGAGGTGAATAAAAAGTTGCATAAACGGACTTGCAGTCAGTGATCAAAACTGCCCTGCTGTAGGTAAGAAATTAAAAGTAGTGGGGGGCTCGAACGTCCGTGGACAAAATAGTCATTATCTCGCTGTGCAATATGTTACTGAGTGTAGCTGAAATTAAATTGCTCTCCACTTTGTCAGCCCCACTTTGGGCCAGTAATCACTGTGCTGGCAGGGCAGCCATCAAATCCACCTTGTAGGACAAATCACAAATGTCTACTAAAGTGGATGGAAATGTACAGGATTTAGTGTTTTTGTGATGCGGCGCACTGCACCAAAGCTCAGTGAAATAATAGGAAACAGAATATACGTGTAAGAGCCCACAGTCGTGCAAGGGCTGATGTCTCATGTTTAAATGAAATCTTCAGAGATTTCTGTCATACATTATTCATCATAGTGTCATAATGTAAGCCAAACAAAAGAAGCTTTGAAATAAAGATGCTCCCCGAACACACACACACACGCATACACACAAACAAAATTATTGTGACTTTGAAGCTGACTGTTATTATGCTGTGCCGGGTCTGTGTGTCTCCACTGTCTCGAAGTCACAGCCCAAAACAATCCATCTACTGACGGGCCCACACTCCCACCTACACATACAGTACATTCATGCATGCAGCTCATACACAAATGCACACACACACACACACACACACACACACACACACACACACACACACACACTCAGTTCAAAGATTATTTTTATCCATACAGAAGAGTTATGCAAATTATGGCGCGAGGGAAGGAGACACTTAGGTGGATTAAAACTTGTGACGTCATCGTTACATGGTGTGTGCGGGGCCAGCAGTATACCCCACATTTACCCTTTTTGGCAGTCGCTCAGCTTGGCAGCTATCGGGAAAAACATATTACGTCCAGTCTAAATTGAATCTAATTAAACAGTATGGGAGAGGAAGGAAAGGATGAATCAACCTTGAGCCAGTTTCAGATCACAGTCTGCCTTATACTCTACACTGTCTGCAGTAAAAACCACACTGTAGGTAAAGAGGTTGTGTATCACATGTATATCTAAGCTACAACAGGATAGTCAGGGAAAAACAATAATTTGGATGTCTCAATATTTTATTTAACTTCAAAAATTCTTTAAACAAACAGAGCGACAGACTTTTATGACAGTTTAAAATCAGCTGCCAGATTTTAAAAGGAGAAGCACAGTAATAGTACTGATGTAATTTGGGATGGTTTCATCCAGTACTCCCATATTTCTTTGCCAAAGACTTGCAAATATCTTGTTCCAGCCACCCTTAACCTGTTATCCTCACAAGTCTGTCACATAGTAAGATGTTTTTTGGACAATAAAAAATAGTTAAATGGCTTAAACTGGACCAGAGCAAGCAAGCAAACGGAGGTACGTGAGAGTACATGCCAGGGACCATGTTCAGGAATGGAAAAGCAGGGATGTGAAATAAACTATTATACACTTTAATCCACCCACCTTGGAAAGAAAAAGACTAAATAATAACTATGAGAGATATTTAAAAAGATCCAAAAGCGGCTATGAGTGATATTAAAAACTGAGCAGATGCAGGACATTTCTATGTGGTTTGTATTTAGCTGTCAAACACACAAGCAGTTTGTACCAAGCAAAGTGTGTTTTTGGCTACATAATGTGACCAAGTGGTGTGTGCCTGCTGGTGAGACACAGAAAAAGAGAACAGAAGCTGTTATAGAGCTCCATCTAGTGGACAGATGGGAGAGGTACACTAGTATCAGAGCATGTTTATAGCAATACAATCCTGCTTTCTTTAGGTGTGTGTGTGTGAGTATATATTTGTATTTATTTTTTTCTAGTTATCTCATCTCTAATGATTTAGCCACTACAATAAAGGCTTTTTAATATTTCCATCCTCGTTTTCTTTATTTTTTGGAGTGCCTGGATTGCCCTCCTGTCAACCCTACTTTCTTGTTGGGTGGTGTTCTCCAGTCCTTCTGGCTTGAGGGTAACAAGCAGGCTTCCTCTTGTTTTATCAATGGAATTTCTTGCACAGATATTTTATTTTGAAATGCATCCTCCTTCTGTAGATTGAGTGACAGAAACGGACTGCTGCTTGACAGAGACAGCAAACTAACTTGATGATATGGCCAAATGCAAGTTTGATGCTGAATATGTTTAACTGTCTGGATCTTTAACTAATCACTAAGGGGAAATCAGGACCCTGTGGCTAAACCAGTTGGGAACCACTGCATTGAAATATATTTATTCATAGCAGAGGCTTTAATCTTTTAATACCGACTGGTTAGAATAGCAACTCGGGTCTCCCCCTAAGAGTTCCCGAAAGATTTGCTAATGTTTGGGTTGCTGTTCCTGTTTGAAATACCGTCTAAAATTATAGATGTATCTCACCTACTTAAAACTTAAATGTTTTCTTTGTCGCTTAAGCGTACTTCAACGATTTAGCATTGCACATGAAATTGTCGGACCGATGATGAACAGTTTTTTCTTTTTTAAAGGATAACGACTAAAGTAGCAGAATGGTGATTCTATTAATAACAGAGTGATGAGAGCAATATTTATCAAAATTGTGTTGTTCTTGTACTGTAACAGCCACAATCCTATTTAGGAGTTGTTTCTGTCATTGAAAACCAACATTTTGTAGATCAACTATAAGGCCTATGTCTATAACAGTGACAGAAATAAATGGTCAGATATGGTTAGTTTTTCATCTGTAGTTTATTAAATCAAAGCCAGCTAGATGATTATTTACAGTATAATGTTTAATCACTGATAACACAAGTCATCTGTTTTAGTGATTGAACTGAACGTCTTTACAGTAATGATATGACTTTACATAGAATTCCTAAAGCAAGTCATAAAACATATTGTGATCTAAAACGTATGTCCATAACACGTTCCTGCGGTTAATAACACACAGCTGTCACAGTTGCATATAATCAATACACATTCCTACAGTTATGAACATCCAGTTTTCACACTATGACATACTCTGTCTTATCATCTTCATTATATGGATGCACACCTATACACATTGTCATTCAATACATTTCAGCTTCATGTTTTCCTCATGTAGTGTTTATCGTGATAAATATTGGAGCATAAGGAAGAATCTCAGCTACAAGAGTGAAGAGAGGAAAAGAAAGGAATGAGACGGTGAATAGGGAAAGGGATATAAAACAAAGTAAAGAAGGGTGCAGAGGTAGAGACATACAGTAAGAGTGCAGAGAGGAGGAGGAGGATGGAGATGAATAAATTGGATGGAGGGACTAGGAATAATGCCAGGAGAGAGACTCGGGTAAGGATGCTTAAATAGATGAAGGGATAGAGAAAGAAAGAGGATACAGAAGGGTAGAGCAAAGTCACATGGAGGTAGGGCCTGTGACGTTTGAGCTGGAGATAGTGCAGATAAAGGGCATGACAGAGGGCGGCTGTCAGGGTGGAGATAATGAGGTATGATTTGATTTAAGTGCATGGGATTCAGGGCAGAGTGCGCTCTAACACGCCACTTCAGTTGACTTTGTGATGATGTGGTCCACGTTACTGCTGGAAATACTCTCCATGGAGACGTCAGTGTGGGAGCGCCCACGCTTGTCCTCGGTGCCGCGCGAGTGTGTCCGGCTACGCTGCAGCTCGTTGGTGTGCGTGCGGCTCCGGGAGCCCTCGAAGGACGAGACGCTGGAGCTGGAGCTCGTCCGTGAGCGGAGTCTGGTCATGCTGGCACTGGACACTGGAGGAAGAGGAGGGACAGGTTTGTACTGTACTGGATCAGTCTTTAATGATTGTGCCAACTGATACAGCACCATATTGATCCAACCCACAGTAAATCCACTTATTGTGATCATTTTCTGCTCTAAACACCCATGTGGGGTTACAGTGATCCTCTCATTTACAGGAAGTGATGACTAACAGTGGTATATTAGAAACAAACAGGAAGCATTGTGCCACATGAGAATACTTCCTGTACCAGTGGTTCCCAACCTTTTTCCCCTGAGGGGCCCCTTTTCTATCATAGAGTAAACTGACCCCTGACAAAGTGACATTGATACTGATATTTTATGGATATTTCATATTATATTCAATCCATTACCACATTAGTACAGAACAACTGAAACTGTACCCAAATAGTGAACACAATCATTACAGGAAGTTTGTATAAAACGAGCGATTAAATAAGTGTTCTGGATACTTTTAGGAACTTCTACAATACAGTTCTTTTTTAAATTTTATTTAACAATTAAACATACTTAATAGACCTTTTTGTGGGGACATCACATTTTGGATTTACTGGACCTTATACTTCATTCTACATAGCTTAGACCTGTTGTCCTCATTTGTGGACACTTTTTTTGCGCCATCCAGTGGTAGTAAGACCACAATACACCAATCCATGTACAAAACAAGATGGCAGCCATCTTTGCCAAGTCAGTCTGCAGCCGATCCTGACACAAAAGTGGACAAGGTCCAAAACCTGATCAAATTTTATGGTTGAAACTTGTTTATTTATGATTAATAATGTTTGTAGTTTGATATGGCAACAAATTTGACCAATTTTAGCAACAGTAACAAGCTAAGACACCGTATTAGGAAGTACTAGTTTGAGGACATTGTGACTTAATTATTGTTGACAATGTTTAGTTTTTTATACTTATCAGGTCCTACTGATGCCAGAGAATGAGGAGAACTGAAAAATGCACACCAAACAAAAGTTCGGGTCTCAGGAGGATATTTTATCTCCCAGCTGCCTGGCTATTTTTCTATTAGCTCCTTTTGTTGTTTTAATCGTGCAGGGCTGTTAGGCTGTTTCACAGAGACTGAAGGCTCTATGAATGTAGCTTGTGTTTAAATCCTAACCGTGCCTTCATTCTGGGAGATTTTATATCTTGAATAATAAACATGAAAAAAAAAAATTAGTTTTCTTTACATAAATGAATGAAATGCTGAGATGTAGGCCAATTGTTTATATATATTTTTTTTCAAAGTTTTCTTACACCCCGTAAATCAAGGAGGCCTTACAACCCCCTGTGAAGATCTGGCGACCCCTAATGGCGTCCCAACCCCTAGACTGGGAACCAGTGTCCTATACTGATCTCTGACATATAATGGCTCTAATTTAATATAAAGATAGTCAGGGTTAACTAATAGTGACTTACAGTATCCCATGCCCTGGATGAAATACTTCAAGGCTTCAGTCACTTTGGCTGGCTGTGGAGAGAAAGAAAAAGACTAATAAATATATATTCCAACCAATCAGGAGCGCAGATTCTACAGTATTGCCAGCGGAGTAGCCGACAAAATGGCACAGCCTACCTGATCCACCTGAGGAAGTCCGCCACAGTCGGCCATCTAGAAAATTAAAGTACAAAGGTCAGGTAAAGACTACAGTCTGCGATAAAACCTGTATCTGGTGTCAGATTACGTCTCAACAGCTTTCTAGCCTTGACTATATGTTGTCCTAAGTTTTCTCACTTTTTAAAATAATTATTTGGTTGTTTGTTTCTCCTTTTGGTTACCTTCAGCAGTGTAGTCTTGGTGGGATTGAGTTTGGAGTTGCAGTCGACCACTGCCTCCACAGCTGGAGAATTATCTCCCACGACCAGCAGGCTGGCGCACCTGTACGCAAACAGATACACAGGTCAAATAGGCAGAAAAGCTAAGACACATAGGGCCTGCTGCGGTAATGACTGACACGTTAGTCCTGAACACAACCGGAGTAAGTAGTAAGCATCTTAAGATCAGTGAGAGGATTATTGTTCTCACTCACATAGATCTTTTCTACAGGAATATGTCGCCATCTTTCAGTGCAGAGTAAGTTTAGCTGTCTTAATCACAACCGAAAACAGTGATTGAACCAGTTTAATTCTAACAACAGTTCAACTTCTGCCCTCTTTAAAGGGTAATGATGGTACTAACTTGAGGGTCCTGACATTGATGTTTCCTCCGGGTACAGGCCTCTCCACCTCCAGAGCGGTGCGGTTGTTGTAGGAGCGGAGGAACTGACTCACGTTGGACTGGTTCATGGTTGTTGTGATGTAGTGGCGGTATGTAGCTATGAGGTCAAGGTTGGTCTGGATCTCATCCTGAACAATCAGTTAGACAGGAAAGAGCATGTTAGAAAGTAAGACCGATATTAAGACCTCTTTATGACATTAGGCGTTTGAAGATATGTATTCCCACTTTTGTTGTCATGGTAACAGAAGCCAATAATTGAAGCCTGATAACTTACCTTTCCAAACAAGTGTGCGATGATTGTGTCGGGGAGAGTGTGGGTCCATTCAGTGATCTATAACACGCAAAACATACACACAATTACATTCAGCTATATTCAGAATATAGCCTATAATTTATTTATGTTACAGCATGTTTAAAATAATCATTAAATGGTGAATTAATCACAAACACTCTCATTACTCTTGTGGCAGAATTGGGACTAATACCGGCATCATTAAACACCTCTATAGCAGCTGAAGTGTCAGAATCAGTCAAATGTAATTTAATATCCATCAATACAGGTGGCTGTATGGATTGAAATTAACCTAACATTTGAAACAGATTATGTTCTTATTCAACACATACACACACCACACACTGCTGACCTTGCTTGCAACAGAATCCATCAGTCCTTCAGCGCTGGGATTGATGTTGACCAAAACCAATCCGTCCACCAGATCAGGGTGATTCAGCTACACACACACAAACACAGAAGAATGGTTAGTGATATGACTTCAACCACTCATTTACACCTATTAACATGTTTTCAGAAATTACCTTATTTAATTTTTAAGTGTGTAGGTTTTGTTTTAACATTGAGGTGGAGGGAGACATAAAAAACCGGAGATGTGGGGATCCTTTGCCAGAAAATTTTGAGCATCAAACACTTAATTTCCTGCATTTTTTTTATTTTATGCACCAATTTTTGCCTTTTCTGCATCATTTTATGGCGTAATTTGTTAAAATAAAAGTCCACTGCTACTTTTTTATTTGGGGGGACAAGTGCACATGTTCCAAATATTGAAGGGGTGTGTCCACAGCTATAGATTTCCATGGATATCATCTTTATGTTCCCTATCTAGGAATGCAACTGCAACTGTATCTGTGTAGCTAAAGATCTGATAACGCTGGTATAGCTCTGATTTACGTATATGCCTATGCACACTAGGAGGAACCACAGCCAAGTAAGGGTACGTGCTAATAATAGTAAACATATAAACTTATGCATAACTAGGTATCAGACTCTCTCTGTCTGCAGTTCAAATGAGGTTTAGAGATGAAAACTCACAGCAAATTTGGCCAGGATGTAGGCTCCAGCTCCAACTCCCAGTCCAATCACACTGCGCAACCTGCACAGCACACAGTCAGAAGGTCAGAATGGTGATAAATCCTCGTGCGGTTTGAATAAACATGTTGAGAATATCCTAACCTTTCATCAAAGGCCAACTGAAAATTTTTCATTAAGTATCAGATTGACTCACCCGTAGTGTTTGAGGACAGCAGGCAGTGCTTCAGACAGCTGGTCCATGGAAGGATAGGTGTATCTGAGGGGTCAGAGGTCAACGTAACCATCAGCAGGTGTGAGATCCAATCACTCATGAACTCATGTTAAATGATGGTGTAATTACAGCATGAAATGTTAACATATTGCAGACTGAGAGTAGTAAAGACAGTGTACTGACGCAGAAGGCAAAGTTTTGGCTCCCTCGTGTTGTCCTGGTGCTTCGACGTGACAAACAGGCAAATGTCTGACGATTTCCTGCATGTCCTCGTGGTTGAACAGTGTCTCAAAACAGGACTTGTCTGAGAAGAAAAACAAAAATGACAGCAATGCTGTTGAAGTAATAAAAGCGGATTTGAACATGAAACATAACATATATCACTCAGGTTATTAGAAAGTGTGCATTTAATTTGGATTAAAATGTTGTTTCGTGGATAATAAACATAGGAACAATATTTGATGCATCCATGCAACTAAGAGATGAGGATAATGCAACGACTAGCATTTCTTCAGATGCACAAATATAATAGAAAATGTGGTTTTTGATTTAATTTATATAAACAAAGTGTTGTTAAAAAATAAGATAGCTATGATATGCAATGTGGATGTTAAGGTTTATATAGCCTATCCTTTGTAGAGCAGGGATTTACATTTTGTATTTTGTTTATGTTTGATTTTTTCCGGGACTTACGGTTCAGTCCAACATCATGAAATGTCAGGATGACGGGGCGGTTTGCCTTCAGAGTTCCAGTCATGATGCAGTGGAGGTTCCCATATTGGGTCTCTACGTGCTCCTCCTGAAACAAATACCACATTCAGATAAACAACACATGCTGCTGTTTGTGTTTGTGGCTGAAGATATACATTTACAGTTTACTTTAGCAGATTAGAGCAGTGTGTGTGTGTGTGTGTGTGTGTGTGTGTGTGTATTGATGTAAAAGTCATTTAAATTTGCACAAGGATTACATCTTAATCTAGCAGAAAGGTCAACTTGAGCTCTCTGGGATACTCACAACGATCTGAGGCTCAAAGACAGAGTCACACTCGTTGTCCTCCAGTACCATGGCTGCTGATGCAGAGTTAGACCACAACAGAGATAAAGGAGATGTGCAGTAGATGCAGAGCAGATGTCCTCTGGAGATATTTGGTCCTTAAAGTCCTCTTTAGTTTTAAAGCAAATAAATTATCCTCCTGTTTCGTGTTTCTTGATGCTGCTGGTCCTGCAGGAAGAGACGACTTCAGAGCAACGGTGCTTTTGGTGTGTGACAGACTCAATGTTTGAGCTGGTTTATATATCCTCAGACACTGATCTGTGCCTAAGCCCTAACTCCAACCTGGGTCACACGTGGCTAACTGGCGCCTTACTGTTTTAATCTGACCTCAGGCTGCTGTTTTCCAGGGACAGCACTGGATTTCTGCAGGGAATTAACAAGGACATCTCCAATGCGAAAATACAACATCACTGTGAAGTTTCCATTCATCTTAAGATACTTTGAGCAAAATATCCTTTCAGACATGATCATGAAATGTGTTTCTATACTTTATTTAAGCCTTTTTATTACCCTTAAAATCGGGTTTTAACAGTGTCTTATGTCTCATGCGCTTAAACTGAAATGTATTGAAAACAACCAGACTATTGTCATGTTGGGGAATAAATCTGATCAGAAGTGTCCTGTTATAAGCTTGATTGGTAGGAACTTACATTAATATCACAGGTAAAGCTTGTTATTTTTTGCTGTGGGGCATCAGGGGAACACACCAACACCTTCAGCCAAGCCGTGAGCAGGTCAGCTGTCTAATCTCAACGTGCCATCTGTTCCTCACGGAAAAACATTCAGCTCCCTACAGTTCATTTAACCTTGACCCTCCTTCTAACTTAGTGCATTACCTTCATTTGGACAGCTACTCTGAAGTCTCTGTACATCATGTTGCTCCTGTACAGCAGTACAAATGAAATTAACTCTGAGATTTGAAAGGAACAGCCTATAACTTTAATCCAACATCCTACAAGTACAGTAGGTTAGTCTAACATTGAGCCATGATACTCTTTGACTTCATTGACTTTTAAAGATGGACTTTGCTTGCTCATGGGGTAGTTGTTGGGTCTCTTTAAATTAAAGAGTTGAGAGGTAATACTGTTACTGATAAATACTTTATTCCTTAATACTCTATGAAATGAAAACAGACTAGATTCTTCAATTGGACTAATTGTCTGAGTGTAGCATTGAATGGCATAGTTGGTAACCAAAACATAGGATACTCTCCGAATTTGTTTTTCCTGGTTTGAAATAGTTGGGGTTTTTTTTTAAATAAAATCATACAAAATAAAAAAAAATCAGTAGAAATCGAGGTCACATGGACTTCTGATTAAAGTTCAACTTCATCCCCAGGTCTGAGCCTAACTCCACACACTGCATAGTTTAGATAAATGCTAAAGGGTGGGCAAGGGGCTGTAATGTAGTTAAAATCCGAAGGGGCTGACTCTATGTCAGCATTGGAATTGCAAGGTTCAGGGCTGATTTAAAAAGGCAGATGGCATGTTGAGTCATTTCACACCATGACATGCAGATTTTTTTGATGAGAAACATCAACTTTAACGCCAGCATTTATGTGTTTTATCACAGTACAGTTATTATTGACAATGATTTTTTTTTTATACTTATCAGGTCCTACTGATCCCAAATAGCTAGGAGGAATTAAAAATGCATACCAAACAAAACTTCGGGTCTTTGGAGGATAAACAGCTCATTCTAAAGTAACTAAAAAAAATATACACAAATGAAAACATAGTTAATATTATGTACCATTTCTGCCAGTAGAAGCCCCTACATCCCACAAACTAGACCTGTAAGTGTGCAGTACATGTTTAAACTTTAAAGAAAATGAAATTATCACCTGACTGGGCAGTGTGAGGCAATTCTTTAAAAGTTGTGGAGTGAAGAATAAATAGATTTTCAGATACAAAACAGACTGTAGACCAGATGTTTCATTGCTCTGTAACACACTTTAGTGGCAATTCGTCCAGTTCTATCTTTGTGAAAATGTGATATCTGAAGTCTTGTCTTACAGCTGTTCTTTGTTTTATTTTGTGTGAGAGGTTTGATGATTTGTTATTTTCTCTCTTAAGTTTACAGATGTATCAGAATGATGTGGTTTTGGGGAGAGTAAACACACGTACAAATTTCTCTGCATTGTCAGAGGTAAGTTAATTGTTCTTAAATGAAATAGTTTTTTGCTTGTGTTGTCAGCAGGTCAAAGGTTTAGGGATTAGCTTGAGGGAATCAAATGAATGAATGGTATTCCCTCAGTCATGTAGCCCTGAGATAAACACTGGATTCTCAACATTGTGACTGTCAGCATAATCAGCATGCAGCAGACATATATATATATGTAGGCCACTACAGTTATTATCAGGATATGCTATATTCCCTCTAATGGACTGAAACATGATGGGGTCTAGACAGTAGCAGGTGGATGACACAGCAGACAGCAGCAGCTGGCTGAGCGGAAACGCAGCAGACTGCACCGTGAGCGCCTTCTTTAAGACATGATGCCACTACTGCCTTGATGACACATACACACAGCTAGATGAGAGCAGTGTGCGCAGCAGGTTTAATCCATTTAGTGGTAGCTGAAGAGCAGAGGGCAGCAGATGGGTCTTACTCAGCCTCACGTCAGCCTGAAGCCATTTTTACATCATACTAACCCTGACTAAGCTTTGGCCTGCTAGCCTATTTCACCATTGACCACTATCCCATTTTGTGGGGCATGTGTTGGGATCATTTCCGTTCATTGATGTGTCACCTGTTTTACAAAGAGATCTAACACTGCCAGTAACATTAACTTTTTCTTCCTTATACTTTATCCTGCAGTGTGTTTAAAACCATCAGTATGAAAACACCCTGACAGCAGTGACTGTCTAATATGACAACAGTTTAAGCTTTCAATATTTCTACCCATATTTAGTCTGACTGCAGGGGGAATTTCTGCCAAATCAGTTATGATAATACCTGCAGCTGTTTCATCGAGGACACACTGCCACTTGATTAAACAGGACATTACGCTTGTGAAACATGAAACTGAAGAACATAATCAGTCTTATATTGACCTTGTTCAGTTGTCAAGAGAACAAGACTTTTAAATATTAAGAGATCAGGGTTACTGCTAGAAGATTATTGACACAAAATGGTTGCAAAACCAGTGCTTCATTGCCAAATAATCACATTTTGAACTTAATACTGTTCTGAGGTAACCTCTTATCAGGTTTGAAGCATTTAAGCAGAGGGTCAAGTAAGTGTCAAATAATAAGTTACAGAATCCAAATATAAAAGTGATTTTAAAACATAGAGAAAGATTAAAGCACTTAAAACATATTATTGCCACGTCATGTGAGACTATGTAGGAATACTTGAATCATGTTCAAAGGTATTAAAAAAATATTTTTCAAGGAAAATAAATCAATTCAGGAAGGCCGTCTTCACAGCTGCCATTTTGAAAAGCACTTGTTACTAATTACATTAACACTGGCTCTTCTCTATTTGAGCGTCCCAGTAAACCATGACAGTGTGATAGTGAGTCAGCATGATCAACTGAATCTAAGGGTTTAAGAGTGGAGGCAGAGGCGTGTCTATAGATAACATCACTGTCTGTCAATGTGAAAGTTAAATGTAACTTTTCGATTGAGCCAGATACCAAGATATTTATACTATGAGACCCTCTTAATATGACCATTCAGAGTGGTAATATATGCAAACTATCGTCCACAATATTTCTGGCTCTGTCATAGTCTGTGCCTTTCCTTCATTCTACATGTTCATGTGTCAGCTGTTTCCCCCCCTCCCCTTTGTTTCTTGTGGTTCCTTGTTTGTCTCTGTGTCTGTGTGTCTGGGCGTGCCTCTCTTCAGTCCTGCTGCCAATCTGCCTGCTCACCTGTAAGCCATCCACTAATCAATCCCTGCGGTTCTAAGTACGGCACAATAAACGTTTAAATTTAAAAAATTTAAAAATTCCTACCAAACCAACGATACACGCTACAGTTTTGAAACTTCACCACAATGTAGCCCCAGTACTGCAGAAACTTTTGTCCATTTAGACTCATTACAAATTATGAAGTCCATCACTCTGTTTTTTTCAAAAACTGTAAAACTTATAAAACGTATCTCCTCCCACAATTTTTGCTCAATTGTCACCAAATTTGCTAGAGAGCATCTCCAGACTGTCCTCCACAAAACTTGTTTCTCGGATTTTTGATTTATCAAAAATTGAGCCTACAGTGCATGAAAACGTTTGACTGTAAACACTACTGTAAACATATACTTTACTCTTGGATTTCCTCTTGGGTCCAGTTCTCTTTATACTATACAACAGGCTCTAGAGAAAAGCATATATTTAATCATGTCTGTATTCAGGACTAATTTTAAATTAAAAAGTGCATCTTGCAATTTGTAAAAGGCTGAATGTGGAGAATTAGCAAAACATGACAAAACTGTATCATCCACATAATAATAATAATAAAAATAGTAACTTTATTTATGTAGCACAATCGATGTTCAAGAGATTAGGGGGCATAATTAACAAAGACTACCTCTACATGTCTTTTAGTTCTGACCTCTGGAACAATTAGAGGGTTTGAGTGAGGAGATCTGGACGAAGATGTGGATGATATAGATGTGGATGTTGTTATAGAGGATGTCCTATTGTTAGTATAAATGGTAAACAATAGAGGACCCAAGATTGAACCTTGGGGAACTCCTTTTAACAGCAAAACAGATTTAAAAAAACACACGATGCTGTCTGTGAGACAGGTAGTCCTGAACCTACAACCTCTGCTGTTAAGAAATTATGCAAAGTACAGGCAGCATTGGTCATTATAGTCAAACCTAGTATGGTACTGAAAGTACTGTAAATCTTTTACAAAACTCACAGCCATAAATTAACCATTTGAAACTGCTATAAATCTAAAACATTATTTTAGAAAGTGTCAGATTCCAGTGTCATCCAAGCTTCCAGCAGCACATTCTGCACCTTTGTGTCTTTGCCACTAGGTGGAGGCAGGATGTCAACTTTCTGTGAGCAGCGTGTCAGCTGGCAGCATGAAGAAGGTCAAAGTGTCACACTGCTTTGTTTTTCTAGTGACAAACTTTGATTTTGAAATGACTGTTGCCTGGCATTAAAACTGTTTTGTACTTGGCACTTTCTACTTCCACATAGCTTGTATTTTACATGTTTACAATTTGGCATTACATATATTCCACCTGATACTGAAGGATGTCACTTGGAGCTTTTTTTGTGGGGAAATCCCACGTGGGCGTGTCTGTTCCATAACAGTTGGAATGGACAGTGAGATGGAAAGCGGGTTTTTAAAGCCAAGTATCTTAGCGTACTGTGAAGTGATCGTTGTTTCATAATATGTAACCTCCTGCATAACCTGCTGCACATATGTTATGGACGTTTCGTGTTGTGGGTGAGAAGGAATCTTGTGTGGGTTCTGTAAGAGGTTTGCATGAGTGGAAGTATCCCTTACTTCCTTAACTTTCTCTCTTCATGATCTTCAGGTCACCAGGCTTACATATACATGTATAAGGTAACAGGCATTAGAAAGTTTTATGTCATGCTGACAACTGGTTGTCATGGTAACTCTACAGTCTGCAGGTGAAAGTCCTGCTGTCCAACTCTCAGCTTTCAAAACACTCTAATTATACACACTGCAGCTGCTGCCGCTTGCCACATGCTTGACTGTGTGTGTGTTTGTTGTTGTTTGTACGTGTCTGCATGTGTGTATGTGTGGGAGTGTGTGTGTGTGTAGGATTTTCCCTGAGCCTGTGTTAAGGTGCATGTGTGTGCTGTCTTTCAATCAATAAGCTTGTTTCTGAGGTTGTGTGTGTGTGCATGTTTATGTGCAAAAGCCTTTTGCACACTTTCTTGTGCAGCAGTGTGGTATGTGGTTAGCTGAGGGTCGAGTGTGTCGCGGACTTGGCTAAAAAAAGAGATTCGAGTAGAGAAGGTGTTTACAGTATGGTCACTGCAAACTAACACTCTTAATCATTTGTTTCCTCGAGTAATCTAGTTGAACTTCAAAATCTTTGCATGGCTCAAAACAGGAAGCCCCTGAAATATCATTTGATCCAACACAGCATACTGTTGCTTCTCCACCATTCACTCCTGGCCGGCGAAGGGCTCAGTTTTCAAAGCATAGCGATGCACCTGCTACAACATCACATCCCCTGAACATGGCTTTAAACATCAAAAAATCATGAAATGTGATTGCGTCTCATGTAGACATCATCAAGATTTACTCGTGTATGGAAAAAGGAAGTTCTAGCTTACAGAACTGTTGGAAGAAACCATGTTTCCTTTTCATATCCAGTTTCTTCCTAGTTTGCTCTGGGGATTACATAGTATTTCACACTGCTGAGTGAGTAGTGTGCCTAAGGGACAGAATTACAAACTACTCTAGGAGAGAGGGCACTACTGTGTAATTGTATATATCAACATGGTAAATCAGTGTAAATGTTAAGCTCCCCTGTGCTCCCGTTTCAGTCATTCATCAACTGTGAATGACACAGAAACAAATGTATTTAGACGTCAGTGGTCAAGAGGTGGATTTATGAAAGATTAACCTCATTTCTGAGTAGTTTACAGATAAAGATAGGCAATTAACAAGGAATTACCTGCTGTGATTCCTTTGTAATATAAAAGACACTACTGTTAGTTAACAGCAGCTGTAATTACCCACTGGAGGAATGTAACTAAGTTGTATTTACTCAAGTACTGTTCTGAAGTACACATCCAAGGGACTTTGGTACTTTACCTAACTATTTCCCTTTCATACAACTACTCCACTTCATCTCAGAGGTAAATATTGTACTTTTAGCTCACTATATTTGTCTTATAGTTTCTCATACTTTTTCTATCCAGTCAAAACAATACAAAACAAAACAAACAACAACAACAACAACATCATTGATAAAATGAAGGCTAAAGTCGCCCTTCTTCCGCTAAATAATCTCTTTAAAAACCCTTTGGATTAGCTTGAAAATTGGAAAATGCATCCTCACAAAGCTATAAATTACTGTTTTTCTGACACCATGAAAACCTGACTTTATAAAGCTACGTGGTTCTCAAGGACACACCACAAACATAGGATGATCGAATTAAATATGATGCATTGCTGTAAATTAAACTACACATTAGCACAACCTTTAACACCTACTGATACACATTAATGCAGAAGTAATATTAATTCAAAAACATCATATATAATAATAAAACACTGGCAGACACTTTCTCTGCAGACTGAGCACTTTTACTTTTGATACTTAAAAGTAGATTTTGCTGATAATTCCTCTGTACTTTTACTCAAGGGTTTTAATGCAGGACTTTAACTTGTAGAGTATTTTCACAGTGTGGTGTTATTACCTTTGTTTAAGAAAAGGATCTGAATACTTCTTCCACCACTGTGGTTACCCAAGAGTCACACTCTGGTTATATCACTGTGGGTCAGACATTATTTTCACTGGAGGCTATGTTTGTATTCATCAGACACAAATACAACAGAGCGAGACGAGGAGCGACTGAGCCAGATTAGAGGGCTTCTATAAAGGCGATGGAAGGTTTAAATAGCACAAATCATTACATAATGCCAAAAATAGCTTGCCTGTCTAGTTAAACAGGTCAATATAACACGACTCAGACATTTGAGGAATAATTAAGTAACAAATGCACAACGTGCAAAGCAATGCACCTATACATATATTATATTTATGCGTGTGTGCGTGCGCATGCAAAAAACTGTGACGTAAGTGAATAGTACGAGGAATGGAGGAAAACAGTTTAACAATAATAAAGAAATGCAGGTAAGGTTAAACTACTACTTGAGTTTAAAAACTTGGTGACTAAATGTAAGTGTAAATGGTTGTCTGTCTGTTTAGGCCAGTGCACTGTGTCAGCCCTGTGATAGTCAGGTGACCTGTCCAGGGTGCACCCCGCCTCTCGCCCAATGATAGCTTGGATAGGCTCCAGACCCCCGTGACCCTGTACCAGGATAAGCATATTATATTATATTATATTATATAAGGAAGGGATGCAAGATCAAGACATGTAAAGTTCCATGCACACAAATTATTATTAAGCCATGCAAATGTGGATACCGTGATTAACGAGTTGTCACACTGAAAAGTTTGATATGAGAAAACAAGGTAATAAATTATCTCTATTCATAGTTTCTGCTTTAGTCTAACTTTGGCAGGCGGGCCCGAGCATAATAATTCATGATTACCATGATAGTTACCATCAGCAATGTTTGGTTTATAGAAAAAAAGGCTTGAATACTTCCTTGACATTTCGTCAGCGCTGTGGTAAAAGGATTCTGAAGTCTTTGCAGGTCAGAGGCCCAAAGTGTCCTGTAGGCTCTGTCCATAGCACAAGACTGCCAGCTAAAGGTTGACCTACAAGGTGTCAGCTCACATTTCCAGAAACCATTACGGCAAACCCTGTTTAGGCCGGTGCGCTGCTGTTTGTATATATCAGAACAGGTGGTCACACAGAGCTGGCTGTTCCTAAGGAGGATCAGATAGAGGAAGCCTTGAGAGGGAGAGTATGTGCCTTTACTACAAGTAGGTTGTGGGGGGGGGGGGGGTCCCAGATGTGTAATAGAAAATATTTTAATCAGAAGTTCACATTTAATTGCAAAACATCTCAACCAATTTGGATTACAGATTCTGGACTAAGATGGACAAAAGTTCAGTTTGCACTTTGAACTTCATTTTCAAAGTAATATCGATGCAGCTTACATCACAAACACACACACAGAAATCACCAGTGTGCCAGATTCTTTATATTTTTGACATAAAATTGTCTAAACATAACATATCATAATTTGCCAAATGTGTGATCAAACTGTGTGAAATTGTGGTGAGTAATAAAGCTTTCAACAATGTTACCGTGATTCACATCACTAAGATTGTATCTAAAATTGCTGTGACATTAATAGAAACCTAGTTCAGTTTTTCCATACTCACTATGATATACTAATCACCCATTTAATACTTACAGTGTTTCTTTGTTTTATAGTTGATTACAACTGCAGCCTTGATTATCCCCTTATTGTATCCATAACTCGGATAATGTCGTCTCGGACACATGCTGCAACCGAGGGGTTACCTCAGGTGAAGCTGATACCGAGGTGCTTTAAACCTGCAATCCTTCTAATGGCTAGTAGGAAGGCGACTCCACTTGTGGCAAACACAGATAAATGTGAAGGACGTAGCCCCATTAAAGTCACTCATCGGTTTGTGGAATGCCTTTCTGGAGCCATCTTGAATTTCTGGAGCCAGAAGTGAGCATATTTAGACGTAAGGGTGGCGCTGTGGGAAAACAAGGGGCAGATCTGAGTGAGAACCGGAGACAGTGTCCTCAGTCAGCCTGTCACTCAGTGCAGCCCCACCCTAAATTATAGTTAACTTTAGGCCTTTAAAAATTTTTAACAGGCAAGTTACATAAAATACACCCCTGTATCTATGAAGATGAGGATGGTCTATGAGGACTGAGTCACCTTTGGAGCCAGCCTCAAGTGGCCTTTAGAGGAACTACAGTTTTTAGAACTTCTGCATTGGCTTCATTTTGAGACGTGTATAGCTGCAGCCACATTCTGTTTGAAGCCGACATGCCCTTACAAACTGTGCCCAACACCAGGACAAGACAAACCCACCATCATGACGGCAATTTGAACCCTGCTAAAATGCAACATAGTAGTGAAGAAATATGAACCCAGAACATGGGCAGGGTAGCAAATGGGCTGAAAAATGGGCCCTACATGGGATTGTCCACAGGCTCAATAACGGTCGCATGCTGACAGACCGCATGGATGGGTTTACCCAGATGGGCCATGCATGGGTTATGCTAGGGCTACCTGGGTACCAAGTGGGTATGGGCCCAACAAGGGGATTTTATCTTGTGTAAAGTCAACTATGTGGGCAATCAGCATGGGGCCATTGTTGAACCTGTGGACAATATAGGGCCCATTTTTTAGCCCATTTCTAACTCACATAGGCCCTCGCTTTATTCATTACCTCAAGAAACATTTTCCTAATGACTTTATAACCTCAATTACTACTTTCAAGTCTTCAGTGTAGCATGATGTTCATCTTGTATATTTTGTTACCATTTAGAGTGAAATAGATGATAAAGCAGGGTATGTTTTAGGGTGTGTCTACCTTGTGATTGAGAAGTTGCTACCACAGTGGTGTCCTTTGGGTCAGATCCGCCCTCACCTCTTGTATAAATATGGTCACCTCTGGCTCCAAAAAACCAAGATGTGACAGCTAATATGCCAAATCAAGGCTTCAAAACAGTAGTCCACAAACCAGTGGGTGACGCCATGGTGCCAGCGTCAACTTCTCTTAGACAGTCTATGGCCACAGCGTCCCACTCAAATCTTTGGTTGCATGCCATGCCCCTATCTCTTCCCCCATGTTCCCATCTCTCTTAAACACATACTGATAACACCTGTGCTGGAAAAGGTGTAAACTATATGTGCTGTACAGTATGTGAACGAGCCATATTCACTTCTATTCTATGTTTAGATGTTGTTTGCAGTCCTCGTTAAAGGACTTCAAAGACGAACCGAGTTCCTCGCTTTTTCCATCATGTGCTCCTTCTCTCTGTCGAACTGTCACTTCATGTTTGGAACCTGCTAATCACCACTTATGGCTATATTTACATTGATTATCCACGACATAAAAAAGGTGAGAGGTCACCTTAAGGAAAATCACAGGTGGGATAACACTAGGCTATGATACAGAAGCACCACAATGCATGAAACAAGCACAACTCCAGTTTTGAGAGCACATAAACACAGACACGTACTATCGTTAAGCAGCAGTGATGGTTGTAAACAATAATATTTGACTGTGATAAACCGGAAAGCATTCAAGTAGTGCTTTGGCTAATTTTAGCCGGTAAGAGATGTTTTTTAAAGGTCCGTGCGTGGGTGAACAGCCATGTCAACCTCTACTCAAAGTGATTGATAGTGAGGTGAGGCTCCAGCTTGTCCTGCTTTGAGAGGTCTCTGCATATGACTGCCTTGTGACTCTCTGGACTCACATATCCATACCATAGCCTTGTAAACAAATTGGATAAAATGAATCCTAAAAACTCAAAAAAACACAAAGATGCATGGATTTCTCATAAGTTTAGAAAATGTTTTCTGCAAATTTCACCCTTTTTATGCAATTTCTGGACACACACATTGACTGATGCACTACGACAACAACACAGTGGCTTCACGCAGCGGTTTGGCTGTAAATAGGAGCTCAACAAACTTGAGACTATTGTCAGTTAAGGAGAAAGTTAATTCCATGAACTGGGACTCAAAGGTTTGACTTGTCCAATCTGTCTGGTAGCTCAAAGGACCGTCTATTTTTAGTTGGTTCAGGCAGGGGAAGGGGGGAGAGAGGGAGGAAAGGAAAACAAGAGAAGGATCAGACAGACGTGTCATAGCAGAAAAAACTCATCGGACTGACAGCTTCACAGATTTTATTCATTACATTTTAGAGAAACATGAACAGAAAACACTGATGTGTGTTTATTCTGTTGCTCGCACCACACTGTATGTTAGACCAAAGACCTCTTAGACTGGACCTTGTAATCATCAGCCTATAGGAAGGGTGAGGAGAGGAGAGGAGGAGGGGGAACAGCACCTCTTCTTTTCCCTGCAAGAGGGGAGGGAAAAAGGAGTCGAGTGGATGAAGAGGAGGAGGAGGAGGAGGGAATGAGGCTCTTCTCCTCTCCCTCTAAGAGCATTAACTGTAGAGTGTTCTGGTAGTGACAGGGCTGTCAGGGTCAGATGGCTGCTCAGCCTGATTAGACCAGCTCACAGCAGATCCTCAGTTGCACTGCTACAGCAAGGTAGAGCTACACTGCACGTACAGTACAAACATTGCAGCGGCTACTGAGAGGCCAGGAGATACAGGGAGAGGTGGGCAGTTCAGTGTTATAGTGAGGCAGAGCAACAGGTTGTTGCAGGAAGATTTTTTTCTCTGCTGGTTGACTAGCAGATATTTCAGTGTCTAGAGGCAGAAACAGGCGAGAAGAAGGTGGAGTTAACTGTGGAGAAGAGGCAGAAGAACTGAAGTCTGTGGCTGGTGATGTCATTGAATAGCAGGTAAGGACAATCACTTTCTAGATATTGTATTAGGGTTGTTGCTGTTATCATAATATAATAGTAACTGTAACTTTTGAGAACTGACATAAGGAATGTAGGTACAATGATGGAGAATTTACATTGAAATTTATCTCCACAGTAGTGTTAGTACAGATAGCAACAAGCTTATCACAGCTCTTCACTGGAACAGGCTGTGAGTGAGAAACTTGCGCTGCAGACTATCGCTTCCACAAAAAAATGTGGTGTGTCATAGAATCAGCTGCTGGTATAGATACAGCTATAAATACAGCTGCAGGTATTCAGTGTCTACAGGGGCTTACTATAACAGGCAGTCAGCTGGTTGCATGTCAGCACTCACACTGTTGTAGGGCTGCTGCTGTTGCTGCTTTTGCAGGACTAACTGGTTTGTGGATTTTCCTGTTCAGCAGCCAAGCTGTCCACTGAGGTAAGAGGGATGGCTGTACAGTCTAAACAACTCAAATTTAGGCATTTAGCACATCTTGTTTTTCAGAGTGACTTGTGATTGGAGCTGCTGCAGAAACCCTCCTCTGTAGTTATGGGGGCAGCAGAGGTGAATGTGTTTTAACAGGGTTGATCCTAATTGGGGACTCTACTAACCTGCCTTGTTGTCTTTACTACTAACCTACAAGCTTACTGTCACACTGCACACTGCAAGTACTGTAGAAAAGTTTGGAAGCCTGACGCGACTCTAAAATAATATTGAGATCCATTTTTAACTTCTTTGGCCTGTGACAGGGAAACAGTCAGGCAGGCAGATGACCAACTGGGGACCTGCACCTGTTTTTACAAACCAAACTGCGCTCTAAGGTACCAGGGAAGATCAGCCTTGCAGTTTTAATTGGAATTACTGCTACTGTCTGGCCATTTCCCTTATGCACCTTTATGCTTTCATGTAATGTTTTTACACGAGTCACTCAGCTTTAGATGTCAGCTAAATGCCTAAAATGACTGCAGTACTTGTGAAGAGTTAGTATTTAAATAAAAAAAATAAATGTTAGCTGCTTTAGAGTGTTTTCATACCTCGTCTGTCAGTCAGTTTTAGTGAGTTTACTGCTTTGTCTCGTCTCAGTGCCTTCTGTTGTGTTGCTTTATGTGATATGAATTTGTTTTATCCTGTGTGTCTCAGTGGAGTTTACTTTTTGTTATGCCTGTGTTACATGAGGCTGTAAAATACTTAAAAATAATTTAAAGAGACAGCTCACCCCCAAACAAAAATACAGATTTTTCCTCTTACCTGTAGTGTTATTTATCAATCTAGATTGTTTTGGTGTGAGTTGCTGAGTGCTGGAGATATCGGCATCTACTCATGGACGAGAGTCTCATGCTTTTGACAGCGCCAGATGTAAACATTAATGGTGTCCTTCTCTGCTGAGCCAAGCCCTCAGGAGCAGCGCTGGGATTTGAAGGCTGGATGGAGTTGCGCAATAAATGTTTTTATTCCCATTTAAGTTAGTGATGTGCTAAACCTGGGCCCAAGGATGTGGAAGATCCAGGTAATTTTATACCTGAGAAGTCAATATTTTTGGCTTTATGCGCCACTGAGCAACTTTGATGGGAAAGAACGGGGCCCTACCTCAAGCGCTGTATCCAGTTCTCTTTATACATCCATGGGCTGAGCTATAATGTTAACTATCTCAGTGGTGCTTGGTGAGCTAGCAGTAGATGCACACTTCCTTCTGCATGGTGATACAGTTGGTGGATGTAGTTCAGAAGAGGGAAAATAGTTCCTACATGAAACTGCTCACAGCAAGGTCTGCTGTTGAGTTTCTAAAATGTATTATTATTATTTTATTTTATCTATTTTTTTTGTGCCTTGAGCTCCACAAGCCAAGTGCCATCTAGTTCCATTATATTTGAGAGACAGCAGACATCTCTACAGCTGATATCTCCAACACTCGGCAACTCACACCAAAACATCCTAGATTGATAAATAGCGCTACAGTTTACAGGAAAAATAGGTTTTATTTTTAATTTTGGGGTAAACTGTCCGTCTAAGTAGAATAAATGTCCTTTCTACACGTTGAATTGACTGGATGGAAAAGAATTGACCTCTGTCCTGATTAGTGGTAACACAGGATAAATTCCTAATAATAGATGGTCAACAACCTGGAATAGACCGCACTCTTCTGGGAGAGTAAGTCGGCATGTGATTATGAAGAGTGTGTGTGTGTGTGTGTGTGTGTGTGTGTTGTCAGAGCTGAGATGAGGAGGTGAGGACGGATTACCCAGAGTACCTCTGGACTTTCCCTTGCTGTTTGTCTGAATGTTTGGGCACTATCGTGAGAGGACGGTTACACCTCTGTCCACCTTCCTTTATATTTCCCTCACTACCTGCTCGTTGTCCATAAAAAGCTTTTGTGTTTTCCTGCCTTGGGTATGACACTTTTCTCTTTACTAGATAATATTTTGTCCCAATCTAGGTTTATCAAACTGTTTTTTTGTAATTGTTGGTGGCCTATTAAATAGAGTATTAAGCTTATGTTTCCACTAAGATACTTAATATTCACCTGGACAAAATGAGGCAAATGTAAAATGTCTATCATTTTAACAACAGCTGTTAAAATATGCCAAAGTCAGTGGCCGCTGTTTCATTTTTCAAAAAGCAGTGACATCAAAGATGCAACCAAAGAACTCCGAAAAGACACTTACTAGCAGGCACTTTTCAATCCAAAGTCAATATATGTCAATTAAACTGGCGAATTGATTCATCAAGTCTATGAGGACCTGCTCTCCCTAAAGCAGCAAGTGAGCTAACCCTCCTATATTTTACAGTTTGTACTCAACATTTGATATTTTGTCCCAGGGGCCAAAGAAATGCCCTCACATCCACTACTCTTCTACACTTAAAGTCCTCCCAGCACATTAAGTAGGCCGCCGGTTTACAGACTTTATCTGTTTTTTTTTCTCTTCTTCAGACCAAATTTAATTTGGTTGATATTGTGCAGGCTGATCTAATAACATTTTCCATATTTTGTGAGCCACATCATGTATTAGATTTTCTACCTCATGCTGCATCTGTCATCTGTTCCCCGGCTTTCTTGTCCTTTCCATGCGAGTAGGAACACTTTTGTACATTGTTCAGTAACTACATAAGATGATAGTTTACTCGTTGTGTGTGTACACAGCTGATTTTTCAAATGAAGGAGCATTATGTGAGCTCATCTTTGTATTTGGCAGACTTTGGCTTGTTAATTTAAATATTCGTTTATTTTAAAGAGTCCTCTCAGCTTCACCAGTGATAAGCTACAGGTCTGACCTTTTTGCATGCAGAAATGTTTGTCAGTTTAATACTTAAAACTAATGAGTATAACTATCATTTTGTTTAGTATATGGTAAATTATTTAAGATCTATATGCATACACATGTTTGTGTGTTTATCTATTGATAATGCCGTTCACATCACTTATGGAGGCTGTCACTGGTTTATTTAATCATACAGTATATGGGCTGATTTTGCAGATACCATGTTTGGAAAACTGGATCAAATGCTGCATTGTTTTTGTTAATTATGAAACCATTTATTCATTTTTATGACTGTTTAGTTGATCATGGAAAGAATTAATCATTGTGTTATGTTTGTACCATAGAACTGCTGGTTGATGGAGTTTGTGCGGCGGAGTGGTGACTACTGCCACGCCCAACACATTTAGAGCCTGTCTGAGATGAAGCTGCACAATGCAGTTCTGCGGCCGTGAAACCTGAAAGACTGTTGGCCTTTGCCCTCTGAACCAGCCAGCTGATGGGGTAACACGTGGGGCCTCGACACCGGAAGCTAACTGGAGAGAGAAGGAAAGAGAGAGCACTACTGAGAGACAGAGAGAGAAGGACTGAAGCAGTGACAGATAAAAACAGAGAGACAGACACAGAGCGAGCTGCGCACTGTGACTTCCTGAACTGTAGGATACAGTCAAGTGATGGAGTAAGACATCAGGATCTCAGAATTGGGGAAAATACTTTCAAGGCGATAAGAAAAAGTCCCCCAACAGCACGTTGACAAGAGACAGGAAGTCCAGAGTCACCTGGAGACCTGATTTAAACAGCTACCTGCTTCAGCTGGAGCCAAAGGTGAGGCGTGACTGGTCACCAGAGCTTGACTAAAAATAGTGATGCACCAACACTTTTAACTCCTGCCTGCACTTTACTGACATGTTTTGGCATGATTACAGAATGCTGCGGTGTTTTTTTTTAGTTTGGCCGGCGTGAGCTGAAATCAGCTTTTGGCTTGCCTTTCTGGAGGTTTAAAATGTATTCACAATTCTTAGAAGTTGTTGGGCAGTAAAAACACAAGTGAAATTTCCTTATTTGAAAATAATGCATTGACAAAGCACACAGAGTCCAGGTATGGCTCTCCTGTGATATGAATATGCAGTATTGGCTACCACAAGCTCCTTCAGTCAGACACTTAAGCCCAAAGTCATCACTGGCTTCATATTTGCATTTGTTTTACCAGCATGTGAGAACTCTGACATCAACCCAATAGTTCTTATCAGTACCCTAACAAGAATAGTGTCTGTGTATGTGTTTGGGAATGTTAGGCATCCCTGAATTATTGAAATTAAAATTCCATCCAAAAATACACTCACATCCCTGTTATCTTATTTGAAATGTGAGAAAGAGCAATGCCAGTCCACAGGAAACATGCTCCATTGACAGCTATCATTTTGTCCTCTTTGTTTTTGTTTTACATCCAGCTTCACTAATACATTGTTAAACATAGAATTAATGTATTTGCATGTATCTGTATCTGCATTCATAAAATCCAAGATTAGTGAAGGATAAGAGAATTTTTCATTTAATTTCTCTTTTCAAACCCACAGCTAAAGTTGAGCAGAGCAATGCTGGGAATGATGTGAGGTCAAAACTTAGTGTACCAATAGATAGAGGTGTGAGTTGTCCCACCTTAGCAGAGCCTGAGGGAGATGTCAATCAACAGCAGTCTGCGCCTACCTGCACAGTTTTGAGATGAGGTTTAAGAGCCTGTGGGGGTGTAGGGCCTTTAACTACAGTATTAGATTCCTCTTTGAACACCGCTGAGACTTATATAAAAGGACCACCGATGAGATTTACATAAAAGGACTGTGAATATGTGACCTTGTGATGAGTCTGGAGATGTCTTAAGAATGTAACAGGTTTGGTTGCATTTGAAAACACTTGCAGAAATGCACTCTGGGAGCTTGCAGTGTGTGGGCAGGTTTCGCTGAATAGATCTTTTTCCACAGCAGACATTAGGAGTCGTCATAGTAGGAAAAGCACATGTGTTACATCAATGATGGCTCTGTTCTATTCAAGGGTCCCAGTAAGCATGAACAATAATAGGACCCTGAACATCAGCCATGAAAGGTCGTAGGAAATGGTTGAGAGAAATCTGGAAAACTGTGTTCTGCAGTTAGCAAAACCCAATTTAAAGGGACAGTTCATGCCAAAATAAAATCTATAGCAAATGTATTTTGAAGCACTTTGAGCACCACAAACCAAGTGCCACCTAGCTCCATTATATTGGAGAGAAGGCAGACATCTCTACAGCTGATATCTCCACAACAATATAGATTCATAAATAACACAATGGTTTAGGGGGAAAAAAAGTATTTTTGATTTTGGAGTGCCTTTAAAGTAACTTTTGGTAACTACTTAAAGCTGTTTAAAACCTTATGAGGACTTTTTGTGTTTTGTCCATATGTCCAAGGACCTTAAAAATGTCAAATATTTGACATCATGTTCAGTTTTTACTCATTTACAGTACATTTCCCCCTGACAGTAAAAGGTCAGAGGTCATCCTGGGATGTCAAAGGCCACACTGGGCACCATGAACCGTCCAGCTCCAGTGGAACTGTGCCACAAGAACATGAGATTCCTCATCACACACAACCCCACAGACAGCACACTCAGCTCCTTCATAGAGGTAAGAAATGTGTGTGTGTTTTTGTGTTGACTGACCTTCATGAAACTAACGTGCACATCTCCACATACCTCATGAATAAACTGTTGTTTCCCTTGCTGATGACATGTTACTGAATTAATCTGCTCGTGTTTTGCTTTGTGGTGAAAATCATCTCCTAGGACCTGAAGCGCTATGGTGCCACCACAGTTGTTCGAGTCTGTGATGTCACCTATGATAAAACACCTTTGGAGAAAGACGGCATCACTGTGGTGGTGAGCATGCACCTACCACACACTAAACACACACGCCATTTATGCTCAAACTCAGCCAATGTATGACAAAATTCAGAGTGCCAGGAGTACTGTAACTGTTCTGCTTTTATTTCAGGATTGGCCGTTTGATGACGGAGCCCCGCCCCCCAGTAAGCTGGTTGACGATTGGCTGAGTCTGCTGACAAAGAAGTTTAAGGAGGATCCAGGATGCTGTGTGGCTGTTCACTGCGTGGCTGGACTGGGGAGGTGAAAGACACATCTAACAAACAAACAAAACAAAATGGATGCTCCTTATATAGTTTGTATCTGAAGTTTCATGTTTCCAATATACGACGAGGTCCAAATGGTTGGCTGGAGTCCCACTGTCATTATTGTCCCACACATATGATGATACCATACCCAACATAATTGGATAAGATCAGATGCATTTTGTTTCACACACACACACACACACACACACACCAGCATATTCTAGTTGTGTGTGACGAAACCTGAGACAAAAGCAGTAGCTGTCACCTGCTTGTTCCAATTCCAAACAGCATTTTTGAAACTTTTTCAAGACACAGATAAACTGTGGTTATTTTTACTCAGACATCACACTCAACAGACACAGACATGACCGTGTGTGTGTGTTTATGCATGCATACAGGGCTCCTGTGCTGGTTGCTCTGGCTCTGATAGAGAGCGGGATGAAGTATGAAGATGCTATCCAACTCATCAGACAGTAAGTTTACTTTCATGCTCCATCCTCATCATGCAGAAACAGCAAACATGGTGAAACAAAGTCAGCATCATATTCTAATATTGATGTACTGTTCACAAGAGAGCTTCATATTTCTGTTTAACAAGATTTAGGAGCACATCTTTACACCACAAACACAGTTTATGGACTATTTCTACACTCGTGTGTGTAGAAATTCTCTCTTTGGTGCCATCTGGTGGTGGTATCAAGGAAGACAATATGGCGGGCAGCAATGCATGCTGAGGAGCCAGTTAAAGAGCACAGATCCAGATTTGGATTGTGCAATGAGGGTAATTAAGAAGGGTTACATCACTGACTTCCATCAAAAGCTGTTTGTCTTTATGTGTTTCAGGAAGCGTCGTGGAGCCATCAACAGTAAACAGCTAACCTACCTGGAGAAATATCGATCCAAGCAGAGACTTCGCTTCAAAGACTCTCATGCACAAAAGAACAAGTGTTGCACAATGTGAACACACACACACACACACACACACACACACACACACACACACACACACTACTCAGACATATTGTACCCCTCAAATGCTCTCAGGAATTCCACCATACAAGCCTTGTGTCACTGTCACAAACACTAAAGTATACGGGCTTCATTAGTCCGAGAGTACCCCGAGAATTTTGAACATTTTGATTTGATTTCAACCCATCATTTTTCTCTTGTTTTCGATGACTTCTTGACTTTTAAAGATTATTTTATTGGCATGTTTGCTTTATAACGTAGTTTACAGTGAAAAAAGATGACAAAGATGGCCAGGGAAGAGAAAATCACATAAAAAGTTCAGTTTTGTGGCCGATTGTTGATGCATATTTGTTCTGTCGGTTCTGGAGAAGACATAGAGCTGGGCTAGGGACAGTGTGTTGAGGTTTATAAATTGCATTGTAACTTTTAACAAACAAATCCAGTGTGCACCAAAGGGGACACCTGGTTTTGGTGTGATTTATTAGGACATATACTATTTATATTGGTCTTCAAAACCTCAAATCACACTAGATATTTTGTGATAATACCACTGAATTATCATTAATTCTTACAGATGTTGATTATGTTTAAATGCCACCATGATCACAGCAAAAAAAGTACATGCAGTATTGCTGTGATTATTTCTGTGAGAGTGTTTTATGGCATGAAAAAACCCTTTATATAATTTTCAAACAATGTCGGGAGACTAAAACTTTACACACTAAAGGGCTAAAATTATTTTATCAGTTCAGTGTTTTTACTGTAAGTCTGTGTTGAAACTCTAAGTTGACTCTCTGTTTTACATTATACCTGTTGGTGTCTGTTATCAGTGTAACTTGAGATATAAGGGCTCATTGTCATCCCACCCTTTCCCGACATTCATCAAAAATCTGTAACAAAACCAGCTTCTAAAATGGAGGCTGAAGCATTTTGCTTAATATAAAGCCTTCATTTGGTGTTGACTCATTCACCTTTTAATTATGACTTCATTGAGCTCAAGTTATGTGTTTACATATCAGTGTGTGCATTATATTATGCTCTGTTTACCAACGCCCACAGAAGGAGACATCTTTGTCAGCAGCAGCTGATTTCAAACCAGGATTAAAGCTGGGGTAGGCAGTTTAATTTGGGCATCACTGGGCAAAACCCATAATAAACACTAGCATATTGTAATTCAAGTGGTCTGAGAGAAGACTTCTGCACCTCCTCTTGGCTCTGTTTTCAGGTTTTGGAAAATCTAGTCCTTGACAGGAGACTTTGGCCAATCACAGGTCACTTCAGACAGAGGGTGTTCCTATTGGCTGTTCCACTAACAGCAGATGTGCGAGTGCGTCCCTTCAGTGAAAGCCTGATTCAATGGTGGAGAATCCTGCAGAGGAAGTTGCTATCTCCAGCTTGGCAACACAAAAGTACCCAAAGAGGGACAACAGACTTATCAAAAACAGAGTCTACAGGAGAATCTGACAATAAACACAGTAAAACATGTGTTAATATCAGCAAAACATTTCAGAAATAGAGACAAAATGTTGCTAATAGATCAGCCTTCTGTTAACAGAAGCCAGAGCCGGATCAGCAAACTTTCTGTTGCTGCTGTTACAAAGGATAGATCCGGAGCTCCCACCAGCCTGCTGTGGCACCCAGCACTGGGGGATCTGGCTGAATTTGAGCAGTTAGAGCTGCCGATTGAAGATCCATGACTCCCAAGCTAGTGTCCACTCTCCTCCCAACCAGACTGTCCACAACGGTGGGGAGCAAGGTGGAGGGACTGTTGAGGTGGCTGACTGTTGTTACATTTGTGGTCTGATAAACATATAGTGAGAGGATAAGGACATGGAGAAGCTGTGCAAATGTGCTGCCCACAACTCTACAATGAAATAAGATTAAATAAGTCAATGAATGGGAAACACTTTGTTACTGTATGAAATATATCCATGGTCATCTGGTGGGAGGGGCTTAGGATGGGGGCTTAGGACGGACGGGGGTTGGGGGGATGGGTGTTTTCAAATTCTGTCCTTTTTTATTTTTTGCTTTTCCAGATTTCTGCCTACCCCAACTTTAAAGCACATATTCTGTATGAAAAGTCAATACTAGTTCTACAGTAATAATACATTCTAAAATGACAGAAACATGTAAACTAGTTGTAAATAACATTAATGAGGTATCACTTTTATTCTTCTAGAGCTCCTCTGATTCATTGACGACAAAAATTTGCAAAAAAATCATTGTAGTTATTACAAATATTTTTTTTATCTTCATGTGTCAGAGAGCAATTTTAATTTTATCAGCAGGTGATGACACCATCTCTCAGTTTTAGTCCTTGATGGATAAATGGATAAATTGAGAACTGGTCTAATCTTAGCACAAATATTGCTGTGCATCATTTTAGGCTAGGTTAGGTTTTCTTGTGGGGTGGAGTTTATTTATTCATTTGTGTTGTTCCTGAATGATGCATGTAACCAACTGCTTCATTTTTTTTTGCTGATGATAGAGTGTGCTTTTTTACGCATTAGTAGGTTGCTTATGACAGTCTCCTCATCATCTGATGTCCTGAACAACAATTTGTGAGAAAGTAATGAGAGCAGAGGGTGTAAAAATGAAATTAAGAAGGAGACAGGAAACAGGATCTACCACCTTTACCTACTGACTGGCTAAAGTTTACTTGTTCATATGATGTGTGTGTGTGTGTTTGTTTGAATGTCTGTGTGTGTGTGTGCGTGTGTTTGTGTATGCACAGTTTTTAGCCATGGGGACTGGCCTGGGCTGACACTTTTTTTTAAATGTAAAAACAAAATGCTGTAAATGTCTGTAAATTCTTGTATTGTTTAATAAAGCTTGTCCCTGTATTTCAATGGTTTTTCATACATTTTTCTGTCCATTTTACTGTGTCCACATGGACCCCCTTTTTTGCAGCCTGATAAAGTTCAGTTCTGGATTTTAAAAAAGCAAAAAATTACAAACATGAGGCAAAAACAAATAATTGATTAAACCCGGTTATTGAGAATTAATATGTCATCAAAAGAAAATACACTCAGCAAATTGAATGATCTGTGGACGTATTACCTCTTTGCTATCTCTACAATAGACTCTGCTATTGTTGCAGGAAATGGACCACAAGTCAACTTAAGTCAGCTTGTGAGCTTGATGAGCATGCTTATATGAAGCATATTGTTTCCTTGCTGCTTGTGGAAGAAACATTTGGGTAGATTTAGCATCAAAACACAAGAAAAACACAAACTTTCCTTAAAACTCCTCCATCCATTCCCAGGCCATATGAGCTCTATAATCCCTCCAGCGTGTTTTGTTAACTCCTATATATCATTAAACATGTACTCAGGAGTTTCTTCCACAAATCAGACTTTAAGTGTGCATGCATCAACATTTTACTTTGGCTGAGCATTTGCAAGTACTTGGGCTTGTCCAAGATGAACTGCGCCTCATCTGGAAAGTAGACGAGAGCAGGCGGCTGCAGCAGGGGGCGGTAACAAATAGCCGCAATCATGTCTGACAGTTTCCTGACAGTTTCCAGCAGCCTTCAATTCATACAGGAAGTCACAAAACACTTACATCCTGTCTGATAATGATGTTAATTCATTAAAATATTGTCAGACCTATAAGTTTGTTCTCAGTCTCCATCAGTCACACATGTATTCCGTTAAGAGAATACACCTTCAAATCGGACAAATAAAATTTAAATATCTGAAATTCAACAAAAATTAATGTCATATTGTTGAGTCAACATCTAAACCAATAACAATAATAACAACAACAACTAAAAACAAGATGTAAAAAAACATTTGTTGGCAACCACAGAAACTTATGTGACAGGCATGCAAAACTAAAGATAAACTCCAAGGTGAAAACGCAGCAAACACTCAACCCTGCAATACGAGTGGATGCTTGGGTGAGCTAGGCCCCGGTGTGGACAGGCCCCATTACTCCCTTCTTCAGTCAGGGTTCAGCCTAAAAGCAAAGACAAAGAACACATTAAAATGGGCTGGTGGGAAATAGCAGTGTTTCCTCTACAGTTAATGTAACCTTTTCCAAACGATGACAAAAGTTAAATACATAAAAAGAAATAACCCCTTGGCAAAACAGCAGTAGCACTGCAAGAAAAGAGGAAAAACACAATTAAGTAAAAACCCCTTGATGTAAATTAAAGGAGAGTTTCTGGAGTATTAAAGGAGAATGTCATGAGTTTTATCCTAACAGTCATGAAAAGAGTTAAATCAGCTCTCACTTAGGGCAGGAACAGGCATTCACCTCTTTGAGAGAGACATCAAACCCAAGGAGTGTGCTGAGCATAAACAGAAAATCTGGCCTACAACATTGAAACATCAGTAAATTTTACAAGCCACATGCAGGACACCAAACACACTAACTAAAGACACAAAGAAAACAGCTTGAACACACACTCCAACATAACTCTCCACAGGAATAAGGAGCAGCGTCTTTGCAGCCTCAGGATTTGCATGGTGTATTTATAGAGCTGGATGAATGTGGCAAGGATGCGGCAAGGAGGAGGAGGAGGTGGAACTACTGGCAACAGAGGACTCTAATGGACCGGCTTCACCTTGGACACTTGTAAGGTGGGATGGATGCGCATGGAGCACGGAAGCCTCACTTTCACAGCTGTTGGACTGATGACCCTCTCAATGGGATACTGTAGTGGAAAATTCTGATCTATACTGATGTTTTGACACTTTGCAGTTTGCCTGTTGTATGAACTCATGGTGAACTCATGGTGGTTTCAATTTATGGTATGCAATTTACGACCTAAACAGTAGCATGACAGTGAGGTAAAGGTGAACAAATAACCTGAGAGTAACCTCGTTTAGGGAGGATAGGTACCCACAGAAAGTGTGACCAAGGGTCATGTGTGTCCTAAACTATTCCTTTCTTGGTGTGAACCTGTCTGTGAGTCGTATATTTTGTCCACAGATGTTTGTGTAGAGAAACTATAAGACAGCAGGAGTGAAGGACATCGGGACTCACTCACTGACTGACTGTTCTTTGCAGTTGTATCTGTGTGTGACTCCATTCGAATGCTTAATAAACTCAAGAAAGACAGCTGACGTGTGAAGACTTTTTCTTTAAGTTGTTCATTCATTTGACAAATTCATTTTTGCCACCACAATACCAATACCAGTTTCCTGAATTCCACCCAGAGAGGCAGGCCCTGGGTGGAGAGCCACAACTTCTGGCCAACCTGGTAGACTGGGGCTGAAGAACGTCTTCGATTAGCCAAGACTGCATAGCGATCCACAGAGTGCTGGAGGGTAGTGCATCCCTGGGCCCAGGTTTTGTGACAGCAGCAGACGAAGGCTTGGGTTGACGAGCAGGAGACCTCTTTCTCCAAAGCCAGGAAGACTGGAGGCTGATAGCCATAGGCACATTGGAAGGGAGAGAGGCCTGTGGTGGAGCTGGGGAGGGATTTCTGTGCGTACTCCATCCACAAGAGCTGCTGAGACCAGGAGGACGGATTCTGGTACACCATGCAGCTTAGGGCTGTCTTCATCTCCTGATTTGCCACAGTGTACCCCTAGAACAAAACAAAAGAGGCCTGGAACTCATACACCTCTGCTTTGACAAACAGGGAGTTCTCAAGGAGGCATTGAAGCATGGACTGGATATGGTGAACATGCTTCTCCCTGGTCTTCGGTTGAGCATTTCTCTGAGCACGTCATTGACCAGGGCTTGGAAGATGGCAGGGGCATTGGTAAGGCCCGTGGGCATCCCCCTCTCTGATGCGGACCAGGTAGTAAGCATTGTGAAGGTCAAGCTTAGTGAAGATGGTGGCCCCCTGTAGCAGTTCAAGGGCAGATCAGATGAGAGGCAGGGGGTAGTGGTTCTTGACAGTGATGTTGTTCAGGCCTCAAAAGTCTATGCAGGGTCTCAAAGTCTTGTCCTTCTTCTCTACGAAAAAAAAGCCTGGCCCCAGCTGGAGACAAAGAGGGACGTATGATGCCTGCAGCCAGTGATTCATTTATATAAGTCTCCATGGCCTTTCTTTCTGTTCAGTGTGGGTATTATGCCGAAGGTGCCAAGGGTAACCCAGGATGAGCGGCAGACAAGGAGCATCCAAGATGTAAAACTGCATGGTCTCATGGTGGTTGCTGGACAGGAACATGGGAATCTAGGTGGTCTGGTGTGTCACTGTGCCCAATTTATGGCCAGAGCTGGAACCGGATGAGGCAGAGGAACCCACCTGAGCCCCAACTGCTGAGCCAACCCCTTGTCAATGATGCAGGTGTTGACACCAGAGTCTATTGATTCATAGTTTCAGCTATTTCATTAATTGCTCTTGTTATTGTCATTGTAAAGACACCTGAACACCTTGGAAGAAGGTCTCTATTGTGCTATCTTCCCAGGGAACACTCCAATTTGACCTCACTGACAGTATTCTTGGAAGTGTTCCCAGTCCACTGGAGAGAGGTGTCTCCATAGCCTTTTTCAAGTGAATTTGTACTTAAATAATTGAAGATGTATCTCTACTTTATGCATGTAACTAACTTGGCTTCTTCTGCAGTCTTTGTGTCCCACTGTCTTGCAGGTTTCCTCAACTTGCAACTACACCTGGATCGTGTGTCATGGTTACACTTCTGCTGTGGTCTTGCGCGATGTCTTCTACTAGTGCTGTTATTATTAGTGATAGTGTCTTAGGAAATTATGTTTGTCCCCTGGAGAGAGGTGTCTGAACGGGCTGTTTCAAATTAATGTTTGAGCTTACCGTTTTACTTTGCCTCTCATTTTGTCTGTCTTTTTTCAGAGTATAAATGAAATAGCTGAAATACAAAAACCTATTGAGACACCTCTCTCCAGTGGACAGGGAACACCCTCAAAAATCCCTTTTAGTGAGATCAAATTAGCGCACTTAAGAGGATTATTCAGGTTATGAATGCATATACTTGTGACTAAGAGAGATATGTAGATAACAAAAGATTTTCTGCATTGAACAATTGAAAAAGTCAGGTAGCTTTGAGAACTAACTCAGCTTCGGAGCTGGAATGTCTGCACCAACGACGCCTGGCTTCGATCTGCGAGCTATGCATCGCAGAGAGCCCCATTTATTTGGGCCTTGCCGTCTCGCACCTTCCAAACCCCTAGGCAAGAGCTAGCCCTCTTACATACACAGGCATAGTGATGTCAACACAAATACACTTAAGCAGGTACAAAAAACTATCAGGAATAATAACAGCAGTAGTAGGAGGCATCAGGCAAGACCACAGCAGCAGTGTAACCACGACACACGATCCAGGTGTAGTTGCAAGTTGAGGAAGCCTGCAAGACAGTGGAACACAAAGACTGCAGAAGAAGCCAAGTTAGTTACATGCATGAAGCAGAGTTAAATCTTCAATTATTTAGGTACAAATGCACTGGAAAAAGGCTATGGAGACACCTCTCTCCAGTGGACTGGGAAAAACATTCAAAAACACTATCAGTGAGGTAAAGATGCAGTGTTCCCTGGGAAGATAGCACGAGAGAGACCTTCTTCCAAGGTGTTCAGGTGTCTTTACAATGACCATAAGAAAAAGTATAAATGAAATAGCTGAAGTTCAAAAACCTATTGAGACACCTCTCTCCAGTGGACAGGGAAAAACGTTCTAAAACATGCTCAGTGAAGTAAAATTGGAGTGTTCCCTGGGAAGATAGCACAAGAGAGACCTTCTTCCAAGGTGTTCAGGTGTCTTTACAATGACAATAACAAAAAGTATAAATGAAATAGCTTCAGGCAAGACCACAGTAGCAGTGTAACCACGACACATGAGCCAGGTGTAGTTGCAAGTTGAGGAAACCTACAAGACAGTGGAACACAAAGACTGCAGAAGAAGCCAAGTTAGTTACATGCATAAAGCAGAGTTAAATCTTCAATTATTTAGGTACAAATGCACTGGAAAAAGGTCATGGAGACACCTCTCTCCAGTGGACAGGGAAAAACTTTCAAAAACACTATCAGTGAGGTAAAGTTTCAGTATTCAATGGGAGGATAGCAGGAGAGAGACCTTCTTCCAAGGTGTTCAGGTGTCTTTACAATGACAATATGAAAAAGTATAAATGAAATAGCTGAAATTCAAAAACCTATTGAGACACCTCTCTCCAGTGGACAGGGAAAAACTTTCCAAAACATGCTCAGTGAGGTCAAATTGGAGTGTTCCCTGGGAAGATAGCACAAGAGAGACATTCTTCCAAGGTGTTCAGGTGTCTTTACAATGACCATAAGAAAAAGTATAAATGAAATAGCTGAAATTCAAAAACCTATTGAGACACCTTTCTCCAGTGGATAGGGAACACCCTCAAAAATCCCTTTTAGTGAGATCAAATTAGCGCATTAAAGAGGATTATTCAGGTTATGAATGCATATTCTTGTGACTAAGAGAGATATGTAGATAACAAAAGATTTTCTGCATTGAACAATTGAAAAAGTCAGGTAGCTTTGAGAACTAACTCAGCTTCGGAGCTGGAATGTCTGCACCAACGACGCCTGGCTTCGATCTGCGAGCTATGCATCGCAGAGAGCCCCATTTATTTGGGCCTTGCCGTCTCGCACCTTCCAAACCCCTAGGCAAGAGCTAGCCCTCTTACATACACAGGCATAGTGATGTCAACACAAATACACTTAAGCAGGTACAAAAAACTATCAGGAATAATAACAGCAGTAGTAGGAGGCATCAGGCAAGACCACAGCAGCAGTGTAACCACGACACACGATCCAGGTGTAGTTGCAAGTTGAGGAAGCCTGCAAGACAGGGGAACACAAAGACTGCAGAAGAAGCCAAGTTAGTTACATGCATAAAGCAGAGTTAAATCTTCAATTATTTAGGTACAAATGCACTTGAAAAAGGCTATGGAGACACCTGTCTCCAGTGGACTGGGAAAAACATTCAAAAACACTATCAGTGAGGTAAAGATGCAGTGTTCCCTGGGAAGATAGCACAATAGAGACCTTCTTCCAAGGTGTTCAGGTGTCTTTACAATGACCAAAAGAAAAAGTATAAATGAAATAGCTGCAGTTCAAAAACCTATTGAGACACCTCTCTCCAGTGGACAGGGAAAAACTTTCCAAAACATGCTCAGTGAGGTCAAATTGGAGTTTTCCCTGGGAAGATAGCAGAAGAGAGACCTTCTTCCAAGGTGTTCAGGTGTCTTTACAATGACAATAAGAAAAAGTATAAATGAAATAGCTGAAATTCAAAAACCTATTGAGACACCTCTCTCCAGTGAACAGGGAAAAACGTTCAATACATGCTCAGTGCGGTAAAATTGAACTGTTCCCTGGGAAGATAGCACAAGAGAGACCTTCTTCCAAGGTGTTCAGGTGTCTTTACAATAATAATGAGAAAAAGTATAAATTAAATAGCTGAAATTCAAAAACCTATTGAGACACCTCTCTCCAGTGAACAGGGAAAAACGTTCAATACATGCTCAGTGAGGTAAAATTGGAGTGTTCCCTGGGAAAATAGCACAAGAGAGACCTTCTTCCAAGGTGTTCAGGCGTCTTTACAATGACCATAAGAAAAAGTATAAATGAAATAGCTGAAATTCAAAAACCTATTGAGACACCTCTCTCCAGTGGACAGGGAAAAACATTCTAAAACATGCTCAGTGAGGTAAAATTGGAGTGTTCCCTGGGAAGATAGCACAAGAGAGACCTTCTTCCAAGGTGTTCAGGTGTCTTTACAATGACAATAACAAAAAGTACAAATGAAATAGCTGAAATTCAAAAACCTATTGAGACACCTTTCTCCAGTGGACAATGAACACCCTCAAAAATCCCTTTTAGTGAGATCAAATTAGCACACTTAAGAGGATTATTCAGGTTATGAATGCATATTCTTGTGACTAAGAGAGATATGTAGATAACAAAAGATTTTCTGCATTGAACAATTGAAAAAGTCAGGTAGCTTTGAGAACTAACTCAGCTTCGGAGCTGGAATGTCTGCACCAACGACGCCTGGCTTCGATCTGCGAGCTATGCATCGCAGAGAGCCCCATTTATTTGGGCCTTGCCGTCTCGCACCTTCCAAACCCCTAGGCAAGAGCTAGCCCTCTTACATACACAGGCATAGTGATGTCAACACAAATACACTTAAGCAAGTACAAAAAACTATCAGGAATAATAACAGCAGTAGTAGGAGGCATCAGGCAAGACCACAGCAGCAGTGTAACCACGACACACGATCCAGGTGTAGTTGCAAGTTGAGGAAGCCTGCAAGACAGTGGAACACAAAGACTGCAGAAGAAGCCAAGTTAGTTACATGCATGAAGCAGAGTTAAATCTTCAATTATTTAGGTACAAATGCACTGGAAAAAGGCTATGGAGACACCTCTCTCCAGTGGACTGGGAAAAACATTCAAAAACACTATCAGTGAGGTAAAGATGCAGTGTTCCCTGGGAAGATAGCACGAGAGAGACCTTCTTCCAAGGTGTTCAGGTGTCTTTACAATGACCATAAGAAAGAGTATAAATGAAATAGCTGCAGTTCAAAAACCTATTGAGACACCTCTCTCCAGTGGACAGGGAAAAACGTTCTAAAACATGCTCAGTGAAGTAAAATTGGAGTGTTCCCTGGGAAGATAGCACAAGAGAGACCTTCTTCCAAGGTGTTCAGGTGTCATTCCAATGAAAAAAAAAAAAAAAAATACAAATGAAATACCTGAAATTCAAAAACCTATTGAGACACCTCTCTCCAGTGGACAGGGAAAAACTTTCCAAAACATGCTCAGTGAGGTCAATTTGGAGTGTTCCCTGGGAAGATAGCACAAGAGAGACCTTCTTCCAAGGTATTCAGGTGTCTTTACAATGACAATAAGAAAAAGTATAAATGAAATAGCTGAAATTCAAAAACCTATTGAGACACCTCTCTCCAGTGGACAGGGAAAAACTTTCCAAAACATGCTCAGTGAGGTAAAATTGGAGTGTTCCCTGGGAAGATAGCACAAGAGAGACATTCTTCCAAGGTGTTCAGGTGTCTTTACAATGACAATAAGAAAAAGTAAAAATGAAATAGCTGAAATTCAAAAACCTATTGAGACACCTCTCTCCAGTGGACAGGGAACACCCTCAAAAATCCCTTTTAGTGAGATCAAATTAGCGCATTAAAGAGGATTATTCAGGTTATGAACGCATATTCTTGTGACTAAGAGAGATATGTAGATAACAAAAGATTTTCTGCATTGAACAATTGAAAAAGTCAGGTAGCTTTGAGAACTAACTCAGCTTCGGAGCTGGAATGTCTGCACCAACGACGCCTGGCTTCGATCTGCGAGCTATGCATCGCAGAGAGCCCCATTTATTTGGGCCTTGCCGTCTCGCACCTTCCAAACCCCTAGGCAAGAGCTAGCCCTCTTACATACACAGGCATAGTGATGTCGACACAAATACACTTAAGCAAGTACAAAAAACTATCAGGAATAATAACAGCAGTAGTAGGAGGCATCAGGCAAGACCACAGCAGCAGTGTAACCACGACACACGATCCAGGTGTAGTTGCAAGTTGAGGAAGCCTGCAAGACAGTGGAACACAAAGACTGCAGAAGAAGCCAAGTTAGTTACATGCATGAAGCAGAGTTAAATCTTCAATTATTTAGGTACAAATGCACTTGAAAAAGGCTATGGAGACACCTCTCTCCAGTGGACTGGGAAAAACATTCAAAAACACTATCAGTGAGGTAAAGATGCAGTGTTCCCTGGGAAGATAGCACAATAGAGACCTTCTTCCAAGGTGTTCAGGTGTCTTTACAATGACCATAAGAAAAAGTATAAATGAAATAGCTGAAATTCAAAAACCTATTGAGACACCTCTCTCCAGTGGACAGGGAAAAACTTTCCAAAACATGCTCAGTGAGGTCAAATTGGAGTTTTCCCTGGGAAGATAGCACAAGAGAGACCTTCTTCGAAGGTCTTCAGGTGTCATTCCAATGACAAAAAAAAAAAAAAATACAAATGAAAGAGCTGAAATTCAAAAACCTATTGAGACACCTCTCTCCGGTGGACAGGGAAAAACTTTCCAAAACATGCTCAGTGAGGTCAAATTGGAGTGTTCCCTGGGAAGATAGCACAAGAGAGACCTTCTTCCAAGGTATTCAGGTGTCTTCACAATGACAATAAGAAAAAGTATAAATGAAATAGCTGAAATTCAAAAACCTATTGAGACACCTCTCTCCAGTGAACAGGGAAAAACGTTCAAAACATGCTCAGTGAGGTCAATTTGGAGTGTTCCCTGGGAAGATAGCACAAGAGAGACCTTCTTCCAAGGTATTCAGGTGTCTTTACAATGACAATAAGAAAAAGTATAAATGAAATAGCTGAAATTCAAAAACCTATTGAGACACCTCTCTCCAGTGAACAGGGAACACCCTCAAAAATCCCTTTTAGTGAGATCAAATTAGCGCATTAAAGAGGATTATTCAGGTTATGAACGCATATTCTTGTGACTAAGAGAGATATGTAGATAACAAAAGATTTTCTGCATTGAACAATTGAAAAAGTCAGGTAGCTTTGAGAACTAACTCAGCTTCGGAGCTGGAATGTCTGCACCAACGACGCCTGGCTTCGATCTGCGAGCTATGCATCGCAGAGAGCCCCATTTATTTGGGCCTTGCCGTCTCGCACCTTCCAAACCCCTAGGCAAGAGCTAGCCCTCTTACATACACAGGCATAGTGATGTCAACACAAATACACTTAAGCAAGTACAAAAAACTATCAGGAATAATAACAGCAGTAGTAGGAGGCATCAGGCAAGACCACAGCAGCAGTGTAACCACGACACACGATCCAGGTGTAGTTGCAAGTTGAGGAAGCCTGCAAGACAGTGGAACACAAAGACTGCAGAAGAAGCCAAGTTAGTTACATGCATAAAGCAGAGTTAAATCTTCAATTATTTAGGTACAAATGCACTGGAAAAAGGCTATGGAGACACCTCTCTCCAGTGAACAGGGAAAAACGTTCAATACATGCTCAGTGAGGTAAAATTGGAGTGTTCCCTGGGAAGATAGCACAAGAGAGACCTTCTTCCAAGGTGTTCAGGTGTCTTTACAATGACCATAAGAAAAAGTATAAATGAAATAGCTGAAATTCAAAAACCTATTGAGACACCTCTCTCCAGTGGACAGGGAAAAACTTTCCAAAACATGCTCAGTGAGGTCAATTTGGAGTGTTCCCTGGGAAGATAGCACAAGAGAGACCTTCTTCCAAGGTGTTCAGGTGTCTTTACAATGACAATAAGAAAAAGTATAAATGAAATAGCTGAAATTCAAAAACCTATTGAGACACCTCTCTCCAGTGGACAGGGAAAAACGTTCCAAAACATGCTCAGTGAGGTAAAATTGGAGTGTTCCCTGGGAAGATAGCAGAAGAGAGACCTTCTTCCAAGGTGTTCAGGTGTCTTTACAATGACAATAAGAAAAAGTATAAATGAAATAGCTGAAATTCAAAAACCTATTGAGACACCTTTCTCCAGTGGACAGGGAACACCCTCAAAAATCCCTTTTAGTGAGATCAAATTAGCGCATTAAAGAGGATTATTCAGGTTATGAATGCATATTCTTGTGACTAAGAGAGATATGTAGATAACAAAAGATTTTCTGCATTGAACAATTGAAAAAGTCAGGTAGCTTTGAGAACTAACTCAGCTTCGGAGCTGGAATGTCTGCACCAACGACGCCTGGCTTCGATCTGCGAGCTATGCATCGCAGAGAGCCCCATTTATTTGGGCCTTGCCGTCTCGCACCTTCCAAACCCCTAGGCAAGAGCTAGCCCTCTTACATACACAGGCATAGTGATGTCAACACAAATACACTTAAGCAGGTACAAAAAACTATCAGGAATAATAACAGCAGTAGTAGGAGGCATCAGGCAAGACCACAGCAGCAGTGTAACCACGACACACGATCCAGGTGTAGTTGCAAGTTGAGGAAGCCTGCAAGACAGTGGAACACAAAGACTGCAGAAGAAGCCAAGTGAGTTACATGCATGAAGCAGAGTTAAATCTTCAATTATTTAGGTACAAATGCACTGGAAAAAGGCTATGGAGACACCTCTCTCCAGTGGACTGGGAAAAACATTCAAAAACACTATCAGTGAGGTAAAGATGCAGTGTTCCCTGGGAAGATAGCACGAGAGAGACCTTCTTCCAAGGTGTTCAGGTGTCTTTACAATGACCATAAGAAAGAGTATAAATGAAATAGCTGTAGTTCAAAAACCTATTGAGACACCTCTCTCCAGTGGACAGGGAAAAACGTTCTAAAACATGCTCAGTGAAGTAAAATTGGAGTGTTCCCTGGGAAGATAGCACAAGAGAGACCTTCTTCCAAGGTGGTCAGGTGTCATTCCAATGACAAAAAAAAAAAAAAAATACAAATGAAATAGCTGAAATTCAAAAACCTATTGAGACACCTCTCTCCAGTGGACAGGGAAAAACTTTCCAAAACATGCTCAGTGAGGTCAATTTGGAGTGTTCCCTGGGAAGATAGCACAAGAGAGACCTTCTTCCAAGGTATTCAGGTGTCTTTACAATGACAATAAGAAAAAGTATAAATGAAATAGCTGAAATTCAAAAACCTATTGAGACACCTCTCTCCAGTGGACAGGGAAAAACTTTCAAAAACATAATCAGTGAGGTAAAATTGGAGTGTTCCATGGGAAGATAGCACAAGAGAGACCTTCTTCCAAGGTGTTCAGGTGTCTTTACAATGACAATAAGAAAAAGTATAAATGAAATAGCTGAAATTAAAAATCCTATTGAGACACCTCTCTCCAGTGGACAGGGAAAAACTTTCCAAAACATGCTCAGTGAGGTTAAATTGGAGTGTTCCCTGGGAAGATAGCACAAGAGAGACCTTCTTCCAAGGTGTTCAGGTGTCATACGAATGACAAAAAAAAACAAAAACAAATACAAATGAAATAGCTGAAATTCAAAAACCTATTGAGACACCTCTCTCCGGTGGACAGGGAAAAACTTTCCAAAACATGCTCAGTGAGGTCAAATTGGAGTGTTCCCTGGGAAGACAGCACAAGAGAGACCTTCTTCCAAGGTGTTCAGGTGTCTTCACAATGACAATAAGAAAAAGTATAAATGAAATAGCTGAAATTCAAAAACCTATTGAGACACCTCTCTCCAGTGAACAGGGAAAAACGTTCAATACATGCTCAGTGAGGTAAAATTGGAGTGTTCCCTGGGAAGATAGCACAAGAGAGACCTTCTTCCAAGGTGTTCAGGTGTCTTTACAATGACCATAAGAAAAAGTATAAATGAAATAGCTGAAATTCAAAAACCTATTGAGACACCTCTCTCCAGTGGACAGGGAAAAACTTTCCAAAACATGCTCAGTGAGGTCAATTTGGAGTGTTCCCTGGGAAGATAGCACAAGAGAGACCTTCTTCCAAGGTGTTCAGGTGTCTTTACAATGACAATAAGAAAAAGTATAAATGAAATAGCTGAAATTCAAAAACCTATTGAGACACCTCTCTCCAGTGGACAGGGAAAAACGTTCCAAAACATGCTCAGTGAGGTAAAATTGGAGTGTTCCCTGGGAAGATAGCACAAGAGAGACCTTCTTCCAAGGTGTTCAGGTGTCTTTACAATGACAATAAGAAAAAGTATAAATGAAATAGCTGAAATTCAAAAACCTATTGAGACACCTTTCTCCAGTGGACAGGGAACACCCTCAAAAATCCCTTTTAGTGAGATCAAATTAGCGCATTAAAGAGGATTATTCAGGTTATGAATGCATATTCTTGTGACTAAGAGAGATATGTAGATAACAAAAGATTTTCTGCATTGAACAATTGAAAAAGTCAGGTAGCTTTGAGAACTAACTCAGCTTCGGAGCTGGAATGTCTGCACCAACGACGCCTGGCTTCGATCTGCGAGCTATGCATCGCAGAGAGCCCCATTTATTTGGGCCTTGCCGTCTCGCACCTTCCAAACCCCTAGGCAAGAGCTAGCCCTCTTACATACACAGGCATAGTGATGTCAACACAAATACACTTAAGCAGGTACAAAAAACTATCAGGAATAATAACAGCAGTAGTAGGAGGCATCAGGCAAGACCACAGCAGCAGTGTAACCACGACACACGATCCAGGTGTAGTTGCAAGTTGAGGAAGCCTGCAAGACAGGGGAACACAAAGACTGCAGAAGAAGCCAAGTTAGTTACATGCATAAAGCAGAGTTAAATCTTCAATTATTTAGGTACAAATGCACTGGAAAAAGGCTATGGAGACACCTCTCTCCAGTGGACTGGGAAAAACATTCAAAAACACTATCAGTGAGGTAAAGATGCAGTGTTCCCTGGGAAGATAGCACGAGAGAGACCTTCTTCCAAGGTGTTCAGGTGTCATTCCAATGACAAAAAAAAAAAAAAATACAAATGAAATAGCTGCAGTTCAAAAACCTATTGAGACACCTCTCTCCAGTGAACAGGGAAAAACGTTCTAAAACATGCTCAGTGAAGTAAAATTGGAGTGTTCCCTGGGAAGATAGCACAAGAGAGACCTTCTTCCAAGGTGTTCAGGTGTCATTCCAATGACAAAAAAAAAAAAAAAATACAAATGAAATAGCTGAAATTCAAAAACCTATTGAGACACCTCTCTCCAGTGGACAGGGAAAAACTTTCCAAAACATGCTCAGTGAGGTCAATTTGGAGTGTTCCCTGGGAAGATAGCACAAGAGAGACCTTCTTCCAAGGTATTCAGGTGTCTTTACAATGACAATAAGAAAAAGTATAAATGAAATAGCTGAAATTCAAAAACCTATTGAGACACCTCTCTCCAGTGAACAGGGAAAAACGTTCAATACATGCTCAGTGAGGTAAAATTGGAGTGTTCCCTGGGAAGATAGCACAAGAGAGACCTTCTTCCAAGGTGTTCAGGTGTCTTTACAATGACCATAAGAAAAAGTATAAATGAAATAGCTGAAATTCAAAAACCTATTGAGACACCTTTCTCCAGTGGACAATGAACACCCTCAAAAATCCCTTTTAGTGAGATCAAATTATCGCACTTAAGAGGATTATTCAGGTTATGAATGCATATACTTGTGACTAAGAGAGATATGTAGATAACAAAAGATTTTCTGCATTGAACAATTGAAAAAGTCAGGTAGCTTTGAGAACTAACTCAGCTTCGGAGCTGGAATGTCTGCACCAACGACGCCTGGCTTCGATCTGCGAGCTATGCATCGCAGAGAGCCCCATTTATTTGGGCCTTGCCGTCTCGCACCTTCCAAACCCCTAGGCAAGAGCTAGCCCTCTTACATACACAGGCATAGTGATGTCAACACAAATACACTTAAGCAGGTACAAAAAACTATCAGGAATAATAACAGCAGTAGTAGGAGGCATCAGGCAAGACCACAGCAGCAGTGTAACCACGACACACGATCCAGGTGTAGTTGCAAGTTGAGGAAGCCTGCAAGACAGTGGAACACAAAGACTGCAGAAGAAGCCAAGTTAGTTACATGCATGAAGCAGAGTTAAATCTTCAATTATTTAGGTACAAATGCACTGGAAAAAGGCTATGGAGACACCTCTCTCCAGTGGACTGGGAAAAACATTCAAAAACACTATCAGTGAGGTAAAGATGCAGTGTTCCCGGGGAAGATAGCACGAGAGAGACCTTCTTCCAAGGTGTTCAGGTGTCTTTACAATGACCATAAGAAAGAGTATAAATGAAATAGCTGCAGTTCAAAAACCTATTGAGACACCTCTCTCCAGTGGACAGGGAAAAACGTTCTAAAACATGCTCAGTGAAGTAAAATTGGAGTGTTCCCTGGGAAGATAGCACAAGAGAGACCTTCTTCCAAGGTGTTCAGGTGTCATTCCAATGACAAAAAAAAATAAAAAATACAAATGAAATAGCTGAAATTCAAAAACCTATTGAGACACCTCTCTCCAGTGGACAGGGAAAAACTTTCCAAAACATGCTCAGTGAGGTCAATTTGGAGTGTTCCCTGGGAAGATAGCACAAGAGAGACCTTCTTCCAAGGTATTCAGGTGTCTTTACAATGACAATAAGAAAAAGTATAAATGAAATAGCTGAAATTCAAAAACCTATTGAGACACCTCTCTCCAGTGGACAGGGAAAAACTTTCCAAAACATGCTCAGTGAGGTCAATTTGGAGTGTTCCCTGGGAAGATAGCACAAGAGAGACCTTCTTCCAAGGTGTTCAGGTGTCTTTACAATGACAATAAGAAAAAGTATAAATGAAATAGCTGAAATTCAAAAACCTATTGAGACACCTTTCTCCAGTGGACAGGGAACACCCTCAAAAATCCCTTTTAGTGAGATCAAATTAGCGCATTAAAGAGGATTATTCAGGTTATGAATGCATATTCTTGTGACTAAGAGAGATATGTAGATAACAAAAGATTTTCTGCATTGAACAATTGAAAAAGTCAGGTAGCTTTGAGAACTAACTCAGCTTCGGAGCTGGAATGTCTGCACCAACGACGCCTGGCTTCGATCTGCGAGCTATGCATCGCAGAGAGCCCCATTTATTTGGGCCTTGCCGTCTCGCACCTTCCAAACCCCTAGGCAAGAGCTAGCCCTCTTACATACACAGGCATAGTGATGTCAACACAAATACACTTAAGCAGGTACAAAAAACTATCAGGAATAATAACAGCAGTAGTAGGAGGCATCAGGCAAGACCACAGCAGCAGTGTAACCACGACACATGAGCCAGGTGTAGTTGCAAGTTGAGGAAGCCTGCAAGACAGTGGAACACAAAGACTGCAGAAGAAGCCAAGTTAGTTACATGCATAAAGCAGAGTTAAATCTTCAATTATTTAGGTACAAATGCACTTGAAAAAGGCTATGGAGACACCTCTCTCCAGTGGACTGGGAAAAACATTCAAAAACACTATCAGTGAGGTAAAGATGCAGTGTTCCCTGGGAAGATAGCACGAGAGAGACCTTCTTCCAAGGTGTTCAGGTGTCATTCCAATGACAAAAAAAAAAAAAAATACAAATGAAATAGCTGCAGTTCAAAAACCTATTGAGACACCTCTCTCCAGTGAACAGGGAAAAACGTTCTAAAACATGCTCAGTGAAGTAAAATTGGAGTGTTCCCTGGGAAGATAGCACAAGAGAGACCTTCTTCCAAGGTGTTCAGGTGTCATTCCAATGACAAAAAAAAAAAAAAAATACAAATGAAATAGCTGAAATTCAAAAACCTATTGAGACACCTCTCTCCAGTGGACAGGGAAAAACTTTCCAAAACATGCTCAGTGAGGTCAATTTGGAGTGTTCCCTGGGAAGATAGCACAAGAGAGACCTTCTTCCAAGGTATTCAGGTGTCTTTACAATGACAATAAGAAAAAGTATAAATGAAATAGCTGAAATTCAAAAACCTATTGAGACACCTCTCTCCAGTGGACAGGGAAAAACTTTCCAAAACATGCTCAGTGAGGTCAATTTGGAGTGTTCCCTGGGAAGATAGCACAAGAGAGACCTTCTTCCAAGGTATTCAGGTGTCTTTACAATGACCATAAGAAAAAGTATAAATGAAATAGCTGAAATTCAAAAACCTATTGAGACACCTCTCTCCAGTGGACAGGGAAAAACTTTCCAAAACATGCTCAGTGAGGTAAAATTGGAGTGTTCCCTGGGAAGATAGCACAAGAGAGACATTCTTCCAAGGTGTTCAGGTGTCTTTACAATGACCATAAGAAAAAGTATAAATGAAATAGCTGAAATTCAAAAACCTATTGAGACACCTCTCTCTAGTGGATAGGGAACACCCTCAAAAATCCCTTTTAGTGAGATCAAATTAGCGCATTAAAGAGGATTATTCAGGTTATGAATGCATATTCTTGTGACTAAGAGAGATATGTAGATAACAAAAGATTTTCTGCATTGAACAATTGAAAAAGTCAGGTAGCTTTGAGAACTAACTCAGCTTCGGAGCTGGAATGTCTGCACCAACGACGCCTGGCTTCGATCTGCGAGCTATGCATCGCAGAGAGCCCCATTTATTTGGGCCTTGCCGTCTCGCACCTTCCAAACCCCTAGGCAAGAGCTAGCCCTCTTACATACACAGGCATAGTGATGTCAACACAAATACACTTAAGCAAGTACAAAAAACTATCAGGAATAATAACAGCAGTAGTAGGAGGCATCAGGCAAGACCACAGCAGCAGTGTAACCACGACACACGATCCAGGTGTAGTTGCAAGTTGAGGAAGCCTGCAAGACAGTGGAACACAAAGACTGCAGAAGAAGCCAAGTTAGTTACATGCATAAAGCAGAGTTAAATCTTCAATTATTTAGGTACAAATGCACTGGAAAAAGGCTATGGAGACACCTCTCTCCAGTGGACTGGGAAAAACATTCAAAAACACTATCAGTGAGGTAAAGATGCAGTGTTCCCTGGGAAGATAGCACAATAGAGACCTTCTTCCAAGGTGTTCAGGTGTCTTTACAATGACCATAAGAAAGAGTATAAATGAAATAGCTGCAGTTCAAAAACCTATTGAGACACCTCTCTCCAGTGGACAGGGAAAAACTTTCCAAAACATGCTCAGTGAGGTCAAATTGTAGTTTTCCCTGGGAAGATAGCACAAGAGAGACCTTCTTCCAAGGTGTTCAGGTGTCTTTACAATGACAATAAGAAAAAGTATAAATGAAATAGCTGAAATTCAAAAACCTATTGAGACACCTCTCTCCAGTGGACAGGGAAAAACTTTCCAAAACATGCTCAGTGAGGTAAAATTGGAGTGTTCCCTGGGAAGATAGCAGAAGAGAGACCTTCTTCCAAGGTGTTCAGGTGTCTTTACAATGACAATAAGAAAAAGTATAAATGAAATAGCTGAAATTAAAAAACCTATTGAGACACCTTTCTCCAGTGGAATGGGAACACCCTCAAAAATCCCTTTTAGTGAGATCAAATTAGCGCATTAAAGAGGATTATTCAGGTTATGAATGCATATTCTTGTGACTAAGAGAGATATGTAGATAACAAAAGATTTTCTGCATTGAACAATTGAAAAAGTCAGGTAGCTTTGAGAACTAACTCAGCTTCGGAGCTGGAATGTCTGCACCAACGACGCCTGGCTTCGATCTGCGAGCTATGCATCGCAGAGAGCCCCATTTATTTGGGCCTTGCCGTCTCGCACCTTCCAAACCCCTAGGCAAGAGCTAGCCCTCTTACATACACAGGCATAGTGATGTCAACACAAATACACTTAAGCAGGTACAACAAACTATCAGGAATAATAACAGCAGTAGTAGGAGGCATCAGGCAAGACCACAGCAGCAGTGTAACCACGACACACGATCCAGGTGTAGTTGCAAGTTGAGGAAGCCTGCAAGACAGTGGAACACAAAGACTGCAGAAGAAGCCAAGTTAGTTACATGCATAAAGCAGAGTTAAATCTTCAATTATTTAGGTACAAATGCACTTGAAAAAGGCTATGGAGAAACCTCTCTCCAGTGGACTGGGAAAAACATTCAAAAACACTATCAGTGAGGTAAAGATGCAGTGTTCCCTGGGAAGATAGCACAATAGAGACCTTCTTCCAAGGTGTTCAGGTGTCTTTACAATGACCATAAGAAAAAGTATAAATGAAATAGCTGAAATTCAAAAACCTATTGAGACACCTCTCTCCAGTGGACAGGGAAAAACTTTCCAAAACATGCTCAGTGAGGTCAAATTGGAGTTTTCCCTGAGAAGATAGCACAAGAGAGACCTTCTTCGAAGGTGTTCAGGTGTCATTCCAATGACAAAAAAAAAAAAAAAAATACAAATGAAATAGCTGAAATTCAAAAACCTATTGAGACACCTCTCTCCAGTGAACAGGGAAAAACGTTCAATACATGCTCAGTGAGGTAAAATTGGAGTGTTCCCTGGGAAGATAGCACAAGAGAGACCTTCTTCCAAGGTGTTCAGGTGTCTTTACAATGACCATAAGAAAAAGTATAAATGAAATAGCTGAAATTCAAAAACCTATTGAGACACCTCTCTCCAGTGGACAGGGAAAAACTTTCAAAAACACTATCAGTGAGGTAAAATTGGAGTGTTCCATGGGAAGATAGCACAAGAGAGACCTTCTTCCAGGGTGTTCAGGTGTCTTTACAATGACAATAAGAAAAAGTATAAATGAAATAGCTGAAATTCAAAAACCTATTGAGACACCTCTCTCCAGTGGACAGGGAAAAACTTTCCAAAACATGCTCAGTGAGGTAAAATTGGAGTGTTCCCTGGGAAGATAGCACAAGAGAGACATTCTTCCAAGGTGTTCAGGTGTCTTTACAATGACCATAAGAAAAAGTATGAATGAAATAGCTGAAATTCAAAAACCTATTGAGACACCTTTCTCCAGTGGACAGGGAACACCCTCAAAAATCCCTTTTAGTGAGATCAAATTAGCGCATTAAAGAGGATTATTCAGGTTATGAACGCATATTCTTGTGACTAAGAGAGATATGTAGATAACAAAAGATTTTCTGCATTGAACAATTGAAAAAGTCAGGTAGCTTTGAGAACTAACTCAGCTTCGGAGCTGGAATGTCTGCACCAACGACGCCTGGCTTCGATCTGCGAGCTATGCATCGCAGAGAGCCCCATTTATTTGGGCCTTGCCGTCTCGCACCTTCCAAACCCCTAGGCAAGAGCTAGCCCTCTTACATACACAGGCATAGTGATGTCAACACAAATACACTTAAGCAAGTACAACAAACTATCAGGAATAATAACAGCAGTAGTAGGAGGCATCAGGCAAGACCACAGCAGCAGTGTAACCACGACACACGATCCAGGTGTAGTTGCAAGTTGAGGAAGCCTGCAAGACAGTGGAACACAAAGACTGCAGAAGAAGCCAAGTTAGTTACATGCATGAAGCAGAGTTAAATCTTCAATTATTTAGGTACAAATGCACTGGAAAAAGGCTATGGAGACACCTCTCTCCAGTGGACTGGGAAAAACATTCAAAAACACTATCAGTGAGGTAAAGATGCAGTGTTCCCGGGGAAGATAGCACGAGAGAGACCTTCTTCCAAGGTGTTCAGGTGTCTTTACAATGACCATAAGAAAAAGTATAAATGAAATAGCTGCAGTTCAAAAACCTATTGAGACACCTCTCTCCAGTGGACTGGGAAAAACTTTCCAAAACATGCTCAGTGAGGTCAATTTGGAGTGTTCCCTGGGAAGATAGCACAAGAGAGACCTTCTTCCAAGGTGTTCAGGTGTCTTTACAATGACAATAAGAAAAAGTATAAATGAAATAGCTGAAATTCAAAAACCTATTGAGACACCTCTCTCCAGTGGACAGGGAAAAACGTTCCAAAACATGCTCAGTGAGGTAAAATTGGAGTGTTCCCTGGGAAGATAGCACAAGAGAGACCTTCTTCCAAGGTGTTCAGGTGTCTTTACAATGACAATAAGAAAAAGTATAAATGAAATAGCTGAAATTCAAAAACCTATTGAGACACCTTTCTCCAGTGGAATGGGAACACCCTCAAAAATCCCTTTTAGTGAGATCAAATTAGCGCATTAAAGAGGATTATTCAGGTTATGAATGCATATTCTTGTGACTAAGAGAGATATGTAGATAACAAAAGATTTTCTGCATTGAACAATTGAAAAAGTCAGGTAGCTTTGAGAACTAACTCAGCTTCGGAGCTGGAATGTCTGCACCAACGACGCCTGGCTTCGATCTGCGAGCTATGCATCGCAGAGAGCCCCATTTATTTGGGCCTTGCCGTCTCGCACCTTCCAAACCCCTAGGCAAGAGCTAGCCCTCTTACATACACAGGCATAGTGATGTCAACACAAATACACTTAAGCAGGTACAAAAAACTATCAGGAATAATAACAGCAGTAGTAGGAGGCATCAGGCAAGACCACAGCAGCAGTGTAACCACGACACACGATCCAGGTGTAGTTGCAAGTTGAGGAAGCCTGCAAGACAGTGGAACACAAAGACTGCAGAAGAAGCCAAGTGAGTTACATGCATGAAGCAGAGTTAAATCTTCAATTATTTAGGTACAAATGCACTGGAAAAAGGCTATGGAGACACCTCTCTCCAGTGGACTGGGAAAAACATTCAAAAACACTATCAGTGAGGTAAAGATGCAGTGTTCCCGGGGAAGATAGCACGAGAGAGACCTTCTTCCAAGGTGTTCAGGTGTCTTTACAATGACCATAAGAAAGAGTATAAATGAAATAGCTGCAGTTCAAAAACCTATTGAGACACCTCTCTCCAGTGGACAGGGAAAAACGTTCTAAAACATGCTCAGTGAAGTAAAATTGGAGTGTTCCCTGGGAAGATAGCACAAGAGAGACCTTCTTCCAAGGTGTTCAGGTGTCATTCCAATGACAAAAAAAAATAAAAAATACAAATGAAATAGCTGAAATTCAAAAACCTATTGAGACACCTCTCTCCAGTGGACAGGGAAAAACTTTCCAAAACATGCTCAGTGAGGTCAATTTGGAGTGTTCCCTGGGAAGATAGCACAAGAGAGACCTTCTTCCAAGGTATTCAGGTGTCTTTACAATGACAATAAGAAAAAGTATAAATGAAATAGCTGAAATTCAAAAACCTATTGAGACACCTCTCTCCAGTGGACAGGGAAAAACTTTCCAAAACATGCTCAGTGAGGTCAATTTGGAGTGTTCCCTGGGAAGATAGCACAAGAGAGACCTTCTTCCAAGGTGTTCAGGTGTCTTTACAATGACAATAAGAAAAAGTATAAATGAAATAGCTGAAATTCAAAAACCTATTGAGACACCTTTCTCCAGTGGACAGGGAACACCCTCAAAAATCCCTTTTAGTGAGATCAAATTAGCGCATTAAAGAGGATTATTCAGGTTATGAATGCATATTCTTGTGACTAAGAGAGATATGTAGATAACAAAAGATTTTCTGCATTGAACAATTGAAAAAGTCAGGTAGCTTTGAGAACTAACTCAGCTTCGGAGCTGGAATGTCTGCACCAACGACGCCTGGCTTCGATCTGCGAGCTATGCATCGCAGAGAGCCCCATTTATTTGGGCCTTGCCGTCTCGCACCTTCCAAACCCCTAGGCAAGAGCTAGCCCTCTTACATACACAGGCATAGTGATGTCAACACAAATACACTTAAGCAGGTACAAAAAACTATCAGGAATAATAACAGCAGTAGTAGGAGGCATCAGGCAAGACCACAGCAGCAGTGTAACCACGACACATGAGCCAGGTGTAGTTGCAAGTTGAGGAAGCCTGCAAGACAGTGGAACACAAAGACTGCAGAAGAAGCCAAGTTAGTTACATGCATAAAGCAGAGTTAAATCTTCAATTATTTAGGTACAAATGCACTTGAAAAAGGCTATGGAGACACCTCTCTCCAGTGGACTGGGAAAAACATTCAAAAACACTATCAGTGAGGTAAAGATGCAGTGTTCCCTGGGAAGATAGCACGAGAGAGACCTTCTTCCAAGGTGTTCAGGTGTCATTCCAATGACAAAAAAAAAAAAAAAATACAAATGAAATAGCTGCAGTTCAAAAACCTATTGAGACACCTCTCTCCAGTGAACAGGGAAAAACGTTCTAAAACATGCTCAGTGAAGTAAAATTGGAGTGTTCCCTGGGAAGATAGCACAAGAGAGACCTTCTTCCAAGGTGTTCAGGTGTCATTCCAATGACAAAAAAAAAAAAAAAATACAAATGAAATAGCTGAAATTCAAAAACCTATTGAGACACCTCTCTCCAGTGGACAGGGAAAAACTTTCCAAAACATGCTCAGTGAGGTCAATTTGGAGTGTTCCCTGGGAAGATAGCACAAGAGAGACCTTCTTCCAAGGTATTCAGGTGTCTTTACAATGACAATAAGAAAAAGTATAAATGAAATAGCTGAAATTCAAAAACCTATTGAGACACCTCTCTCCAGTGGACAGGGAAAAACTTTCCAAAACATGCTCAGTGAGGTCAATTTGGAGTGTTCCCTGGGAAGATAGCACAAGAGAGACCTTCTTCCAAGGTATTCAGGTGTCTTTACAATGACCATAAGAAAAAGTATAAATGAAATAGCTGAAATTCAAAAACCTATTGAGACACCTCTCTCCAGTGGACAGGGAAAAACTTTCCAAAACATGCTCAGTGAGGTAAAATTGGAGTGTTCCCTGGGAAGATAGCACAAGAGAGACATTCTTCCAAGGTGTTCAGGTGTCTTTACAATGACCATAAGAAAAAGTATAAATGAAATAGCTGAAATTCAAAAACCTATTGAGACACCTCTCTCTAGTGGATAGGGAACACCCTCAAAAATCCCTTTTAGTGAGATCAAATTAGCGCATTAAAGAGGATTATTCAGGTTATGAATGCATATTCTTGTGACTAAGAGAGATATGTAGATAACAAAAGATTTTCTGCATTGAACAATTGAAAAAGTCAGGTAGCTTTGAGAACTAACTCAGCTTCGGAGCTGGAATGTCTGCACCAACGACGCCTGGCTTCGATCTGCGAGCTATGCATCGCAGAGAGCCCCATTTATTTGGGCCTTGCCGTCTCGCACCTTCCAAACCCCTAGGCAAGAGCTAGCCCTCTTACATACACAGGCATAGTGATGTCAACACAAATACACTTAAGCAAGTACAAAAAACTATCAGGAATAATAACAGCAGTAGTAGGAGGCATCAGGCAAGACCACAGCAGCAGTGTAACCACGACACACGATCCAGGTGTAGTTGCAAGTTGAGGAAGCCTGCAAGACAGTGGAACACAAAGACTGCAGAAGAAGCCAAGTTAGTTACATGCATGAAGCAGAGTTAAATCTTCAATTATTTAGGTACAAATGCACTTGAAAAAGGCTATTGAGACACCTGTCTCCAGTGGACTGGGAAAAACATTCAAAAACACTATCAGTGAGGTAAAGATGCAGTGTTCCCTGGGAAGATAGCACAATAGAGACCTTCTTCGAAGGTGTTCAGGTGTCATTCCAATGACAAAAAAAAAAAAAAAAATACAAATGAAATAGCTGAAATTCAAAAACCTATTGAGACACCTCTCTCCGGTGGACAGGGAAAAACTTTCCAAAACATGCTCAGTGAGGTCAAATTGGAGTTTTCCCTGGGAAGATAGCACAAGAGAGACCTTCTTCCAAGGTGTTCAGGTGTCTTCACAATGACCATAAGAAAAAGTATAAATGAAATAGCTGAAATTCCAAAACCTATTGAGACACCTTTCTCCAGTGGACAATGAACACCCTCAAAAATCCCTTTTAGTGAGATCAAATTAGCGCACTTAAGAGGATTATTCAGGTTATGAATGCATATTCTTGTGACTAAGAGAGATATGTAGATAACAAAAGATTTTCTGCATTGAACAATTGAAAAAGTCAGGTAGCTTTGAGAACTAACTCAGCTTCGGAGCTGGAATGTCTGCACCAACGACGCCTGGCTTCGATCTGCGAGCTATGCATCGCAGAGAGCCCCATTTATTTGGGCCTTGCCGTCTCGCACCTTCCAAACCCCTAGGCAAGAGCTAGCCCTCTTACATACACAGGCATAGTGATGTCAACACAAATACACTTAAGCAAGTACAAAAAACTATCAGGAATAATAACAGCAGTAGTAGGAGGCATCAGGCAAGACCACAGCAGCAGTGTAACCACGACACACGATCCAGGTGTAGTTGCAAGTTGAGGAAGCCTGCAAGACAGTGGAACACAAAGACTGCAGAAGAAGCCAAGTTAGTTACATGCATAAAGCAGAGTTAAATCTTCAATTATTTAGGTACAAATGCACTGGAAAAAGGCTATGGAGACACCTCTCTCCAGTGGACTGGGAAAAACATTCAAAAACACTATCAGTGAGGTAAAGATGCAGTGTTCCCTGGGAAGATAGCACAATAGAGACCTTCTTCCAAGGTGTTCAGGTGTCTTTACAATGACCATAAGAAAGAGTATAAATGAAATAGCTGCAGTTCAAAAACCTATTGAGACACCTCTCTCCAGTGGACAGGGAAAAACTTTCCAAAACATGCTCAGTGAGGTCAAATTGTAGTTTTCCCTGGGAAGATAGCACAAGAGAGACCTTCTTCCAAGGTGTTCAGGTGTCTTTACAATGACAATAAGAAAAAGTATAAATGAAATAGCTGAAATTCAAAAACCTATTGAGACACCTCTCTCCAGTGGACAGGGAAAAACTTTCCAAAACATGCTCAGTGAGGTAAAATTGGAGTGTTCCCTGGGAAGATAGCAGAAGAGAGACCTTCTTCCAAGGTGTTCAGGTGTCTTTACAATGACAATAAGAAAAAGTATAAATGAAATAGCTGAAATTAAAAAACCTATTGAGACACCTTTCTCCAGTGGAATGGGAACACCCTCAAAAATCCCTTTTAGTGAGATCAAATTAGCGCATTAAAGAGGATTATTCAGGTTATGAATGCATATTCTTGTGACTAAGAGAGATATGTAGATAACAAAAGATTTTCTGCATTGAACAATTGAAAAAGTCAGGTAGCTTTGAGAACTAACTCAGCTTCGGAGCTGGAATGTCTGCACCAACGACGCCTGGCTTCGATCTGCGAGCTATGCATCGCAGAGAGCCCCATTTATTTGGGCCTTGCCGTCTCGCACCTTCCAAACCCCTAGGCAAGAGCTAGCCCTCTTACATACACAGGCATAGTGATGTCAACACAAATACACTTAAGCAAGTACAACAAACTATCAGGAATAATAACAGCAGTAGTAGGAGGCATCAGGCAAGACCACAGCAGCAGTGTAACCACGACACACGATCCAGGTGTAGTTGCAAGTTGAGGAAGCCTGCAAGACAGTGGAACACAAAGACTGCAGAAGAAGCCAAGTTAGTTACATGCATAAAGCAGAGTTAAATCTTCAATTATTTAGGTACAAATGCACTTGAAAAAGGCTATGGAGAAACCTCTCTCCAGTGGACTGGGAAAAACATTCAAAAACACTATCAGTGAGGTAAAGATGCAGTGTTCCCTGGGAAGATAGCACAATAGAGACCTTCTTCCAAGGTGTTCAGGTGTCTTTACAATGACCATAAGAAAAAGTATAAATGAAATAGCTGAAATTCAAAAACCTATTGAGACACCTCTCTCCAGTGGACAGGGAAAAACTTTCCAAAACATGCTCAGTGAGGTCAAATTGGAGTTTTCCCTGAGAAGATAGCACAAGAGAGACCTTCTTCGAAGGTGTTCAGGTGTCATTCCAATGACAAAAAAAAAAAAAAAAATACAAATGAAATAGCTGAAATTCAAAAACCTATTGAGACACCTCTCTCCAGTGAACAGGGAAAAACGTTCAATACATGCTCAGTGAGGTAAAATTGGAGTGTTCCCTGGGAAGATAGCACAAGAGAGACCTTCTTCCAAGGTGTTCAGGTGTCTTTACAATGACCATAAGAAAAAGTATAAATGAAATAGCTGAAATTCAAAAACCTATTGAGACACCTCTCTCCAGTGGACAGGGAAAAACTTTCAAAAACACTATCAGTGAGGTAAAATTGGAGTGTTCCATGGGAAGATAGCACAAGAGAGACCTTCTTCCAGGATGTTCAGGTGTCTTTACAATGACAATAAGAAAAAGTATAAATGAAATAGCTGAAATTCAAAAACCTATTGAGACACCTCTCTCCAGTGGACAGGGAAAAACTTTCCAAAACATGCTCAGTGAGGTAAAATTGGAGTGTTCCCTGGGAAGATAGCACAAGAGAGACATTCTTCCAAGGTGTTCAGGTGTCTTTACAATGACCATAAGAAAAAGTATGAATGAAATAGCTGAAATTCAAAAACCTATTGAGACACCTTTCTCCAGTGGACAGGGAACACCCTCAAAAATCCCTTTTAGTGAGATCAAATTAGCGCATTAAAGAGGATTATTCAGGTTATGAACGCATATTCTTGTGACTAAGAGAGATATGTAGATAACAAAAGATTTTCTGCATTGAACAATTGAAAAAGTCAGGTAGCTTTGAGAACTAACTCAGCTTCGGAGCTGGAATGTCTGCACCAACGACGCCTGGCTTCGATCTGCGAGCTATGCATCGCAGAGAGCCCCATTTATTTGGGCCTTGCCGTCTCGCACCTTCCAAACCCCTAGGCAAGAGCTAGCCCTCTTACATACACAGGCATAGTGATGTCAACACAAATACACTTAAGCAAGTACAACAAACTATCAGGAATAATAACAGCAGTAGTAGGAGGCATCAGGCAAGACCACAGCAGCAGTGTAACCACGACACACGATCCAGGTGTAGTTGCAAGTTGAGGAAGCCTGCAAGACAGTGGAACACAAAGACTGCAGAAGAAGCCAAGTTAGTTACATGCATAAAGCAGAGTTAAATCTTCAATTATTTAGGTACAAATGCACTGGAAAAAGGCTATGGAGACACCTCTCTCCAGTGGACTGGGAAAAACATTCAAAAACACTATCAGTGAGGTAAAGATGCAGTGTTCCCGGGGAAGATAGCACGAGAGAGACCTTCTTCCAAGGTGTTCAGGTGTCTTTACAATGACCATAAGAAAAAGTATAAATGAAATAGCTGCAGTTCAAAAACCTATTGAGACACCTCTCTCCAGTGGACTGGGAAAAACTTTCCAAAACATGCTCAGTGAGGTCAATTTGGAGTGTTCCCTGGGAAGATAGCACAAGAGAGACCTTCTTCCAAGGTGTTCAGGTGTCTTTACAATGACAATAAGAAAAAGTATAAATGAAATAGCTGAAATTCAAAAACCTATTGAGACACCTCTCTCCAGTGGACAGGGAAAAACGTTCCAAAACATGCTCAGTGAGGTAAAATTGGAGTGTTCCCTGGGAAGATAGCACAAGAGAGACCTTCTTCCAAGGTGTTCAGGTGTCTTTACAATGACAATAAGAAAAAGTATAAATGAAATAGCTGAAATTCAAAAACCTATTGAGACACCTTTCTCCAGTGGAATGGGAACACCCTCAAAAATCCCTTTTAGTGAGATCAAATTAGCGCATTAAAGAGGATTATTCAGGTTATGAATGCATATTCTTGTGACTAAGAGAGATATGTAGATAACAAAAGATTTTCTGCATTGAACAATTGAAAAAGTCAGGTAGCTTTGAGAACTAACTCAGCTTCGGAGCTGGAATGTCTGCACCAACGACGCCTGGCTTCGATCTGCGAGCTATGCATCGCAGAGAGCCCCATTTATTTGGGCCTTGCCGTCTCGCACCTTCCAAACCCCTAGGCAAGAGCTAGCCCTCTTACATACACAGGCATAGTGATGTCAACACAAATACACTTAAGCAGGTACAAAAAACTATCAGGAATAATAACAGCAGTAGTAGGAGGCATCAGGCAAGACCACAGCAGCAGTGTAACCACGACACACGATCCAGGTGTAGTTGCAAGTTGAGGAAGCCTGCAAGACAGTGGAACACAAAGACTGCAGAAGAAGCCAAGTGAGTTACATGCATGAAGCAGAGTTAAATCTTCAATTATTTAGGTACAAATGCACTGGAAAAAGGCTATGGAGACACCTCTCTCCAGTGGACTGGGAAAAACATTCAAAAACACTATCAGTGAGGTAAAGATGCAGTGTTCCCTGGGAAGATAGCACAAGAGAGACCTTCTTCCAAGGTGTTCAGGTGTCTTTACAATGACCATAAGAAAGAGTATAAATGAAATAGCTGTAGTTCAAAAACCTATTGAGACACCTCTCTCCAGTGGACAGGGAAAAACGTTCTAAAACATGCTCAGTGAAGTAAAATTGGAGTGTTCCCTGGGAAGATAGCACAAGAGAGACCTTCTTCCAAGGTGTTCAGGTGTCATTCCAATGACAAAAAAAAATAAAAAATACAAATGAAATAGCTGAAATTCAAAAACCTATTGAGACACCTCTCTCCAGTGGACAGGGAAAAACTTTCCAAAACATGCTCAGTGAGGTCAATTTGGAGTGTTCCCTGGGAAGATAGCACAAGAGAGACCTTCTTCCAAGGTATTCAGGTGTCTTTACAATGACAATAAGAAAAAGTATAAATGAAATAGCTGAAATTCAAAAACCTATTGAGACACCTCTCTCCAGTGGACAGGGAAAAACTTTCCAAAACATGCTCAGTGAGGTAAAATTGGAGTGTTCCCTGGGAAGATAGCACAAGAGAGACCTTCTTCCAAGGTGTTCAGGTGTCTTTACAATGACAATAAGAAAAAGTATAAATGAAATAGCTGAAATTCAAAAACCTATTGAGACACCTTTCTCCAGTGGACAGGGAACACCCTCAAAAATCCCTTTTAGTGAGATCAAATTAGCGCATTAAAGAGGATTATTCAGGTTATGAATGCATATTCTTGTGACTAAGAGAGATATGTAGATAACAAAAGATTTTCTGCATTGAACAATTGAAAAAGTCAGGTAGCTTTGAGAACTAACTCAGCTTCGGAGCTGGAATGTCTGCACCAACGACGCCTGGCTTCGATCTGCGAGCTATGCATCGCAGAGAGCCCCATTTATTTGGGCCTTGCCGTCTCGCACCTTCCAAACCCCTAGGCAAGAGCTAGCCCTCTTACATACACAGGCATAGTGATGTCAACACAAATACACTTAAGCAGGTACAAAAAACTATCAGGAATAATAACAGCAGTAGTAGGAGGCATCAGGCAAGACCACAGCAGCAGTGTAACCACGACACATGAGCCAGGTGTAGTTGCAAGTTGAGGAAGCCTGCAAGACAGTGGAACACAAAGACTGCAGAAGAAGCCAAGTTAGTTACATGCATAAAGCAGAGTTAAATCTTCAATTATTTAGGTACAAATGCACTTGAAAAAGGCTATGGAGACACCTCTCTCCAGTGGACTGGGAAAAACATTCAAAAACACTATCAGTGAGGTAAAGATGCAGTGTTCCCTGGGAAGATAGCACGAGAGAGACCTTCTTCCAAGGTGTTCAGGTGTCATTCCAATGACAAAAAAAAAAAAAAATACAAATGAAATAGCTGCAGTTCAAAAACCTATTGAGACACCTCTCTCCAGTGAACAGGGAAAAACGTTCTAAAACATGCTCAGTGAAGTAAAATTGGAGTGTTCCCTGGGAAGATAGCACAAGAGAGACCTTCTTCCAAGGTGTTCAGGTGTCATTCCAATGACAAAAAAAAAAAAAAAATACAAATGAAATAGCTGAAATTCAAAAACCTATTGAGACACCTCTCTCCAGTGGACAGGGAAAAACTTTCCAAAACATGCTCAGTGAGGTCAATTTGGAGTGTTCCCTGGGAAGATAGCACAAGAGAGACCTTCTTCCAAGGTATTCAGGTGTCTTTACAATGACAATAAGAAAAAGTATAAATGAAATAGCTGAAATTCAAAAACCTATTGAGACACCTCTCTCCAGTGGACAGGGAAAAACTTTCCAAAACATGCTCAGTGAGGTCAATTTGGAGTGTTCCCTGGGAAGATAGCACAAGAGAGACCTTCTTCCAAGGTATTCAGGTGTCTTTACAATGACCATAAGAAAAAGTATAAATGAAATAGCTGAAATTCAAAAACCTATTGAGACACCTCTCTCCAGTGGACAGGGAAAAACTTTCCAAAACATGCTCAGTGAGGTAAAATTGGAGTGTTCCCTGGGAAGATAGCACAAGAGAGACATTCTTCCAAGGTGTTCAGGTGTCTTTACAATGACCATAAGAAAAAGTATAAATGAAATAGCTGAAATTCAAAAACCTATTGAGACACCTCTCTCTAGTGGATAGGGAACACCCTCAAAAATCCCTTTTAGTGAGATCAAATTAGCGCATTAAAGAGGATTATTCAGGTTATGAATGCATATTCTTGTGACTAAGAGAGATATGTAGATAACAAAAGATTTTCTGCATTGAACAATTGAAAAAGTCAGGTAGCTTTGAGAACTAACTCAGCTTCGGAGCTGGAATGTCTGCACCAACGACGCCTGGCTTCGATCTGCGAGCTATGCATCGCAGAGAGCCCCATTTATTTGGGCCTTGCCGTCTCGCACCTTCCAAACCCCTAGGCAAGAGCTAGCCCTCTTACATACACAGGCATAGTGATGTCAACACAAATACACTTAAGCAAGTACAAAAAACTATCAGGAATAATAACAGCAGTAGTAGGAGGCATCAGGCAAGACCACAGCAGCAGTGTAACCACGACACACGATCCAGGTGTAGTTGCAAGTTGAGGAAGCCTGCAAGACAGTGGAACACAAAGACTGCAGAAGAAGCCAAGTTAGTTACATGCATGAAGCAGAGTTAAATCTTCAATTATTTAGGTACAAATGCACTTGAAAAAGGCTATTGAGACACCTGTCTCCAGTGGACTGGGAAAAACATTCAAAAACACTATCAGTGAGGTAAAGATGCAGTGTTCCCTGGGAAGATAGCACAATAGAGACCTTCTTCGAAGGTGTTCAGGTGTCATTCCAATGACAAAAAAAAAAAAAAAAAATACAAATGAAATAGCTGAAATTCAAAAACCTATTGAGACACCTCTCTCCGGTGGACAGGGAAAAACTTTCCAAAACATGCTCAGTGAGGTCAAATTGGAGTTTTCCCTGGGAAGATAGCACAAGAGAGACCTTCTTCCAAGGTGTTCAGGTGTCTTCACAATGACCATAAGAAAAAGTATAAATGAAATAGCTGAAATTCCAAAACCTATTGAGACACCTTTCTCCAGTGGACAATGAACACCCTCAAAAATCCCTTTTAGTGAGATCAAATTAGCGCACTTAAGAGGATTATTCAGGTTATGAATGCATATTCTTGTGACTAAGAGAGATATGTAGATAACAAAAGATTTTCTGCATTGAACAATTGAAAAAGTCAGGTAGCTTTGAGAACTAACTCAGCTTCGGAGCTGGAATGTCTGCACCAACGACGCCTGGCTTCGATCTGCGAGCTATGCATCGCAGAGAGCCCCATTTATTTGGGCCTTGCCGTCTCGCACCTTCCAAACCCCTAGGCAAGAGCTAGCCCTCTTACATACACAGGCATAGTGATGTCAACACAAATACACTTAAGCAAGTACAAAAAACTATCAGGAATAATAACAGCAGTAGTAGGAGGCATCAGGCAAGACCACAGCAGCAGTGTAACCACGACACACGATCCAGGTGTAGTTGCAAGTTGAGGAAGCCTGCAAGACAGTGGAACACAAAGACTGCAGAAGAAGCCAAGTTAGTTACATGCATAAAGCAGAGTTAAATCTTCAATTATTTAGGTACAAATGCACTGGAAAAAGGCTATGGAGACACCTCTCTCCAGTGGACTGGGAAAAACATTCAAAAACACTATCAGTGAGGTAAAGATGCAGTGTTCCCTGGGAAGATAGCACGAGAGAGACCTTCTTCCAAGGTGTTCAGGTGTCTTTACAATGACCATAAGAAAGAGTATAAATGAAATAGCTGCAGTTCAAAAACCTATTGAGACACCTCTCTCCAGTGGACAGGGAAAAACTTTCCAAAACATGCTCAGTGAGGTCAAATTGTAGTTTTCCCTGGGAAGATAGCACAAGAGAGACCTTCTTCCAAGGTGTTCAGGTGTCTTTACAATGACAATAAGAAAAAGTATAAATGAAATAGCTGAAATTCAAAAACCTATTGAGACACCTCTCTCCAGTGGACAGGGAAAAACTTTCCAAAACATGCTCAGTGAGGTAAAATTGGAGTGTTCCCTGGGAAGATAGCAGAAGAGAGACCTTCTTCCAAGGTGTTCAGGTGTCTTTACAATGACAATAAGAAAAAGTATAAATGAAATAGCTGAAATTAAAAAACCTATTGAGACACCTTTCTCCAGTGGAATGGGAACACCCTCAAAAATCCCTTTTAGTGAGATCAAATTAGCGCATTAAAGAGGATTATTCAGGTTATGAATGCATATTCTTGTGACTAAGAGAGATATGTAGATAACAAAAGATTTTCTGCATTGAACAATTGAAAAAGTCAGGTAGCTTTGAGAACTAACTCAGCTTCGGAGCTGGAATGTCTGCACCAACGACGCCTGGCTTCGATCTGCGAGCTATGCATCGCAGAGAGCCCCATTTATTTGGGCCTTGCCGTCTCGCACCTTCCAAACCCCTAGGCAAGAGCTAGCCCTCTTACATACACAGGCATAGTGATGTCAACACAAATACACTTAAGCAAGTACAACAAACTATCAGGAATAATAACAGCAGTAGTAGGAGGCATCAGGCAAGACCACAGCAGCAGTGTAACCACGACACACGATCCAGGTGTAGTTGCAAGTTGAGGAAGCCTGCAAGACAGTGGAACACAAAGACTGCAGAAGAAGCCAAGTTAGTTACATGCATAAAGCAGAGTTAAATCTTCAATTATTTAGGTACAAATGCACTTGAAAAAGGCTATGGAGAAACCTCTCTCCAGTGGACTGGGAAAAACATTCAAAAACACTATCAGTGAGGTAAAGATGCAGTGTTCCCTGGGAAGATAGCACAATAGAGACCTTCTTCCAAGGTGTTCAGGTGTCTTTACAATGACCATAAGAAAAAGTATAAATGAAATAGCTGAAATTCAAAAACCTATTGAGACACCTCTCTCCAGTGGACAGGGAAAAACTTTCCAAAACATGCTCAGTGAGGTCAAATTGGAGTTTTCCCTGAGAAGATAGCACAAGAGAGACCTTCTTCGAAGGTGTTCAGGTGTCATTCCAATGACAAAAAAAAAAAAAAAAATACAAATGAAATAGCTGAAATTCAAAAACCTATTGAGACACCTCTCTCCAGTGAACAGGGAAAAACGTTCAATACATGCTCAGTGAGGTAAAATTGGAGTGTTCCCTGGGAAGATAGCACAAGAGAGACCTTCTTCCAAGGTGTTCAGGTGTCTTTACAATGACCATAAGAAAAAGTATAAATGAAATAGCTGAAATTCAAAAACCTATTGAGACACCTCTCTCCAGTGGACAGGGAAAAACTTTCAAAAACACTATCAGTGAGGTAAAATTGGAGTGTTCCATGGGAAGATAGCACAAGAGAGACCTTCTTCCAGGATGTTCAGGTGTCTTTACAATGACAATAAGAAAAAGTATAAATGAAATAGCTGAAATTCAAAAACCTATTGAGACACCTCTCTCCAGTGGACAGGGAAAAACTTTCCAAAACATGCTCAGTGAGGTAAAATTGGAGTGTTCCCTGGGAAGATAGCACAAGAGAGACATTCTTCCAAGGTGTTCAGGTGTCTTTACAATGACCATAAGAAAAAGTATGAATGAAATAGCTGAAATTCAAAAACCTATTGAGACACCTTTCTCCAGTGGACAGGGAACACCCTCAAAAATCCCTTTTAGTGAGATCAAATTAGCGCATTAAAGAGGATTATTCAGGTTATGAACGCATATTCTTGTGACTAAGAGAGATATGTAGATAACAAAAGATTTTCTGCATTGAACAATTGAAAAAGTCAGGTAGCTTTGAGAACTAACTCAGCTTCGGAGCTGGAATGTCTGCACCAACGACGCCTGGCTTCGATCTGCGAGCTATGCATCGCAGAGAGCCCCATTTATTTGGGCCTTGCCGTCTCGCACCTTCCAAACCCCTAGGCAAGAGCTAGCCCTCTTACATACACAGGCATAGTGATGTCAACACAAATACACTTAAGCAAGTACAACAAACTATCAGGAATAATAACAGCAGTAGTAGGAGGCATCAGGCAAGACCACAGCAGCAGTGTAACCACGACACACGATCCAGGTGTAGTTGCAAGTTGAGGAAGCCTGCAAGACAGTGGAACACAAAGACTGCAGAAGAAGCCAAGTTAGTTACATGCATAAAGCAGAGTTAAATCTTCAATTATTTAGGTACAAATGCACTGGAAAAAGGCTATGGAGACACCTCTCTCCAGTGGACTGGGAAAAACATTCAAAAACACTATCAGTGAGGTAAAGATGCAGTGTTCCCGGGGAAGATAGCACGAGAGAGACCTTCTTCCAAGGTGTTCAGGTGTCTTTACAATGACCATAAGAAAAAGTATAAATGAAATAGCTGCAGTTCAAAAACCTATTGAGACACCTCTCTCCAGTGGACTGGGAAAAACTTTCCAAAACATGCTCAGTGAGGTCAATTTGGAGTGTTCCCTGGGAAGATAGCACAAGAGAGACCTTCTTCCAAGGTGTTCAGGTGTCTTTACAATGACAATAAGAAAAAGTATAAATGAAATAGCTGAAATTCAAAAACCTATTGAGACACCTTTCTCCAGTGGAATGGGAACACCCTCAAAAATCCCTTTTAGTGAGATCAAATTAGCGCATTAAAGAGGATTATTCAGGTTATGAATGCATATTCTTGTGACTAAGAGAGATATGTAGATAACAAAAGATTTTCTGCATTGAACAATTGAAAAAGTCAGGTAGCTTTGAGAACTAACTCAGCTTCGGAGCTGGAATGTCTGCACCAACGACGCCTGGCTTCGATCTGCGAGCTATGCATCGCAGAGAGCCCCATTTATTTGGGCCTTGCCGTCTCGCACCTTCCAAACCCCTAGGCAAGAGCTAGCCCTCTTACATACACAGGCATAGTGATGTCAACACAAATACACTTAAGCAGGTACAAAAAACTATCAGGAATAATAACAGCAGTAGTAGGAGGCATCAGGCAAGACCACAGCAGCAGTGTAACCACGACACACGATCCAGGTGTAGTTGCAAGTTGAGGAAGCCTGCAAGACAGTGGAACACAAAGACTGCAGAAGAAGCCAAGTGAGTTACATGCATGAAGCAGAGTTAAATCTTCAATTATTTAGGTACAAATGCACTGGAAAAAGGCTATGGAGACACCTCTCTCCAGTGGACTGGGAAAAACATTCAAAAACACTATCAGTGAGGTAAAGATGCAGTGTTCCCTGGGAAGATAGCACAAGAGAGACCTTCTTCCAAGGTGTTCAGGTGTCTTTACAATGACCATAAGAAAGAGTATAAATGAAATAGCTGTAGTTCAAAAACCTATTGAGACACCTCTCTCCAGTGGACAGGGAAAAACGTTCTAAAACATGCTCAGTGAAGTAAAATTGGAGTGTTCCCTGGGAAGATAGCACAAGAGAGACCTTCTTCCAAGGTGTTCAGGTGTCATTCCAATGACAAAAAAAAATAAAAAATACAAATGAAATAGCTGAAATTCAAAAACCTATTGAGACACCTCTCTCCAGTGGACAGGGAAAAACTTTCCAAAACATGCTCAGTGAGGTCAATTTGGAGTGTTCCCTGGGAAGATAGCACAAGAGAGACCTTCTTCCAAGGTATTCAGGTGTCTTTACAATGACAATAAGAAAAAGTATAAATGAAATAGCTGAAATTCAAAAACCTATTGAGACACCTCTCTCCAGTGGACAGGGAAAAACTTTCCAAAACATGCTCAGTGAGGTAAAATTGGAGTGTTCCCTGGGAAGATAGCACAAGAGAGACCTTCTTCCAAGGTGTTCAGGTGTCTTTACAATGACAATAAGAAAAAGTATAAATGAAATAGCTGAAATTCAAAAACCTATTGAGACACCTTTCTCCAGTGGACAGGGAACACCCTCAAAAATCCCTTTTAGTGAGATCAAATTAGCGCATTAAAGAGGATTATTCAGGTTATGAATGCATATTCTTGTGACTAAGAGAGATATGTAGATAACAAAAGATTTTCTGCATTGAACAATTGAAAAAGTCAGGTAGCTTTGAGAACTAACTCAGCTTCGGAGCTGGAATGTCTGCACCAACGACGCCTGGCTTCGATCTGCGAGCTATGCATCGCAGAGAGCCCCATTTATTTGGGCCTTGCCGTCTCGCACCTTCCAAACCCCTAGGCAAGAGCTAGCCCTCTTACATACACAGGCATAGTGATGTCAACACAAATACACTTAAGCAGGTACAAAAAACTATCAGGAATAATAACAGCAGTAGTAGGAGGCATCAGGCAAGACCACAGCAGCAGTGTAACCACGACACACGATCCAGGTGTAGTTGCAAGTTGAGGAAGCCTGCAAGACAGTGGAACACAAAGACTGCAGAAGAAGCCAAGTGAGTTACATGCATGAAGCAGAGTTAAATCTTCAATTATTTAGGTACAAATGCACTGGAAAAAGGCTATGGAGACACCTCTCTCCAGTGGACTGGGAAAAACATTCAAAAACACTATCAGTGAGGTAAAGATGCAGTGTTCCCTGGGAAGATAGCACGAGAGAGACCTTCTTCCAAGGTGTTCAGGTGTCTTTACAATGACCATAAGAAAGAGTATAAATGAAATAGCTGTAGTTCAAAAACCTATTGAGACACCTCTCTCCAGTGGACAGGGAAAAACGTTCTAAAACATGCTCAGTGAAGTAAAATTGGAGTGTTCCCTGGGAAGATAGCACAAGAGAGACCTTCTTCCAAGGTGTTCAGGTGTCATTCCAATGACAAAAAAAAATAAAAAATACAAATGAAATAGCTGAAATTCAAAAACCTATTGAGACACCTCTCTCCAGTGGACAGGGAAAAACTTTCCAAAACATGCTCAGTGAGGTCAATTTGGAGTGTTCCCTGGGAAGATAGCACAAGAGAGACCTTCTTCCAAGGTGTTCAGGTGTCTTTACAATGACAATAAGAAAAAGTATAAATGAAATAGCTGAAATTCAAAAACCTATTGAGACACCTCTCTCCAGTGGTCAGGGAAAAACTTTCCAAAACATGCTCAGTGAGGTAAAATTGGAGTGTTCCATGGGAAGATAGCACAAGAGAGACCTTCTTCCAAGGTGTTCAGGTGTCTTTACAATGACAATAAGAAAAAGTATAAATGAAATAGCTGAAATTCAAAAACCTATTGAGACACCTCTCTCCAGTGGACAGGGAAAAACTTTCAAAAACAAAATCAGTGAGGTAAAATTGGAGTGTTCCATGGGAAGATAGCACAAGAGAGACCTTCTTCCAGGGTGTTCAGGTGTCTTTACAATGACAATAAGAAAAAGTATAAATGAAATAGCTGAAATTAAAAAACCTATTGAGACACCTCTCTCCAGTGGACAGGGAAAAACTTTCCAAAACATGCTCAGTGAGGTCAAATTGGAGTGTTCCCTGGGAAGATAGCACAAGAGAGACCTTCTTCCAAGGTGTTCAGGTGTCATTCCAATGACAAAAAAAAAAAAAACAAATACAAATGAAATAGCTGAAATTCAAAAACCTATTGAGACACCTCTCTCCGGTGGACAGGGAAAAACTTTCCAAAACATGCTCAGTGAGGTCAAATTGGAGTGTTCCCTGGGAAGACAGCACAAGAGAGACCTTCTTCCAAGGTGTTCAGGTGTCTTCACAATGACAATAAGAAAAAGTATAAATGAAATAGCTGAAATTCAAAAACCTATTGAGACACCTCTCTCCAGTGAACAGGGAAAAACGTTCAATACATGCTCAGTGAGGTAAAATTGGAGTGTTCCCTGGGAAGATAGCACAAGAGAGACCTTCTTCCAAGGTGTTCAGGTGTCTTTACAATGACCATAAGAAAAAGTATAAATGAAATAGCTGAAATTCAAAAACCTATTGAGACACCTTTCTCCAGTGGACAATGAACACCCTCAAAATCCCTTTTAGTGAGATCAAATTATCGCACTTAAGAGGATTATTCAGGTTATGAATGCATATACTTGTGACTAAGAGAGATATGTAGATAACAAAAGATTTTCTGCATTGAACAATTGAAAAAGTCAGGTAGCTTTGAGAACTAACTCAGCTTCGGAGCTGGAATGTCTGCACCAACGACGCCTGGCTTCGATCTGCGAGCTATGCATCGCAGAGAGCCCCATTTATTTGGGCCTTGCCGTCTCGCACCTTCCAAACCCCTAGGCAAGAGCTAGCCCTCTTACATACACAGGCATAGTGATGTCAACACAAATACACTTAAGCAGGTACAAAAAACTATCAGGAATAATAACAGCAGTAGTAGGAGGCATCAGGCAAGACCACAGCAGCAGTGTAACCACGACACACGATCCAGGTGTAGTTGCAAGTTGAGGAAGCCTGCAAGACAGTGGAACACAAAGACTGCAGAAGAAGCCAAGTTAGTTACATGCATGAAGCAGAGTTAAATCTTCAATTATTTAGGTACAAATGCACTGGAAAAAGGTTATGGAGACACCTCTCTCCAGTGGACTGGGAAAAACATTCAAAAACACTATCAGTGAGGTAAAGATGCAGTGTTCCCGGGGAAGATAGCACGAGAGAGACCTTCTTCCAAGGTGTTCAGGTGTCTTTACAATGACCATAAGAAAGAGTATAAATGAAATAGCTGCAGTTCAAAAACCTATTGAGACACCTCTCTCCAGTGGACAGGGAAAAACGTTCTAAAACATGCTCAGTGAAGTAAAATTGGAGTGTTCCCTGGGAAGATAGCACAAGAGAGACCTTCTTCCAAGGTGTTCAGGTGTCATTCCAATGACAAAAAAAAATAAAAAATACAAATGAAATAGCTGAAATTCAAAAACCTATTGAGACACCTCTCTCCAGTGGACAGGGAAAAACTTTCCAAAACATGCTCAGTGAGGTCAAATTGGAGTGTTCCCTGGGAAGATAGCACAAGAGAGACCTTCTTCCAAGGTGTTCAGGTGTCTTTACAATGACCATAAGAAAAAGTATAAATGAAATAGCTGAAATTCAAAAACCTATTGAGACACCTCTCTCCAGTGGACAGGGAAAAACTTTCCAAAACATGCTCAGTGAGGTAAAATTGGAGTGTTCCCTGGGAAGATAGCACAAGAGAGACCTTCTTCCAAGGTGTTCAGGTGTCTTTACAATGACAATAAGAAAAAGTATAAATGAAATAGCTGAAATTCAAAAACCTATTGAGACACCTTTCTCCAGTGGAATGGGAACACCCTCAAAAATCCCTTTTAGTGAGATCAAATTAGCGCATTAAAGAGGATTATTCAGGTTATGAATGCATATTCTTGTGACTAAGAGAGATATGTAGATAACAAAAGATTTTCTGCATTGAACAATTGAAAAAGTCAGGTAGCTTTGAGAACTAACTCAGCTTCGGAGCTGGAATGTCTGCACCAACGACGCCTGGCTTCGATCTGCGAGCTATGCATCGCAGAGAGCCCCATTTATTTGGGCCTTGCCGTCTCGCACCTTCCAAACCCCTAGGCAAGAGCTAGCCCTCTTACATACACAGGCATAGTGATGTCAACACAAATACACTTAAGCAGGTACAAAAAACTATCAGGAATAAGAACAGCAGTAGTAGGAGGCATCAGGCAAGACCACAGCAGCAGTGTAACCACGACACACGATCCAGGTGTAGTTGCAAGTTGAGGAAGCCTGCAAGACAGTGGAACACAAAGACTGCAGAAGAAGCCAAGTGAGTTACATGCATGAAGCAGAGTTAAATCTTCAATTATTTAGGTACAAATGCACTGGAAAAAGGCTATGGAGACACCTCTCTCCAGTGGACTGGGAAAAACATTCAAAAACACTATCAGTGAGGTAAAGATGCAGTGTTCCCTGGGAAGATAGCACGAGAGAGACCTTCTTCCAAGGTGTTCAGGTGTCTTTACAATGACCATAAGAAAGAGTATAAATGAAATAGCTGTAGTTCAAAAACCTATTGAGACACCTCTCTCCAGTGGACAGGGAAAAACGTTCTAAAACATGCTCAGTGAAGTAAAATTGGAGTGTTCCCTGGGAAGATAGCACAAGAGAGACCTTCTTCCAAGGTGTTCAGGTGTCATTCCAATGACAAAAAAAAATAAAAAATACAAATGAAATAGCTGAAATTCAAAAACCTATTGAGACACCTCTCTCCAGTGGACAGGGAAAAACTTTCCAAAACATGCTCAGTGAGGTCAATTTGGAGTGTTCCCTGGGAAGATAGCACAAGAGAGACCTTCTTCCAAGGTGTTCAGGTGTCTTTACAATGACAATAAGAAAAAGTATAAATGAAATAGCTGAAATTCAAAAACCTATTGAGACACCTCTCTCCAGTGGTCAGGGAAAAACTTTCCAAAACATGCTCAGTGAGGTAAAATTGGAGTGTTCCATGGGAAGATAGCACAAGAGAGACCTTCTTCCAAGGTGTTCAGGTGTCTTTACAATGACAATAAGAAAAAGTATAAATGAAATAGCTGAAATTCAAAAACCTATTGAGACACCTCTCTCCAGTGGACAGGGAAAAACTTTCAAAAACATAATCAGTGAGGTAAAATTGGAGTGTTCCATGGGAAGATAGCACAAGAGAGACCTTCTTCCAGGGTGTTCAGGTGTCTTTACAATGACAATAAGAAAAAGTATAAATGAAATAGCTGAAATTAAAAAACCTATTGAGACACCTCTCTCCAGTGGACAGGGAAAAACTTTCCAAAACATGCTCAGTGAGGTCAAATTGGAGTGTTCCCTGGGAAGATAGCACAAGAGAGACCTTCTTCCAAGGTGTTCAGGTGTCATTCCAATGACAAAAAAAAAAAAAACAAATACAAATGAAATAGCTGAAATTCAAAAACCTATTGAGACACCTCTCTCCGGTGGACAGGGAAAAACTTTCCAAAACATGCTCAGTGAGGTCAAATTGGAGTGTTCCCTGGGAAGACAGCACAAGAGAGACCTTCTTCCAAGGTGTTCAGGTGTCTTCACAATGACAATAAGAAAAAGTATAAATGAAATAGCTGAAATTCAAAAACCTATTGAGACACCTCTCTCCAGTGAACAGGGAAAAACGTTCAATACATGCTCAGTGAGGTAAAATTGGAGTGTTCCCTGGGAAGATAGCACAAGAGAGACCTTCTTCCAAGGTGTTCAGGTGTCTTTACAATGACCATAAGAAAAAGTATAAATGAAATAGCTGAAATTCAAAAACCTATTGAGACACCTTTCTCCAGTGGACAATGAACACCCTCAAAATCCCTTTTAGTGAGATCAAATTATCGCACTTAAGAGGATTATTCAGGTTATGAATGCATATACTTGTGACTAAGAGAGATATGTAGATAACAAAAGATTTTCTGCATTGAACAATTGAAAAAGTCAGGTAGCTTTGAGAACTAACTCAGCTTCGGAGCTGGAATGTCTGCACCAACGACGCCTGGCTTCGATCTGCGAGCTATGCATCGCAGAGAGCCCCATTTATTTGGGCCTTGCCGTCTCGCACCTTCCAAACCCCTAGGCAAGAGCTAGCCCTCTTACATACACAGGCATAGTGATGTCAACACAAATACACTTAAGCAGGTACAAAAAACTATCAGGAATAATAACAGCAGTAGTAGGAGGCATCAGGCAAGACCACAGCAGCAGTGTAACCACGACACACGATCCAGGTGTAGTTGCAAGTTGAGGAAGCCTGCAAGACAGTGGAACACAAAGACTGCAGAAGAAGCCAAGTGAGTTACATGCATGAAGCAGAGTTAAATCTTCAATTATTTAGGTACAAATGCACTGGAAAAAGGCTATGGAGACACCTCTCTCCAGTGGACTGGGAAAAACATTCAAAAACACTATCAGTGAGGTAAAGATGCAGTGTTCCCTGGGAAGATAGCACGAGAGAGACCTTCTTCCAAGGTGTTCAGGTGTCTTTACAATGACCATAAGAAAGAGTATAAATGAAATAGCTGTAGTTCAAAAACCTATTGAGACACCTCTCTCCAGTGGACAGGGAAAAACGTTCTAAAACATGCTCAGTGAAGTAAAATTGGAGTGTTCCCTGGGAAGATAGCACAAGAGAGACCTTCTTCCAAGGTGTTCAGGTGTCATTCCAATGACAAAAAAAAATAAAAAATACAAATGAAATAGCTGAAATTCAAAAACCTATTGAGACACCTCTCTCCAGTGGACAGGGAAAAACTTTCCAAAACATGCTCAGTGAGGTCAATTTGGAGTGTTCCCTGGGAAGATAGCACAAGAGAGACCTTCTTCCAAGGTGTTCAGGTGTCTTTACAATGACAATAAGAAAAAGTATAAATGAAATAGCTGAAATTCAAAAACCTATTGAGACACCTCTCTCCAGTGGTCAGGGAAAAACTTTCCAAAACATGCTCAGTGAGGTAAAATTGGAGTGTTCCATGGGAAGATAGCACAAGAGAGACCTTCTTCCAAGGTGTTCAGGTGTCTTTACAATGACAATAAGAAAAAGTATAAATGAAATAGCTGAAATTCAAAAACCTATTGAGACACCTCTCTCCAGTGGACAGGGAAAAACTTTCAAAAACAAAATCAGTGAGGTAAAATTGGAGTGTTCCATGGGAAGATAGCACAAGAGAGACCTTCTTCCAGGGTGTTCAGGTGTCTTTACAATGACAATAAGAAAAAGTATAAATGAAATAGCTGAAATTAAAAAACCTATTGAGACACCTCTCTCCAGTGGACAGGGAAAAACTTTCCAAAACATGCTCAGTGAGGTCAAATTGGAGTGTTCCCTGGGAAGATAGCACAAGAGAGACCTTCTTCCAAGGTGTTCAGGTGTCATTCCAATGACAAAAAAAAAAAAAACAAATACAAATGAAATAGCTGAAATTCAAAAACCTATTGAGACACCTCTCTCCGGTGGACAGGGAAAAACTTTCCAAAACATGCTCAGTGAGGTCAAATTGGAGTGTTCCCTGGGAAGACAGCACAAGAGAGACCTTCTTCCAAGGTGTTCAGGTGTCTTCACAATGACAATAAGAAAAAGTATAAATGAAATAGCTGAAATTCAAAAACCTATTGAGACACCTCTCTCCAGTGAACAGGGAAAAACGTTCAATACATGCTCAGTGAGGTAAAATTGGAGTGTTCCCTGGGAAGATAGCACAAGAGAGACCTTCTTCCAAGGTGTTCAGGTGTCTTTACAATGACCATAAGAAAAAGTATAAATGAAATAGCTGAAATTCAAAAACCTATTGAGCCACCTTTCTCCAGTGGACAATGAACACCCTCAAAATCCCTTTTAGTGAGATCAAATTATCGCACTTAAGAGGATTATTCAGGTTATGAATGCATATACTTGTGACTAAGAGAGATATGTAGATAACAAAAGATTTTCTGCATTGAACAATTGAAAAAGTCAGGTAGCTTTGAGAACTAACTCAGCTTCGGAGCTGGAATGTCTGCACCAACGACGCCTGGCTTCGATCTGCGAGCTATGCATCGCAGAGAGCCCCATTTATTTGGGCCTTGCCGTCTCGCACCTTCCAAACCCCTAGGCAAGAGCTAGCCCTCTTACATACACAGGCATAGTGATGTCAACACAAATACACTTAAGCAGGTACAAAAAACTATCAGGAATAATAACAGCAGTAGTAGGAGGCATCAGGCAAGACCACAGCAGCAGTGTAACCACGACACACGATCCAGGTGTAGTTGCAAGTTGAGGAAGCCTGCAAGACAGTGGAACACAAAGACTGCAGAAGAAGCCAAGTTAGTTACATGCATGAAGCAGAGTTAAATCTTCAATTATTTAGGTACAAATGCACTGGAAAAAGGTTATGGAGACACCTCTCTCCAGTGGACTGGGAAAAACATTCAAAAACACTATCAGTGAGGTAAAGATGCAGTGTTCCCGGGGAAGATAGCACGAGAGAGACCTTCTTCCAAGGTGTTCAGGTGTCTTTACAATGACCATAAGAAAGAGTATAAATGAAATAGCTGCAGTTCAAAAACCTATTGAGACACCTCTCTCCAGTGGACAGGGAAAAACGTTCTAAAACATGCTCAGTGAAGTAAAATTGGAGTGTTCCCTGGGAAGATAGCACAAGAGAGACCTTCTTCCAAGGTGTTCAGGTGTCATTCCAATGACAAAAAAAAATAAAAAATACAAATGAAATAGCTGAAATTCAAAAACCTATTGAGACACCTCTCTCCAGTGGACAGGGAAAAACTTTCCAAAACATGCTCAGTGAGGTCAAATTGGAGTGTTCCCTGGGAAGATAGCACAAGAGAGACCTTCTTCCAAGGTGTTCAGGTGTCTTTACAATGACCATAAGAAAAAGTATAAATGAAATAGCTGAAATTCAAAAACCTATTGAGACACCTCTCTCCAGTGGACAGGGAAAAACTTTCCAAAACATGCTCAGTGAGGTAAAATTGGAGTGTTCCCTGGGAAGATAGCACAAGAGAGACCTTCTTCCAAGGTGTTCAGGTGTCTTTACAATGACAATAAGAAAAAGTATAAATGAAATAGCTGAAATTCAAAAACCTATTGAGACACCTTTCTCCAGTGGAATGGGAACACCCTCAAAAATCCCTTTTAGTGAGATCAAATTAGCGCATTAAAGAGGATTATTCAGGTTATGAATGCATATTCTTGTGACTAAGAGAGATATGTAGATAACAAAAGATTTTCTGCATTGAACAATTGAAAAAGTCAGGTAGCTTTGAGAACTAACTCAGCTTCGGAGCTGGAATGTCTGCACCAACGACGCCTGGCTTCGATCTGCGAGCTATGCATCGCAGAGAGCCCCATTTATTTGGGCCTTGCCGTCTCGCACCTTCCAAACCCCTAGGCAAGAGCTAGCCCTCTTACATACACAGGCATAGTGATGTCAACACAAATACACTTAAGCAGGTACAAAAAACTATCAGGAATAAGAACAGCAGTAGTAGGAGGCATCAGGCAAGACCACAGCAGCAGTGTAACCACGACACACGATCCAGGTGTAGTTGCAAGTTGAGGAAGCCTGCAAGACAGTGGAACACAAAGACTGCAGAAGAAGCCAAGTGAGTTACATGCATGAAGCAGAGTTAAATCTTCAATTATTTAGGTACAAATGCACTGGAAAAAGGCTATGGAGACACCTCTCTCCAGTGGACTGGGAAAAACATTCAAAAACACTATCAGTGAGGTAAAGATGCAGTGTTCCCTGGGAAGATAGCACGAGAGAGACCTTCTTCCAAGGTGTTCAGGTGTCTTTACAATGACCATAAGAAAGAGTATAAATGAAATAGCTGTAGTTCAAAAACCTATTGAGACACCTCTCTCCAGTGGACAGGGAAAAACGTTCTAAAACATGCTCAGTGAAGTAAAATTGGAGTGTTCCCTGGGAAGATAGCACAAGAGAGACCTTCTTCCAAGGTGTTCAGGTGTCATTCCAATGACAAAAAAAAATAAAAAATACAAATGAAATAGCTGAAATTCAAAAACCTATTGAGACACCTCTCTCCAGTGGACAGGGAAAAACTTTCCAAAACATGCTCAGTGAGGTCAATTTGGAGTGTTCCCTGGGAAGATAGCACAAGAGAGACCTTCTTCCAAGGTGTTCAGGTGTCTTTACAATGACAATAAGAAAAAGTATAAATGAAATAGCTGAAATTCAAAAACCTATTGAGACACCTCTCTCCAGTGGTCAGGGAAAAACTTTCCAAAACATGCTCAGTGAGGTAAAATTGGAGTGTTCCATGGGAAGATAGCACAAGAGAGACCTTCTTCCAAGGTGTTCAGGTGTCTTTACAATGACAATAAGAAAAAGTATAAATGAAATAGCTGAAATTCAAAAACCTATTGAGACACCTCTCTCCAGTGGACAGGGAAAAACTTTCAAAAACATAATCAGTGAGGTAAAATTGGAGTGTTCCATGGGAAGATAGCACAAGAGAGACCTTCTTCCAGGGTGTTCAGGTGTCTTTACAATGACAATAAGAAAAAGTATAAATGAAATAGCTGAAATTAAAAAACCTATTGAGACACCTCTCTCCAGTGGACAGGGAAAAACTTTCCAAAACATGCTCAGTGAGGTCAAATTGGAGTGTTCCCTGGGAAGATAGCACAAGAGAGACCTTCTTCCAAGGTGTTCAGGTGTCATTCCAATGACAAAAAAAAAAAAAACAAATACAAATGAAATAGCTGAAATTCAAAAACCTATTGAGACACCTCTCTCCGGTGGACAGGGAAAAACTTTCCAAAACATGCTCAGTGAGGTCAAATTGGAGTGTTCCCTGGGAAGACAGCACAAGAGAGACCTTCTTCCAAGGTGTTCAGGTGTCTTCACAATGACAATAAGAAAAAGTATAAATGAAATAGCTGAAATTCAAAAACCTATTGAGACACCTCTCTCCAGTGAACAGGGAAAAACGTTCAATACATGCTCAGTGAGGTAAAATTGGAGTGTTCCCTGGGAAGATAGCACAAGAGAGACCTTCTTCCAAGGTGTTCAGGTGTCTTTACAATGACCATAAGAAAAAGTATAAATGAAATAGCTGAAATTCAAAAACCTATTGAGACACCTTTCTCCAGTGGACAATGAACACCCTCAAAATCCCTTTTAGTGAGATCAAATTATCGCACTTAAGAGGATTATTCAGGTTATGAATGCATATACTTGTGACTAAGAGAGATATGTAGATAACAAAAGATTTTCTGCATTGAACAATTGAAAAAGTCAGGTAGCTTTGAGAACTAACTCAGCTTCGGAGCTGGAATGTCTGCACCAACGACGCCTGGCTTCGATCTGCGAGCTATGCATCGCAGAGAGCCCCATTTATTTGGGCCTTGCCGTCTCGCACCTTCCAAACCCCTAGGCAAGAGCTAGCCCTCTTACATACACAGGCATAGTGATGTCAACACAAATACACTTAAGCAGGTACAAAAAACTATCAGGAATAATAACAGCAGTAGTAGGAGGCATCAGGCAAGACCACAGCAGCAGTGTAACCACGACACACGATCCAGGTGTAGTTGCAAGTTGAGGAAGCCTGCAAGACAGTGGAACACAAAGACTGCAGAAGAAGCCAAGTTAGTTACATGCATGAAGCAGAGTTAAATCTTCAATTATTTAGGTACAAATGCACTGGAAAAAGGTTATGGAGACACCTCTCTCCAGTGGACTGGGAAAAACATTCAAAAACACTATCAGTGAGGTAAAGATGCAGTGTTCCCGGGGAAGATAGCACGAGAGAGACCTTCTTCCAAGGTGTTCAGGTGTCTTTACAATGACCATAAGAAAGAGTATAAATGAAATAGCTGCAGTTCAAAAACCTATTGAGACACCTCTCTCCAGTGGACAGGGAAAAACGTTCTAAAACATGCTCAGTGAAGTAAAATTGGAGTGTTCCCTGGGAAGATAGCACAAGAGAGACCTTCTTCCAAGGTGTTCAGGTGTCATTCCAATGACAAAAAAAAATAAAAAATACAAATGAAATAGCTGAAATTCAAAAACCTATTGAGACACCTCTCTCCAGTGGACAGGGAAAAACTTTCCAAAACATGCTCAGTGAGGTCAAATTGGAGTGTTCCCTGGGAAGATAGCACAAGAGAGACCTTCTTCCAAGGTGTTCAGGTGTCTTTACAATGACCATAAGAAAAAGTATAAATGAAAAAGCTGAAATTCAAAAACCTATTGAGACACCTCTCTCCAGTGGACAGGGAAAAACGTTCAATACATGCTCAGTGAGGTAAAATTGAAGTGTTCCCTGGGAAGATAGCACAAGAGAGACCTTCTTCCAAGGTGTTCAGGTGTCTTTACAATGACAATAACAAAAAGAACAAATGAAATAGCTGAAATTCAAATACCTATTGAGACACCTTTCTCCAGTGGACAATGAACACCCTCAAAAATCCCTTTTAGTGAGATCAAATTAGCACACTTAAGAGGATTATTCAGGTTATGAATGCATATTCTTGTGACTAAGAGAGATATGTAGATAACAAAAGATTTTCTGCATTGAACAATTGAAAAAGTCAGGTAGCTTTGAGAACTAACTCAGCTTCGGAGCTGGAATGTCTGCACCAACGACGCCTGGCTTCGATCTGCGAGCTATGCATCGCAGAGAGCCCCATTTATTTGGGCCGTGCCGTCTCGCACCTTCCAAACCCCTAGGCAAGAGCTAGCCCTCTTACATACACAGGCATAGTGATGTCAACACAAATACACTTAAGCAAGTACAAAAAACTATCAGGAATAATAACAGCAGTAGTAGGAGGCATCAGGCAAGACCACAGCAGCAGTGTAACCACGACACACGATCCAGGTGTAGTTGCAAGTTGAGGAAGCCTGCAAGACAGTGGAACACAAAGACTGCAGAAGAAGCCAAGTTAGTTACATGCATAAAGCAGAGTTAAATCTTCAATTATTTAGGTACAAATGCACTTGAAAAAGGCTATGGAGACACCTCTCTCCAGTGGACTGGGAAAAACATTCAAAAACACTATCAGTGAGGTAAAGATGCAGTGTTCCCTGGGAAGATAGCACAAGAGAGACCTTCTTCCAAGGTGTTCAGGTGTCTTTACAATGACCATAAGAAAAAGTATAAATGAAATAGCTGAAATTCAAAAACCTATTGAGACACCTCTCTCCAGTGAACAGGGAAAAACGTTCAATACATGCTCAGTGCGGTAAAATTGAACTGTTCCCTGGGAAGATAGCACAAGAGAGACCTTCTTCCAAGGTGTTCAGGTGTCTTTACAATAATAATGAGAAAAAGTATAAATGAAATAGCTGAAATTCAAAAACCTATTGAGACACCTCTCTCCAGTGGACAGGGAAAAACTTTCAAAAACACTATCAGTGAGGTAAAATTGGAGTGTGCTCTGGGAAGATAGCAGAAGAGAGACCTTCTTCCAAGGTGTTCAGGTGTCTTTACAATAATAATGAGAAAAAGTATAAATGAAATAGCTGAAATTCAAAATCCTATTGAGACACCTCTCTCCAGTGGACAGGGAAAAACTTTCCAAAACATGCTAAGTGAGGTCAAATTGGAGTGTTCCCTGGGAAGATAGCACGAGAGAGACCTTCTTCCAAGGTGTTCAGGTGTCGTCACAATGACAATAAGAAAAAGGATAAATGAAATAGCTGAAATTCAAAAAGCTATTGAGACACCTCTCTCCAGTGGACAGGGAAAAACTTTCAAAAACACTATCAGTGAGGTAAAATTGGAGTGTTCCCTGGGAAGATAGCAGAAGAGAGACTTTCCTCCAAGGTGTTCAGGTGTCATTCCAGTGACAATAACAAATAGTACAAATGAAATAGCTTAAATTGAAAAACCGATTGAGACACCTCTCTCCAGTGAAGCGGGAAAAACGTTCAATACATGCTCAGTGAGGCAAAATTAGAGTGTTCCCTGGGAAGATAGCACGAGAGAGACCTTCTTCCAAGGTGTTCAGGTGTCTTCACAATGACAATAAGAAAAAGTATAAATGAAATAGCTGAAATTCAAAAACCTACTGAGACACCTCTCTCCAGCGGACAGGGAAAAACTTTCCAAAACATGCTCAGTGAGGTCAATTTGGAGTGTTCCCTGGGAAGATAGCACAAGAGAGACCTTCTTCCAAGGTGTTCAGGTGTCTTTACAATGACAATAAGAAAAAGAATAAATTAAATAGCTGAAATTCAAAAACCTATTGAGACACCTCTCTCCAGTGGACAGGGAAAAACTTTCCAAAACATGCTCAGTGAGGTCAATTTGGCGTGTTCCCTGGGAAGATAGCACAAGAGAGACCTTCTTCCAAGGTGTTCAGGTGTCTTTACAATGACAATAAGAAAAAGTATAAATGAAATAGCTGAAATTCAAAAACCTATTGAGACACCTTTCTCCAGTGGACAATGAACACCCTCAAAAATCCCTTTTAGTGAGATCAAATTAGCGCACTTAAGAGGATTATTCAGGTTATGAATGCATATACTTGTGACTAAGAGAGATATGTAGATAACAAAAGATTTTCTGCATTGAACAATTGAAAAAGTCAGGTAGCTTTGAGAACTAACTCAGCTTCGGAGCTGGAATGTCTGCACCAACGACGCCTGGCTTCGATCTGCGAGCTATGCATCGCAGAGAGCCCCATTTATTTGGGCCTTGCCGTCTCGCACCTTCCAAACCCCTAGGCAAGAGCTAGCCCTCTTACATACACAGGCATAGTGATGTCAACACAAATACACTTAAGCAGGTACAAAAAACTATCAGGAATAATAACAGCAGTAGTAGGAGGCATCAGGCAAGACCACAGCAGCAGTGTAACCACGACACACGATCCAGGTGTAGTTGCAAGTTGAGGAAGCCTGCAAGACAGTGGAACACAAAGACTGCAGAAGAAGCCAAGTTAGTTACATGCATGAAGCAGAGTTAAATCTTCAATTATTTAGGTACAAATGCACTGGAAAAAGGCTATTGAGACACCTCTCTCCAGTGGACTGGGAAAAACATTCAAAAACACTATCAGTGAGGTAAAGATGCAGTGTTCCCTGGGAAGATAGCACGAGAGAGACCTTCTTCCAAGGTGTTCAGGTGTCTTTACAATGACCATAAGAAAAAGTATAAATGAAATAGCTGCAGTTCAAGAACCTATTGAGACACCTCTCTCCAGTGGACAGGGAAAAACGTTCTAAAACATGCTCAGTGAAGTAAAATTGGAGTGTTCCCTGGGAAGACAGCACAAGAGAGACCTTCTTCCAAGGTGTTCAGGTGTCTTTACAATGACCATAAGAAAAAGTATAAATGAAATAGCTGAAGTTCAAAAACCTATTGAGACACCTCTCTCCAGTGGACAGGGAAAAACGTTCTAAAACATGCTCAGTGAGGTCAAATTGGAGTGTTCCATGGGAAGATAGCACAGGAGAGACCTTCTTCCAAGGTGTTCAGGTGTCATTCCAATGACAAAAAAAAATAAAAAATACAAATGAAATAGCTGAAATTCAAAAACCTATTGAGACACCTCTCTCCAGTGGACAGGGAAAAACTTTCCAAAACATGCTCAGTGAGGTCAAATTGGAGTGTTCCCTGGGAAGATAGCACAAGAGAGACCTTCTTCCAAGGTGTTCTGGTGTCTTTACAATAATAATGAGAAAAAGTATAAATGAAATAGCTGACATTCAAAAACCTATTGAGACACCTCTCTCCAGTGGACAGGGAAAAACTTTCCAAAACATGCTAAGTGAGGTCAAATTGGAGTGTTCCCTGGGAAGATAGCACAAGAGAGACCTTCTTCCAAGGTGTTCAGGTGTCTTCACAATGACAATAAGAAAAAGTACAAATGAAATAGCTGACATTCAAAAACCTAATGAGACACCTCTCTCCAGTGGACAGGGAAAAACTTTCCAAAACATGTTTAGTGAGGTCAAATTGGAGTGTTCCCTGGGAAGATAGCACGGGAGAGACCTTCTTCCAAGGTGTTCTGGTGTCTTTACAATAATAATGAGAAAAAGTACAAATGAAATAGCTGAAATTCAAAAACCTATTGAGACACCTTTCTCCAGTGGAATGGGAACACCCTCAAAAATCCCTTTTAGTGAGATCAAATTAGCGCATTAAAGAGGATTATTCAGGTTATGAATGCATATTCTTGTGACTAAGAGAGATATGTAGATAACAAAAGATTTTCTGCATTGAACAATTGAAAAAGTCAGGTAGCTTTGAGAACTAACTCAGCTTCGGAGCTGGAATGTCTGCACCAACGACGCCTGGCTTCGATCTGCGAGCTATGCATCGCAGAGAGCCCCATTTATTTGGGCCTTGCCGTCTCGCACCTTCCAAACCCCTAGGCAAGAGCTAGCCCTCTTACATACACAGGCATAGTGATGTCAACACAAATACACTTAAGCAGGTACAAAAAACTATCAGGAATAATAACAGCAGTAGTAGGAGGCATCAGGCAAGACCACAGCAGCAGTGTAACCACGACACACGATCCAGGTGTAGTTGCAAGTTGAGGAAGCCTGCAAGACAGTGGAACACAAAGACTGCAGAAGAAGCCAAGTTAGTTACATGCATGAAGCAGAGTTAAATCTTCAATTATTTAGGTACAAATGCACTGGAAAAAGGCTATAGAGACACCTGTCTCCAGTGGACTGGGAAAAACATTCAAAAACACTATCAGTGAGGTAAAGATGCAGTGTTCCCTGGGAAGATAGCACGAGAGAGACCTTCTTCCAAGGTGTTCAGGTGTCTTTACAATGACCATAAGAAAAAGTATAAATGAAATAGCTGCAGTTCAAAAACCTATTGAGACACCTCTCTCCAGTGGACAGGGAAAAACGTTCTAAAACATGCTCAGTGAAGTAAAATTGGAGTGTTCCCTGGGAAGACAGCACAAGAGAGACCTTCTTCCAAGGTGTTCAGGTGTCTTTACAATGACCATAAGAAAAAGTATAAATGAAATAGCTGAAGTTCAAAAACCTATTGAGACACCTCTCTCCAGTGGACAGGGAAAAACGTTCTAAAACATGCTCAGTGAGGTCAAATTGGAGTGTTCCATGGGAAGATAGCACAGGAGAGACCTTCTTCCAAGGTGTTCAGGTGTCATTCCAATGACAAAAAAAAATAAAAAATACAAATGAAATAGCTGAAATTCAAAAACCTATTGAGACACCTCTCTCCAGTGGACAGGGAAAAACTTTCCAAAACATGCTCAGTGAGGCAAAATTGGAGTGTTCCCTGGGAAGATAGCACAAGAGAGACCTTCTTCCAAGGTGTTCTGGTGTCTTTACAATGACAATAAGAAAAAGTACAAATGAAATAGCTGACATTCAAAAACCTAATGAGACACCTCTCTCCAGTGGACAGGGAAAAACTTTCCAAAACATGTTTAGTGAGGTCAAATTGGAGTGTTCCCTGGGAAGATAGCACGGGAGAGACCTTCTTCCAAGGTGTTCTGGTGTCTTTACAATAATAATGAGAAAAAGTATAAATGAAATAGCTGACATTCAAAAACCTATTGAGACACCTCTCTCCAGTGGACAAGGAAAAACTTTCAAAAACACTATCAGTGAGGTAAAATTGGAGTGTTCCCTGGGAAGATAGCACAAGAGAGACCTTCTTCCAAGGTGTTCAGGTGTCTTCACAATGACAATAAGAAAAAGGATAAATGAAATAGCTGAAATTCAAAAACCTATTGAGACACCTTTTTCGAGTGGACAGGGAAAAATTTTCCAAAAAATGCTCAGTGAGGTCAAATTGGAGTGTTCCATGGGAAGATGGCACAAGAGAGACTTTCCTCCAAGGTGTTCAGGTGTCATTCCAGTGACAATAACAAAAAGTACAAATTAAATAGCTGAAATTGAAAAACCGATTGGGACACCTCTCTCCAGTGAACAGGGAAAAACGTTCAATACATGCTCAGTGAGGCAAAATTGGAGTGTTCCCTGGGAATATAGCATAAGAGAGAGACATTCTTCCAAGGTGTTCAGGTGTCATTCCAGTGACAATAACAAAAAGTACAAATGAAATAGCTGAAATTGAAAAACCGATTGAGACACCTCTCTCCAGTGAACAGGGAAAAACGTTCAATACATGCTCAGTGAGGTAAAATTGGAGTGTTCCCTGGGAAGATAGCACGAGAGAGACCTTCTTCCAAGGTGTTCAGGTGTCTTTACAATAATAATGAGAAAAAGTATAAATGAAATAGCTGAAATTCAAAAACCTATTGAGACACCTCTCTCCAGTGGACAGGGAAAAACTTTCCAAAACATGCTAAGTGAGGTCAAATTGGAGTGTTCCATGGGAAGATGGCACAAGAGAGACTTTCCTCCAAGGTGTTCAGGTGTCATTCCAGTGACAATAACAAAAAGTACAAATGAAATAGCTGAAATTGAAAAACCGATTGAGACACCTCTCTCCAGTGAACAGGGAAAAACGTTCAATACATGCTCAGTGAGGCAAAATTGGAGTGTTCCCTGGGAATATAGCATAAGAGAGAGACATTCTTCCAAGGTGTTCAGGTGTCTTTACAATAATAATGAGAAAACGTATAAATGAAATAGCTGAAATTCAAAAACCTATTGAGACACCTCTCTCCAGTGGACAAGGAAAAACTTTCAAAAACACTATCAGTGAGGCAAAATTGGAGTGTTCCCTGGGAAGATAGCAGAAGAGAGACCTTCTTCCAAGGTGTTCAGGTGTCTTTACAATAATAATGAGAAAAAGTATAAATGAAATAGCTGACATTCAAAAACCTATTGAGACACCTCTCTCCAGTGGACAGGGAAATACTTTCCAAAACATGCTCAGTGAGGTCAAATTGGAGTGTTCCCTGGGAAGATAGCACGAGAGAGACCTTCTTCCAAGGTGTTCAGGTGTCTTTATTATAATAATGAGAAAAAGTATAAATGAAATAGCTGAAATTCAAAAACCTATTGAGACACCTCTCTCCAGTGGACAGGGAAAAACTTTCCAAAACATGCTCAGTGAGGTCAAATTGGAGTGTTCCCTGGGAAGATAGCACAAGAGAGACCTTCTTCCAAGGTGTTCAGGTGTCTTTACAATAATAATGAGGAAAAGTATAAATGAAATAGCTGAAATTCAAAAACCTATTGAGACACCTCTCTCCAGTGGACAGGGAAAAACTTTCCAAAACATGCTAAGTGAGGTCAAATTGGAGTGTTCCCTGGGAAGATAGCACAAGAGAGACCTTCTTCCAAGGTGTTCAGGTGTCTTCACAATGACCATAAGAAAAACTACAAATGAAATAGCTGATATTCAAAAACCTATTGAGACACCTCTCTCCAGTGAACAGGGAAAAACGTTCAATACGTGCTCAGTGAGGCAAAATTGGAGTGTTCCCTGGGAAGATAGCAGAAGAGAGACCTTCTTCCAAGGTGTTCAGGTGTCTTTACAATAATAATGAGAAAAAGTATAAATGAAATAGCTGAAATTCAAAATCCTATTGAGACACCTCTCTCCAGTGGACAGGTAAAAACTTTCCAAAACATGCTAAGTGGGGTAAAATTGGAGTGTTCCCTGGGAAGATAGCAGAAGAGAGACCTTCTTCCAAGGTGTTCAGGTGTCTTTACAATAATAATGAGAAAAAGTATAAATGAAATAGCTGAAATTCAAAAACCTATTGAGACACCTCTCTCCAGTGGACAGGGAAAAACTTTCCAAAACATGCTAAGTGAGGTAAAATTGGAGTGTTCCCTGGGAAGATAGCACAAGAGAGACCTTCCTCCAAGGTGTTCAGGTTTCATTTCAATGACAATAAGAAAAAGTACAAATGAAATAGCTGACATTCAAAAACCTATTGAGACACTTCTCTCCAGTGGACAGGGAAAAACTTTCCAAAACATGTTCAGTGAGGTAAAATTGGAGTGTTCCCTGGGAAGATAACACGAGAGAGAACTTCTTCCAAGGTGTTCAGGTGTCTTTACAATAATAATGAGGAAAAGTATAAATGAAATAGCTGAAATTCAAAAACCTATTGAGACACCTCTCTCCAGTGGACACGGAAAAAGTTTCCAAAACATGCTCAGTGAGGTCAAATTGGAGTGTTCCATGGGAAGATAGCAGAAGAGAGACCTTCTTCCAAGGTGTTCAGGTGTCTTCACAATGACAATAAGAAAAACTACAAATGAAATAGCTGATATTCAAAAACCTATTGAGACACCTCTCTCCAGTGGACAGGGAAAAATTTTCCAAAACATGCTACGTGGGGTAAAATTGGAGTGTTCCCTGGGAAGATAGCAGAAGAGAGACCTTCTTCCAAGGTGTTCAGGTGTCTTCACAATGACAATAAGAAAAACTACAAATGAAATAGCTGATATTCAAAATCCTATTGAGACACCTCTCTCCAGTGGACAGGTAAAAACTTTCCAAAACATGCTAAGTGGGGTAAAATTGGAGTGTTCCCTGGGAAGATAGCAGAAGAGAGACCTTCTTCCAAGGTGTTCAGGTGTCTTTACAATAATAATGAGAAAAAGTAAAAATGAAATAGCTGAAATTCAAAAACCTATTGAGACACCTCTCTCCAGTGGACAGGGAAAAACTTTCCAAAACATGCTCAGTGAGGTCAAATTGGAGTGTTCCCTGGGAAGATAGCACGAGAGAGACATTCTTCCAAGGTGTTCTGGTGTCTTTACAATAATAATGAGAAAAAGTATAAATGAAATAGCTGACATTCAAAAACCTATTGAGACACCTCTCTCCAGTGGACAGGGAAATACTTTCCAAAACATGCTCAGTGAGGTCAAATTGGAGTGTTCCCTGGGAAGATAGCACGAGAGAGACCTTCTTCCAAGGTGTTCAGGTGTCTTTACAATAATAATGAGAAAAAGTACAAATGAAATAGCTGAAATTCAAAAACCTATTGAGACACCTCTATCCAGTGGACAAGGAAAAACTTTCAAAAACACTATCAGTGAGGTAAAATTGGAGTGTTCCCTGGGAAGATAGCAGAAGAGAGACCTTCTTCCAAGGTGTTCAGGTGTCTTTACAATAACAATGAGGAAAAGTATAAATGAAATAGCTGAAATTCAAAAACCTATTGAGACACCTCTCTCCAGTGGACAGGGAAAAACTTTCCAAAACATGCTCAGTGAGGTCAAATTGGAGTGTTCCATGGGAAGATAGCACGAGAGAGACCTTCTTCCAAGGTGTTCAGGTGTCTTCACAATGACAATAAGAAAAAGGATAAATGAAATAGCTGAAATTCAAAAACCTATTGAGACACCTCTCTCCAGTGGACAGGGAAAAACTTTCCAAAACATGCTCAGTGAGGTCAAATTGGAGTGTTCCCTGGGAAGATAGCACAAGAGAGACCTTCTTCCAAGGTGTTCAGGTGTCTTCACAATGACAGTAAGAAAAACTACAAATGAAATAGCTGAAATTCAAAAACCTATTGAGACACCTCTCTCCAGTGGACAGGGAAAAACTTTCCAAAACATGCTACGTGGGGTAAAATTGGAGTGTTCCCTGGGAAGATAGCACAAGAGAGACCTTCTTCCAAGGTGTTCAGGTGTCTTTACAATAATAATGAGAAAAAGTATAAATGAAATAGCTGGATTTCAAAAACATATTGAGACACCTCTCTCCAGCGGACAGGGAAAAACTTTCCAAAACATGCTAAGTGAGGTAAAATTGGAGTGTTCCCTGGGAAGATAGCACGAGAGAGACCTTCTTCCAAGGTGTTCAGGTGTCTTTACAATAATAATGAGAAAAAGTACAAATGAAATAGCTGATATTCAAAAACCGATTGAGACACCTCTCTCCAGTGAACAGGGAAAAACGTTCAATACATGCTCAGTGAGGCAAAATTGGAGTGTTCCCTGGGAAGATAGCATAAGAGACATTCTTCCAAGGTGTTCAGGTGTCTTCACAATGACAATAAGAAAAAGTATAAATGAAATAGATGAAATTCAAAAACCTAGGAGACACCTCTCTCCAGTGAACAGGGAAAAACGTTCAATACATGCTCAGTGAGGCAAAATTGGAGTGTTCCCTGGGAAGATAGCACGAGAGAGACCTTCTTCCAAGGTGTTCAGGTGTCTTTACAATAATAATGAGAAAAAGTATAAATGAAATAGCTGACATTCAAAAACCTATTGAGACACCTCTCTCCAGTGGACAGGGAAAAACTTTCCAAAACATGCTCAGTGAGGTAAAATTGGAGTGTTCTCTGGGAAGATAGCACAAGAGAGACCTTCTTCCAAGGTGTTCAGGTGTCTTTACAATGACAATAAGAAAAAGTATAAATGAAATAGATGAAATTCAAAAACCTAGGAGACACCTCTCTCCAGTGAACAGGGAAAAACGTTCAATACATGCTCAGTGAGGTCAAATTGGAGTGTTCCCTGGGAAGATAGCACAAGAGAGACATTCTTCCAAGGTGTTCAGGTGTCTTTACAATAAAAATGAGAAAAAGTATTCATGAAATAGCTGAAATTTAAAAACCTATTGAGACGCCTCTCTTCAGTGGACAGGGAAAAACTTTCCAAAACATGCTCAGTGAGGTCAAATTGGAGTGTTCCATGGGAAGATGGCACAAGAGAGACTTTCCTCCAAGGTGTTCAGGTGTCATTCCAGTGACAATAACAAAAAGTACAAATGAAATAGCTGATATTCAAAAACCGATTGAGACACCTCTCTCCAGTGAACAGGGAAAAATTTTCCAAAACATGCTAAGTGAGGTCAAATTGGAGTGTTCCCTGGGAAGATAGCATAAGAGAGACCTTCTTCCAAGGTGTTCAGGTGTCTTTACAATAATAATGAGAAAAAGTAAAAATGAAATAGCTGAAATTCAAAAACCTATTGAGACACCTCTCTCCAGTGGACAGGGAAAAACTTTCCAAAACATGCTAAGTGAGGTCAAATTGGAGTGTTCCCTGGGAAGATAGCACGAGAGAGACCTTCTTCCAAGGTGTTCAGGTGTCGTCACAATGACAATAAGAAAAAGTACAAATGAAATAGCTGAAATTCAAAAACCTATTGAGACACCTCTCTCCAGTGGACAGGGAAAAACTTTCCAAAACATGCTCAGTGAGGTAAAATTGGAGTGTTCCCTGGGAAGATAGCACAAGAGAGACCTTCTTCCAAGGTGTTCAGGTGTCTTTACAATAATAATGAGAAAAAGTATAAATGAAATAGCTGACATTCAAAAACCTATTGAGACACCTCTCTCCAGTGGACAGGGAAAAACTTTCCAAAACATGCTCAGTGAGGTAAAATTGGAGTGTTCCCTGGGAAGATAGCACGAGAGAGACCTTCTTCCAAGGTGTTCAGGTGTCTTTACAATAATAATGAGAAAAAGTATAAATGAAATAGCTGAAATTCAAAAACCTATTGAGACACCTCTCTCCAGTGGACAGGGAAAAACTTTCCAAAACATGCTCAGTGAGGTCAAATTGGAGTGTTCCCTGGGAAGATAGCACGAGAGAGACCTTCCTCCAAGGTGTTCAGGTGTCTTCACAATGACAATAAGAAAAACTACAAATGAAATAGCTGATATTCAAAAACCTATTGAGACACCTCTCTCCAGTGGACAGGGAAAAACGTTCAATACATGCTCAGTGAGGCAAAATTGGAGTGTTCCCTGGGAAGATAGCAGAAGAGAGACCTTCTTCCAAGGTGTTCAGGTGTCTTTACAGTAATAATGAGAAAAAGTATAAATGAAATAGCTGAAATTCAAAATCCTATTGAGACACCTCTCTCCAGTGGACAGGTAAAAACTTTCCAAAACATGCTAAGTGGGGTAAAATTGGAGTGTTCCCTGGGAAGATAGCAGAAGAGAGACCTTCTTCCAAGGTGTTCAGGTGTCTTTACAATAATAATGAGAAAAAGTAAAAATGAAATAGCTGAAATTCAAAAACCTATTGAGACACCTCTCTCCAGTGGACAGGGAAAAACTTTCCAAAACATGCTAAGTGAGGTAAAATTGGAGTGTTCCCTGGGAAGATAGCACAAGAGAGACCTTCCTCCAAAGTGTTCAGGTTTCATTTCAATGACAATAAGAAAAAGTACAAATGAAATAGCTGACATTCAAAAACCTATTGAGACACTTCTCTCCAGTGGACAGGGAAAAACTTTCCAAAACATGTTCAGTGAGGTAAAATTGGAGTGTTCCCTGGGAAGATAACACGAGAGAGAACTTCTTCCAAGGTGTTCAGGTGTCTTTACAATAATAATGAGGAAAAGTATAAATGAAATAGCTGAAATTCAAAAACCTATTGAGACACCTCTCTCCAGTGAACAGGGAAAAACGTTCAATACATGCTCAGTGAGGCAAAATTGGAGTGTTCCCTGGGAAGATAGCACGAGAGAGACATTCTTCCAAGGTGTTCTGGTGTCTTTACAATAATAATGAGAAAAAGTATAAATGAAATAGCTGACATTCAAAAACCTATTGAGACACCTCTCTCCAGTGGACAGGGAAATACTTTCCAAAACATGCTCAGTGAGGTCAAATTGGAGTGTTCCCTGGGAAGATAGCACGAGAGAGACCTTCTTCCAAGGTGTTCAGGTGTCTTTACAATAATAATGAGAAAAAGTACAAATGAAATAGCTGAAATTCAAAAACCTATTGAGACACCTCTCTCCAGTGGACAGGGAAAAACTTTCAAAAACACTATCAGTGAGGTAAAATTGGAGTGTTCCCTGGGAAGATAGCAGAAGAGAGACCTTCTTCCAAGGTGTTCAGGTGTCTTTACAATAACAATGAGGAAAAGTATAAATGAAATAGCTGAAATTCAAAAACCTATTGAGACACCTCTCTCCAGTGGACAGGGAAAAACTTTCCAAAACATGCTCAGTGAGGTCAAATTGGAGTGTTCCATGGGAAGATAGCACGAGAGAGACCTTCTTCCAAGGTGTTCAGGTGTCTTCACAATGACAATAAGAAAAAGGATAAATGAAATAGCTGAAATTCAAAAACCTATTGAGACACCTCTCTCCAGTGGACAGGGAAAAACTTTCCAAAACATGCTCAGTTAGGTCAAATTGGAGTGTTCCCTGGGAAGATAGCACAAGAGAGACCTTCTTCCAAGGTGTTCAGGTGTCTTCACAATGACAGTAAGAAAAACTACAAATGAAATAGCTGATATTCAAAAACCTATTGAGACACCTCTCTCCAGTGAACAGGGAAAAACGTTCAATACATGCTCAGTGAGGCAAAATTGGAGTGTTCCCTGGGAAGATAGCAGAAGAGAGATCTTCTTCCAAGGTGTTCAGGTGTCTTTACAATAATAATGAGAAAAAGTAAAAATGAAATAGCTGAAATTCAAAAACCTATTGAGACACCTCTCTCCAGTGGACAGGGAAAAATTTTCCAAAACATGCTACGTGGGGTAAAATTGGAGTGTTCCCTGGGAAGATAGCAGAAGAGAGACCTTCTTCCAAGGTGTTCAGGTGTCTTTACAATAATAATGAGAAAAAGTAAAAATGAAATAGCTGAAATTCAAAAACCTATTGAGACACCTCTCTCCAGTGGACAGGGAAAAACTTTCCAAAACATGCTAAGTGAGGTCAAATTGGAGTGTTCCCTGGGAAGATAGCACGAGAGAGACCTTCTTCCAAGGTGTTCAGGTGTCGTCACAATGACAATAAGAAAAACTACAAATGAAATAGCTGAAATTCAAAAACCTATTGAGACACCTCTCTCCAGTGGACAGGGAAAAACTTTCCAAAACATGCTCAGTGAGGTAAAATTGGAGTGTTCCCTGGGAAGATAGCACAAGAGAGACCTTCTTCCAAGGTGTTCAGGTGTCTTTACAATAATAATGAGAAAAAGTATAAATGAAATAGCTGAAATTCAAAAACCTATTGAGACACCTCTCTCCAGCGGACAGGGAAAAACTTTCCAAAACATGCTAAGTGAGGTAAAATTGGAGTGTTCCCTGGGAAGATAGCACGAGAGAGACCTTCTTCCAAGGTGTTCAGGTGTCTTTACAATAATAATGAGAAAAAGTACAAATGAAATAGCTGATATTCAAAAACCGATTGAGACACCTCTCTCCAGTGAACAGGGAAAAACGTTCAATACATGCTCAGTGAGGCAAAATTGGAGTGTTCCCTGGGAAGATAGCATAAGAGACATTCTTCCAAGGTGTTCAGGTGTCTTCACAATGACAATAAGAAAAAGTATAAATGAAATAGATGAAATTCAAAAACCTAGGAGACACCTCTCTCCAGTGAACAGGGAAAAACGTTCAATACATGCTCAGTGAGGCAAAATTGGAGTGTTCCCTGGGAAGATAGCACGAGAGAGACCTTCTTCCAAGGTGTTCAGGTGTCTTTACAATAATAATGAGAAAAAGTATAAATGAAATAGCTGACATTCAAAAACCTATTGAGACACCTCTCTCCAGTGGACAGGGAAAAACTTTCCAAAACATGCTCAGTGAGGTAAAATTGGAGTGTTCTCTGGGAAGATAGCACAAGAGAGACCTTCTTCCAAGGTGTTCAGGTGTCTTTACAATGACAATAAGAAAAAGTATAAATGAAATAGATGAAATTCAAAAACCTAGGAGACACCTCTCTCCAGTGAACAGGGAAAAACGTTCAATTCATGCTCAGTGAGGTCAAATTGGAGTGTTCCCTGGGAAGATAGCACAAGAGAGACCTTCTTCCAAGGTGTTCAGGTGTCTTTACAATAAAAATGAGAAAAAGTATTCATGAAATAGCTGAAATTTAAAAACCTATTGAGACGCCTCTCTTCAGTGGACAGGGAAAAACTTTCCAAAACATGCTCAGTGAGGTCAAATTGGAGTGTTCCATGGGAAGATGGCACAAGAGAGACTTTCCTCCAAGGTGTTCAGGTGTCATTCCAGTGACAATAACAAAAAGTACAAATGAAATAGCTGATATTCAAAAACCGATTGAGACACCTCTCTCCAGTGAACAGGGAAAAATTTTCCAAAACATGCTAAGTGAGGTCAAATTGGAGTGTTCCCTGGGAAGATAGCATAAGAGACATTCTTCCAAGGTGTTCAGGTGTCTTTACAATGACAATAAGAAAAAGTATAAATGAAATAGATGAAATTCAAAAACCTAGGAGACACCTCTCTCCAGTGAACAGGGAAAAACGTTCAATACATGCTCAGTGAGGTCAAATTGGAGTGTTCCCTGGGAAGATAGCACGAGAGAGACCTTCTTCCAAGGTGTTCAGGTGTCTTTACAATAAAAATGAGAAAAAGTATTCATGAAATAGCTGAAATTTAAAAACCTATTGAGACACCTCTCTCCAGTGGACAGGGAAAAACTTTCCAAAACATGCTCAGTGAGGTCAAATTGGAGTGTTCCCTGGGAAGATAGCACGAGAGAGACATTCTTCCAAGGTGTTCAGGTGTCTTCACAATGACAATAAGAAAAAGGATGAATGAAATAGCTGAAATTCAAAAACCTATTGAGACACCTCTCTCCAGTGGACAGGGAAAAACTTTCCAAAACATGCTCAGTGAGGTCAAATTGGAGTGTTCCCTGGGAAGATAGCAGAAGAGAGACCTTATTCCAAGGTGTTCAGATGTCATTCCAATGACCATGACAAAAAGTAGAAATGAAATAGCTGAAATTGAAAAACCTATTGAGACACCTCTCTCCAGTGGACAGGGAAAAACTTTCCAAAACATGCTCAGTGAGGTAAAATTGGAGTGTTCCCTGGGAAGATAGCACAAGAGAGACCTTCCCTCTCTTTTGTTGTTCCGGGTTTGTTCCCGTTGTCGGCACTAACCTCGCGACAACTGCCACCCAGGCTACTGCAGGTGGCAGCTCTCGCGAGGCTAGTGACAGAGTTCAGTTTGGAGAGGCTGAGGAATGTTTTTTTAATTATAATACGGGACATTTACAGGAGAATACTAATACGGGAGGACGGTGGGAAAGAGGGGTAAAATACGATAGTTTCCCGGACAAAACGGGAGACTTGACAGCTATGTGATGCGGCCATGCCAGCAGGGCATGTATGACCAACAGCAGACTGCACCGGGTGGAGGCAGGCGGGGGTAGATCAGTCAAAGTGCGCCCCCTTGTGACTGACTGTAGTGGCTACAGGTTATAAGCCCCGCCATAAAGTGACACTAAAAACTCAAGGTACTCGTAAAATATAGTTTCTCCAAATGGATTTGTTGTTTTGGGTAGATTTAGATTTAACTTTCAGATTTAGATTTAACTTTTAGATTTAGATTTAACTTTTAGATTAAACATTTAGATTTAACATGTAGATTTAGATTTAATTATTTAATACATTTTCAAAGTTAACAAATATTGTGTTAAATGTGCTAAAAAGTGACTTTCCAAAATTCACACCACTTTTTAAAACATGATTTTTAGCTAAACGTGACAAAATGTTGCTGTTATTTTCAGCATGACCAACTTTACAAACAGCACCCCATAATTAATGGCCATTTAGATATCTAAAATTCAATTCTGACCAGTGGAATGGTAACTGATATAACATTTTAGATTTATCTTTATTTTAAAAATCATAAAAGGAAATTCAAATAGTCTGGAAATGGTAAATTGGCATACTGCCTTCATTTCCACTAGTCACAATCCTTTTTTAACATGTGGAAATTTATTTGTAGATATCTGTACTTCCTACACTTGCTAGTGCCAAAGGGATAACAATATCTGCAATTAAATTAATTATATATTTAAATCAGATTTGGCTTGTCAAAATGTGATTTCTTTTAATGAAAAGTAGTTTGTAACACATCAAAATTATTTTACAGATATCTTATATTAACATTTTAACTAATCAAAATAACATTTTGACACTTAGAAATGTAATTTCCACAGGTAAAAACTAAATAGCTATCTGTCATTTAACCAGTCTGATCACACATTCAAAGGGCTTGCCAAGGACTATGAGAAGAAGAAGCAATTTTGAAAAGCAACATTCAGACTAGTGGCCTTCAGGAAGACACCATCACTGAGAAAAATACCAGAGAGTGATATTGCCCTGCAATACAGCAGCGGATAAGGTATTATATAACTTTCAGCACATCGGTCCCTACCTCTCTGACGTTATGTTCAGGATTTCCCAGCAAGGCCCTTTATTCGCTTCCAGCACAGGCAAGACTCCAGTTAACACAGTTGGTGAGCAGAGTTTATGACCATTTTGAAGCGATTTGAAGATTCCTCCCATTTGACTTCTTTTTTCGTATCCCTGGTTGTCCTTATTTGCTGTGTTTTTTCATGGCAATAACATTTTCTATGCTCCAGTGAATAAAAGTTTGTGCTGCTGATACATGCTGAAATAATTTTGCAAAACCTAGCTAACCTAGCTGACAATAACAGCTAATCATGTCAGTTAACTTATTGACACAGTCAAAGCTTGGGGGGGGGGCTCTTACACAAATGATGGACATTCCCCAATCTGCCTCAGTTGTCCACAGAAAGATGGGAAAAATCTTCAGTAATGACAAGGTATCTCAAATCCAATTTGATCAACTGTGTGTTTGCTAGGTGGTATTTAGCTTCTACACTTGCCTGGACTGTCCTTTGTGACATCACAAAGCATAGAACATGGAATGCATTAATTAGAACACAGAGCTGACACACACAAAAAGGAACATTTAGGCACACACACACACACACACACTTGCATATTTTTAAATCAACAGTCTATTATTCCCTGATACAATTGGCCTGTCACATTCATATATTTGTTTTCATAAGCACCACAATGTTGTATAAAATCTATTGAAGTATTCAGTACAGTAAATGTTTTGCATACGAAATAAATATGTTGTTACATTTGCAAGTCAACAGCCCATTGGGTTTGCCTGAAGGGTCTTGCCTAAGAGGACAAGGAGAGGAAGGAGCAATTTTGAAAGCAAAGCTCAGACTAGTGGCCTTCAGGGCAGACACCATCACTGAGAAAAACCCCAGAGAAAGGACAGACAACATGTTACATAACTTTTAGCACGTCGGTCCCTACCTTTTCGAGGTTATCTTCAGGATTTCCCAGCAAGGTCCTTTACTCACTTCCAGCACAGGCAAGACTCCAGTTGGCACAGCAGAGCCTGGAGCCTGGACCTGGGTACTGCCAGGAGCAGCTGACTTGCTCAGACATCAAGTCCAATCTGATCAAGAGTGTGTCTGGTAGGGTACACTTATAAACTCTCCTGTCTTGTCCTGTGACGTCAAAAACACTGTCGGTTGTGACGTCACATACACAGTCCTTTCTGACGTCACACACATCCCCCGCCCCCGCCCCGCCCACCCCGCCCCACTTACACACGCACACACACACACACACACACACTCACCGCTATCTCCTGTCTGTCTCTGTTTTTTTTCTCTATAACGCATCTCAGAAACTGTTTCGTATTAAAATCAATCTGCAGTGTTTTTAATCAAGACTGAACTCACGAGTTGCTGTAGTTCGCTTCTCAGCTACAGTGTAGTCCTCCCGCCGCAGAGGGCGCTGCTACGACAGTGTCACTGTCCACTTCCGCCACTTGGAAGACCTGTGTGGCAGATTCGACAGAAATTTCTACGTGCGTAATGTAAAATTAGGCTCTAAATCCAGATTTAGCGATTATATTCAGTCTTATGATGCCTCAGATCCATCGATAAATTAGTATACTTTTGTTGTTTAGACGCTGGAGAAATGGATGAACAAAAACCGGGTAAGAATTTTGGCTAGCTTCAACTCGAATATGTTTGTCGGGTCTTCATGTTACTTTGGGCCAAATCAAAATAAACAAACGTGTTTAGTTCAAAACGTGTGCCTGCTCCGGATTCCAGGGTCTTTTATGTTTTTATTTACACCATAGACATTATGTACAGACTCTTGTACTGTAGTAAAGGTGTAAGTAGTCTGCAGAGAGTTGTGTGTCACTGTTGCCAGCTACTGAAAGTGTCCGTTGACTACCGTTAGCCGTGAGGCTCGGTGATGAGGCTGTCACCGTTATAGTAATGTGAAAGGTTTCATACAGCATCAGACGATGTGGACAAAGACAGATTATCGATCTTATCTTAAAGGGAAATGTATGAATGTATCATTACTGAAAATTATCGCTAGCTCATATTTTAATGTGGTCACAAAAAACAACAACATACCGTATCAGTGTTTAGAAAAATAAGCTCAAGATGATGGACTAATGGAAGACCGTTATTGTTGTGGATATTTCTGTCAGATGCCATTAATTCTAGCTGATATCAAGGTTTCAGCAACGCCCCTGTGTTATGAATTAACAACCATGTAAATAAGATGCACTTTATCAGCAAAAGAAATGCTGATAATCCAATATCAGATCATGGGTCTGAGCCTCGTTTACTATTAACTGTCTGGATGGGAACAAGATTAATGTACTGGCCAACAGGAGCTGTGGTGAATACAGTTTCTTTAAACCATTAGTGCCCAAAGACTGGATTCAGTATGATGAGGGAAAGTTCCACAACATTTGATTTTAACAGTCTGAAGTCTTTAAGTTCGATCCAGACATACATAGGCAGAATATCTAACAGCACAACTTTGAAACAGTAAAAATAATATATATATTTTTTTATCAATAGTCAAAGTAAGAATTTTTCATTATAACTTGTAATGAGTAAGTTCATAAATATCAAATACTTGATTGTGCTCCTTGTAGTCTCAGCAATGTTGTTATCATAATATATTTGGTTTTTTGACATGTGGGACTACTGTTTTTTTTTGTTTGTTTTGTTTTATGAAATGTGATGTAATATAAAGAAAACAGTAGTCCCATATGCCCAAAAATAAGATATGATAAGGAAAACTACCTTTTTAGCATAATAGTTTGACCAGTTTTAAAAATTTCCTTAGGTTAGACAAGTCCAGGGGATACGTCCACCAAAACAAATAAAGAAAATTAAGTAGCAGGCACTGAGCCCTAACAGCCTGCTCTATTAGATGTGGAGTGTAGAATGTCAGAAATAATGAACAATTAACAAAAAAATTATCATCAGTTTTCCCAGCAAACCCATATGCCTTCCTCCATTACATGCTATTTAACTGCATTTGAATTACAAAATGTGGCACACTTCTTTCTTTCCATTTCCCTTATTTTCTCCCTTCTTTTAGCTCCTGTTGCATGAACAATATACAAATTAGATTTAAACAAATGGAAAAACATTTTCTACATTGACTTATACGGAAACAAACTAAAAACAATATAATACAACATTTGTAGATACTGTAACACCTAAAACTAAGTTTAAAATGTACTGCAGTGACATTAATTGAAACATTTTTCACTGATTTGTCTTTTTGGCAGCAGAGATAAATAATCTTATTCCAAAGAAATACCCATTTCCATGAGGTGTTGCAGGGTGTAGCCTGTAGAATCAGGATGAGGAAATGTAGTGCAATAACTCACAATAACAAAATTTGCTTGATTGTTTAAAAGCAGGCAAATGACATTAATCTCTCTCACTCTCCATTCAAAATGATTCTGTTTGTTTCCCTCTTCCACCTCTTTTCTCTGTGTCTTCCCAGCTGGTTCTGTGTTCATGTGTCGGCTGTGCAACCTCTTCTCTCCCAGTCGCTCTCAGCTGCTGGCCCATTGTTCCCAGCAGCACCCCCAGCAGGAGCCACCTGATGACATCATCGTTGCTCTGCAGCCCCTTGTAGGAGAGCCAGTAGAGGCACTGGCAGGTCAGATTTGGATGCCGTCGCCAGGATTACTATCACAGGATAAACTCATTTTTTGTTTTCGTCTCTTTGTGGGATTCGTTGATTGGAAAAAACAAAACAACTCCAGCATTTTCTCCATTCTGTTCTGCTGTGTTATTGGCCCACAGAGAGCCCAGTGAAGCGAAAACGAGGACGACCGAAAGGTTCTACAAAGAAGACACGCACAGATTTGACAGAGGGAAAGGCCAACTCTACCCATCCTACAGAGGATAATGTTCAAAGAGGAGAGGAAGGGAATAAGGAGGAGGGAGACAGACAATGTACCATAATACAAGGTAGTATATGTGTAACCCTCTGCATGGAGAAGATGCTTTAAGTGTACAGCCAGTTTTATAAATTTTATATAAATAAACCTGGCAAAAATTACAAGGATGACTACAATATAATATCACCTTGCTGCTTTTGTGACACCCTACACACAGTTAACATAATAAGATATCACACTCAGTTTTATCTGCTCACAAATAATACTGCCAGTGGTAGCATAACTTTTCATAACAGTCACTAAATTGTTGTGTAGGAATGTAAGCCATTACTTAAAGAGGAAAATTGTTTGGGTTTTTTTTGTAAATATGCTACACAAACTGTGTTTCCTGCAATCGTCATTCAGTGTTTTTTCTCCTGCTAGGTGAAAGCCATGACGGGATTTTGGGGCTGGAATGTAGAGACTGCCACCGCTCGTTCAGCAACAGACGACAGATCCTCAAACACATCTGCCTGAAAGAGGAGGAAGAAGAGGAGGATGAAGAGGAGAACGGTGAGGAGTAAAACAAATCAGCAATAGAAAAGTTAATATGTGCTTAAAGAGGCATTTAGAGTTGGGGTGACTTGAGAAGAGCTTTTTTGGAATTATTCTTGCTTTAATTATAGGTTATTGAATACCTCTGTGTTAACAACAGATATTGGGAAAAAAGTACAGAAGAAAATAATTTCCATACATTTATTTTACTCTGCAATTCAGGTGATTCTGCTTCACATATATAATAATCATTTTCAGGGAACGTCTGTGGTGGAGCAGGAGTTGAGGGTTCTGGGAATGTGGATCCTGGAGGAGGAGATCCAAATCACACACAACAAAACCCGGCAAGACTGGGACTCATGAGAGAAAAAGGTATTCAAATTAATTCCCACCAGGAGGGACACTTAATTGTCCATTTAAAGTCACTATTAAATGTGATCTGCGATGAACTCTGACGGATTTATGATCCTAGTGGTCTGACCCTTTCTTGCTCTCTACTTGTAGACACCAGCGGCTCCAGGCCCCCGAGAACCAACCGAAACCGCACCTCCAAAGAAGTAGGCCTAGCAACGGGTAACAAAAAGTCAGTCGTCAGTGTTGTTCTGACGCAAGATGAATCACTTCCAGGTTTGTCTGAAGGAGCTTTTGCGTTTGGCTAACAACTGACTCAGCTGCCGTTGAAGGTATATTTACAGTTAATTATTAATTCAACAGGTGTTTCTAAAATGGTTCCAGTAGAGGACACTTCAGCAGAAACAGAGTCTGCAGCTGTCCAAACTCAACCTCAGGTAGGAAAGGAACATTCACCCAAAACGTGAAATGTATTTCTCATTTATCTCTTGAAGTATCTAGCCTGACATATTTGGGTTTTATTTGGTTGGATTTTGAGATATCTGAGATTTGTGCCTCCATGCCAATATAATAATACTGTAGAGAATTTCATTTGTGTTGCCCACAACAGCAATTACATCTTACTTCTCCAGAGACAGAGTCCCAGGTACTTAGGATAGCGCACAGTCACTTTTGTGAGCATTTTCTATGATTTACTGAGGAAATTATCTCTATAAAACTGTCATCAGCCTGTTGTGTAGTGTTCCTACTGCTGTGTTCATTCAGGATGTCAGCTTAGAAGCAATTCCAACTGGTATTTTAACTGAACTTTGAATAATAAAAATATAAAGTAATGATGCTCTTTTCTTTTTATTATTATTATTATTATTATTATTATTATCTATTTGATTTGAATTGATCTTAGAATCACAGTATTAAATGGGTTTATTTATCAAATTTGTCTCGATTATCAGCAGCCTGCAGTCTTCCAGAGTCAGTCACAAGACCTTGCAAGTGAAGCCGATGCCTGTGAGGGTAACTCTAAATCTGATCAGGAGCCAAGGTAAAATAATGGCATCTCTTCTGTAATAATTTGAATATAATATGTAATCAATGATCATAATAACATATTGTCAGTGAGCTTGATATGTAAATCTGACAGTGATTTATGAACTGCATACATCAGAAATGTTACAAAGGTCCTGGTAGTGTGTGGTTGTAGCAGTCTTTCTGTGTTTTCTCCTGTCAGCAGGCTGATTCTCTTGTTTTCTACTCGTAGCTCTAACCCAACCTCCACAACAACAACAGCAACAACAGCCAGCAGAGGCTTCCAGGAATATTCTATCAAGCAAGATGCTCCCAAGTACCGTATGAATATTTTTTCATTAAACGTTGTAACATTGATTTTATCCTAGTATCCTGTGTTAACTACAAGCTGCACACTACAGCAAATCAAACTGTTTCTTATCTGACCATCTAACAGAAAAAAAATATGTTTGACTTACGTTAAATGTTATTTAGTTTGTTTCCTTATTGAAAATGTTATTCCAGCAGCATAAAGCCCGTTGAACAAGTTTGTCAGTTTTATGAGCAACATCAACACTCCACCACCCCAACAGCACTACAGTGACATTTGTCAACTGGTAAATGTAATATTGTTCCTCTCTGTCTCCCAGTTTACTTCAGAGCCAGCTGAAGATCTTTGCCTGTGAGTTTTGTAACAAGATCTTCAAATTCAGACACTCACTGGTCGCCCATCTCAGGACACACACCCAGGAGAAACCGTTCCAGTGTCCACACTGTGACTACGCATCAGCCATCAAAGGTACACACAGGCTCACTGGCACACAGGAGAAACTGTTTAAGAGGCTACACAGAAAATTCAGTTTCATTATCAAAACTAAGACTGAATCATGTAAAATTTAGTTTTTTAAATTTGCCTTTTTGAGCAGAGAGGAAACATGGGGAGAGAGAGGCCCATTAATATTAGTGTTTCTTGTTGGATCATTGATGGAAGGGGGCTGTAGAGATCTTTTGTCTTAACTTCTCCTTTAAATTGGAAACAGAAAACTTTAACTTTTCCACCTTTAGCGTTTCCAAGACCTATATTGTTGGCGCCGCTGTCACAAAGACAATCAGATCACTTTCTGGTTACCCCAGAGCCTCGCAACTACCAACAACACAGGACACACTGCATTTAGTTTTCCACAGTTACTTCCACCATTTGCCATTTCCACTACTGGTGACAGTAACTGCAAAGAACTTACATTGATGTCATGTATGTCACCCCCCCCCCTTTCTCTCCCCTCTTTTTGTTTGAGTGCTGTTCTAGTCTTAACTTTCTTATCAGTTACAGTAAAGATCTACTTACTGACTTGAGTTTCCCTTCAAAGCCAACCTGAATGTCCACCTGAGGAAGCACACAGGAGAGAAGTTCAGCTGTCAGCACTGTCCTTTCAGCTGCCTCAGCCCAGGACACCTCAAGGTGTTGTTATGACTTTATTACTGTTACTGATATTATTCGTAGCACTGATTAACATGCATGCTGTGAGACACAGTGTGAACTCTTTTGTGATTCTGGTTGCAGCAGTCACTCTGTGTGTCTGGTAATGCAGGTCCACATAGAGCGAGTCCATCTGAAGGTGAAGCAGCACTGCAGCTTCTGTGAGAAAAAATACTCGGATGTAAAGAACTTGCTGCAACACATGGAGAAACGACATAAACTGGAAGACCCTGCTGTCTACCAGAGCTACCAACAACTCAGGTTTGATCCACATTATTTTACCTTCCTATCTGCTGTCTGACATGCCTGCCCTTCTAATCTCTTTCATCTCGTCCAGGTTAAAGACTCGTCAGGGCCTTAGACAGCTCCTCTACCACTGTCCCACCTGTAACCGGCGCTTCAAGAACCAGCTTGAGCGGGAGCGCCACCTGTTGGTCCACGGGCCCCAGCGTCCCTTCGCCTGCCTCCTCTGTGACCATGCTGCAACTAAGATGGCCACCCTCGCTGCTCATGTCAGGAAGCACCTCTTCCTGTACGTGTGCTGTGTGTGTGACGGGAAGTTTGTCAGCTCTCAGAGACTGAAGACTCACTTGAATGAGTCTCACCTGGAGCTGGACCAGGGGCAGGCCTTCACAGACTGTATCAACAACAGCTACTATCTGATACAGCCTGGAGGAGCCATGTGGGGCGATGAGGAGCAGGAAGATACAGAGAAAGGGATGAAGGAAGGGCTAAGGATAGGGCAGGAGGGTGATGATGAGAGGACAAGAGAGGAAGGTAGAAGTAATGGTGTAGAAGGGGATAACTGGCGAGACGGGGAAGGGGAGCAGCTGGAAGTAGCAGTGAGTGAAGAAAAAGAGAAAGAACAAGCTAAATCTCAGGGTGAAAGTGCTGAAGAAGTGCAGGGCAAAGAGGGAGGATTAGAAAGTGGAGGTGCACAGCAAGGCTCCCAAGAACTGCTCCATCAAGCTATTTCTACTGAAACCACAGCTCCCTCTGACAGACAGGAGGAAGCAACAGCTGCGGAGAACTCACAGGGCAACACGGCGGACACATGCACCTCTGCAGCTGAAGACAATACACAGACTTTTTTGTCATCAGACAGCAGTCACACCCCTCTCTTGGAGGACAGGGCTCAAGAAAACACACACCCAGCTAATGAGAGTGCACATGCAGCCAAAAACACACACACAGCACCTCCAGGGGAAGATGGACAAACTCCACATTCAGAAAAGGTAAATGAATTACAGGTAGCAGTTATTTTCATAACCAATTAATCTGCCAGTTATTTTGTTGATCAATCATTTGGCCTTATTTTGTCCAATCAACAATCTAAAGCCCAAAGATATTAAATTTAATGTAATGTTTAAACAAAGAATTAAACATTTGAGAAGCTCAAAAAAGAGGAAGTTGTGATGTTTTACTTAAAAAATGAGTGAATGATTAACCAGTTATCAAAATAGTTGCTTATTAATTTGCTGTCGATTGATTAATCAACTTAATATCAGCATTAAAAATCCAATAATTAATGCGTCCATGATCTTTTATATTACAATGAACAGACGGATATATCTGAATTATGTCATCTATATCTAATTGTCCATTAAGGGTATAAATCACAAGTTTCATGATGATACCATATTTATCAATTCTTTGGACAATGATTTGACATTTGCTGATATCACAAAGTCTGCCACAGTACAATTTTGATTTTAATTTAGGGGCCTGTGATAGATATGAGACCAAATCAGTAAATATTCTCATCGTTACTTTCTTGGCATCTTACCACTGATGTCTGGTGCTAGGCTGCTAGAACAGTTTGAACGTATAGGAAGGAGGGGCGCTTTGATGGAAGGTGTGACATGGAAATGTCAAAATAAAGACATATCTTAAAGGTGACAACATGTATCAATGTTTTCATCTTGCATCTATACTGGACCATTGATCACTGAGTTAATTTATGATACAAGTGGATGTATCATTACACCCCTGTTATCCAGCCAAAATATTGCTCTTCTGTATACATAGAAAAGGCAATGACAGACAATGATTGCATTCAATAAAGATTAAAATGAAGTCTTATTATATGATTATTTAACCAGACTATGTATCAGTTTTTAATTAGTTTATACATCTGAAATACATAACTAGTTTTTACAGGAATTCTACTTTAAATCATATTTTCATTTTCTTCTCAGGCAGATTTTCTCCTCCTCAGCTTCTCTCCTGTCATTCTGACTTGTTCTTTGTTTTCTGCCAGCAGTCGTCGGAGGTTCTCCATCAGAGTGCGTTTCAGCAGGTGTTCTCATCTCTTCAGAAGATTCGGCTCAATATGGAGTCTTTCCAGCGGCTCAGGAAAATTTACGGAGATCTGGAGTGTCAATACTGTGGTGAGATGATGAAACCCCACTGAGCAGACTTGTTTTGTTTTGTGCTGTTATTTTTGTTTAATTTTACTTTATATTTCACGTTATTATTTTTACTCAGCTTTTTCTCTATCTGCTTTGAGTGTTAAGTAGTGTGTTTTTTTTCCTGCACAGGTAAACTGTTCTGGTACAAAGTCCACTATAACGTCCATGTACGCACTCACACTAAGGAGCACTCGCATTATTGCACAAAGTGTAGCTACTCGTCCATCACTAAGAGCTCTTTGAAGCGGCACCAGATCCAGAAGCACAGCGGCTTGCTGCTGCCATGTTCAAATCCTGGCTGTAAATACACCACACCTGACAAGTACAAACTTCAGGCCCATTTGAGGACACACCAGGAACAGGTAACAAGCCCTCATCTTACCCAAAAAATAAGTAAGGTAAACATAAAATGTGTGTACCCCAGTAAAACTTAACATGTTTATTTGCAATAAAATGTTATGTATTTGCATGATGGGAGCATTTTTGTCTTGAACAAAATTGTATCCAAGCTTTAATTAGGTGAAGACTGTCACTGTTCTACCCATTGTTTCTGTGAGGCATGCAAACATTGACTTTTGATTTCTCCTGGTGAGATTTGTCAGTCATCTCTGTGTTTTTGTCTTGCTGTTGTTTACAGGGGAAGAGTGTGACTTGTCCCGTCTGCCAGCAAAGCTATCCAGAGCACAAACTAAAACACCACATCAAAACATCCCACCCTGGTAAAGAAAACACAAATATATCAACACACATAGACAAAACACACTACCTTGGTATAGAATATCAATATTTTCCAAGATATTGAATCAAAGTTAGAAATACCAGTATCGTGACGGCACTGCTGTATCGCACCTGACTAAAATAAATAGCCAGTCATATCGCCAAGTTTAAGAACATTTCCAAGGTTATTTCACTATGTGTGTTTGTGTTTACATGTATGTTTTGGACAGACACAATACCTGTGCAGGGTAAAGGACTGATGGTGCAGCGCGCAGAGAAGTGTCCCTACTGTGACTCCTACTTCCTTAAGAACAGCAGTGACTTTCAGCGGCACATCTGGGCCCACGAAGGTGAGATATTCCTCAACCGTTAACACATACAGGCAGCACATCTGGGCCCGTGAGTGACCATGCACAGCATTTCACTGCTTGATTACTAGGTGGTCTGAGCTTTCCATTTGTCTCTCTTCCTGCTGGCTGCCCTCCAGGAGAGTGGACTAGACTAAAAACACACAGCAGACGCTGTGAGAGGGAAATTGGACTGTTGGTGAAATTACTTGTGAAATAATGAGAACACAATCAATCAAAATTGTCTTCTAGTATGCTGCTGGCATTACACCAATGAAGACAAAATAGAAATCTGGCAATGAAGACTGGCAGAAGTTACACAAAAGTTATGAGACATGCTGTTTTCCAGTTTTAAGGACTGTTCTCTTGCAATGATCTCTTGGTCAACACATGTAATTTTTGCTATAATGCCATATGTTTGTATATCTGGGAATCTAATCTGAGGCTGCTAAAATCACTTCTAATGAATGTGTTTTTGTTCAGCTGAAGTTGTGTAATACTAAAGCATGTCTACATATTGGTAGTCTACTCCTGTTCCTCTCAGTCCCTGCTTTAACACTTCTTTACCTTGATGAGCTGTTTACCTTGAAGTTACATCTGTCTTAAGGCTGAGGAAGCTGGCAGACATAAATTCAGCACAGGTGTTGATGAAGGTCTCAGTGAGCACGGCCAATTTACCAGAGAACCTGCAATGCATCTGCTCATTGCGATTTTCTGCAGCTTTATCTGGCTCTGTGTTTTCTGTAGCTTTCTGCCACTGTCCTTGTTACTTAAGATTATGCTATCTGGCTCACTGCTGGCTGCACACATACAACACTCACATGCATAGAAGACTTTGCCAATAAGATCACTAAAAAGCCAGTGTAGGCACATATCACTCACAAGGTGGTGAAAAAAACATACTTTATATTATTTAACTGTAATTTTGTAGCTGTTAATGTTATGTTATTCTATTACTCTACAGATAATATAATTACTATTCTGAACATGTTCTGTTATCAAAAGGTCTGTCTTGTTTTCTGCAGTGTTACCTCAAGTACCTTCATTCCCCAAATACCACCTCATTTCTTTAAACTTTTACATCCCTCAACTCCATTTGGAATGGTCTGGCTGTCTCATGTGGTTATTCTTTTGTATGCGTGTTTGTGTGTGTAGGTTTGAAGCCATACGTCTGCAATGTGTGTGACTATGCAGGCCGCAGCAGGAATAACCTGAAGACCCACATGAACCGACACAACACAGAGAGACGCCACCTCTGTGATCTGTGCGGTAAAAAGTTCAAATCTAAAGTCACACTCAAAAGCCACAGACAGAGCCACACCAACGAAGGTAGGCATCACTTGTCTGTGTATTATTATCTGTGTTATAACTGATTATTGTACGTCACAAGTATTCTGCTCGACAAGCAGAAATTTGAGAAAGCGCAAAGCGATGATAAATTAAAGGAGAATTATTTTTTTGTTTGTTCAGGGAAACGGTTTCAGTGTTCCGAGTGTGACTTCACCTCGGCCTCCAAACCGTCCCTGCTCAGACACATGGAGCAACACGCTGAGTTTAAGGTCAGAATGAATACACAGGCACACACACACAAGCTTCACTCATGATGTCAAGTCATTGTTTTGACAAAATGACTGTTACGTTGTTTAGGAAAATGATTTAACATGTTTAAATTAAAGGGTAACTTCTGTATTTTTAAACCTGGACCCTATTTTCCCACGTTTATGTGTCTAAGTGATTAATGGGAGCAACAATTTTTAAAATTGGTCTAGTATTGAGCGAGAGCACTACAGCCAGCAACATTCGAAAAAGAATCCCTACTTTTTGTTTTACCAGAAACAGCCCCAAAACACACAGACTTATAAAACACACTTTATTCAAAGTCAACAGAAACAAAATAAAACTCACAAAAGCTGTCTTGGATTGTCTTTCCACTGTTCCAACAATCACAAACTTTGGTTTGGTTGAAATAAACCCCCAGTTCACCCAGTTAGATGTGAGAATAAAATTAAATGTTTATTAAAATTGAGTCTGGTAAATTTGGCGATATTGATTTTGGGGCAGTTTCTGTTAAAAAAGATCTTATTTTTACCATAATGGTGTGTCTCTGTAGAGATCCTCTCCATGATGTTGTCAGACATTTCAAATAATAATCCGAGCCTGTCAGTGGCAAACAGAGGGTGCACAAATTCCCTGAGTGGTTAGATTCGTCACTGTCGTCTGCAGCCCTCGTGCTAAACACTGGACTAATTTCAAAAACTGGTGTTCCTATTAGTCACCTAGACAAAAAATATGGGAAAATAGTGTTCAGGTTGAAAATAAAGTTATCCTAAAATAAAGTTAATAACGTTATCCTTAACTTGTGTATTTTTGTCTGTCTTTGCAGCCATTTCGCTGTGCGCACTGCCACTACTCGTGTAACATTGCTGGTCCCCTGAAGCGACACTACAACATGAAACACCCAGATCAGAAATATCAGAATGCTGGACCTGGACAGCCAAACCCTGATGCTTTGAAACAGCAAGGTCTGTTCTCTAGACCTATCATGTTTGCTAAAGTAACATTATACTACAGTAGGATATTTGTACCGTGTAAAGATCTCTAAAGTATGGCTGGCAATATGAAGGACACTCTGATGACGGAGAATCCAGAGGTGTGGGCTTAAGTCACATGACTTGAGTCAGAGTCAAATTACAAATCTGATAACTCGATTTGGCAAAACCAAAAAAGATGTGCAAATTTGGGCTTTAACTTTTTTGAAAACTATCTCCTCCGAGGCCGTTTATCGTACCGACCTGAATATCGCACAGGTGACAGTTCACACCTTTCTGAAAAAAAGTCCGACGCACACACATCTTGAAAAATCTTCAAAATTTCTCCCATAGGAAATGAATGGGATCGGGGGAGAAAATCACCAACACTCGGTGTTAAACAACCCTTAATAACTTTGGCATTATTTCAGCTACAGACTCCATTAAAACTGTAAAATGTTGCTGTAGTTCTCGTCTATTCACACATGCCCCCATCTTTTTTCTATCTTTTACGGTTTTTGATCAGTGCCTCCAAAAGTACCATGAGCAAATCTGGAGAAATTTGGAGTTTATAATGGGTGTCTATGAGACGGAATGTTTGCTGCTAGAGTGAGGAGCTGCTGTGAAAACTGTCCAAAAAACTTTTTGAAACTGCTCCTAGGGGCACATACTTTAAGCTAGACACACCATTTTTTCAAAAGTAGTAGAGATTTTTGTCCTGATTCATAAAAGTGTCTCCTTTTCACACTGACAAAAACAGAATTTGAACTGTGCGCCTCCAAAGACAATGAGTACCCTCCATGTGTCCCATCCGCCCCCATACATTTTCCGGCTGCTGATCTCAGGAGAAAAACTCAACTTCCTTCATGTTTAACTCGCTACCATTTCCATATTTCTGCATTTACTTGGAAAATAAGAACATCACAACGATCCCCACATTCTTCCAGTCGTGACCATATCTTTCTTTCATTCGTAGCTCAAACGGTGTGGTCACCAGAGCTATTTGTTCGACGTGTCGCTTTTTGGCCACAGACTGAAGAAAATGCTGTGTCACTGACCTACTTTCAGCTGCACCTGTGTGTCTCTCCTCTGTTCTGTGTTGCTATGACGACCACTGCCTTTGATTGACAGCTGCTCATCAAGCATCACACTGTGGATTGGATACAGTCTAATGTCTATTGGCTACACCAGGGCTTCTCTCATATTAGTCACTTCACAGGATTGATGACAGCCCCGCCCTGAACACACCCATGTGTCAATATTTGGGATTACACACAGCGCCACCTACTGGCAACAGGAAGTACGTCTTATTACACAGTTTTCCTTGGATTTACCCAAAATTTACATACTGTGGTCTGTACCTCGTGTACATTCAAACATGTCAGGCGTCACACTAAGTGTACCGCCACAAAACAGGAAGTAGTTTATAACTCCAGCATACATGCTCCAATCTTCCCCGAACTTCACAGGATTGATGACAGCCCCACCCTGAACACAACCATGTGTCAATACTTGCAATTACACATAGCGCCACCTACTGGCAACAGGACCTACATATTTACAGACTATTTCATGGTCACAAACATCCGTTAGGTCAACAGTGGAACAACACACATAACCACAAACACACAGCTGGAGCTACAAGCCGAAACGGGCAATGGGCAATGGGGAAGGGGCAACGGGCAACGGGCGTGGGTGCGAGGTCCTGCACAATGCTGCTTGCAGCTTTCATTTCCCTTTATTTCCTGAATCAACAAACATTAACGCTATTCATTCCTAGCAGGTCTACACTTTATTCTCCAGATCCACTTTGTTTGAATCGATCTGACAGCATCCAGTTAAGTTGCGGGAGAGACCCATGAAGAACATTGCATTACTGAGTGTCAGTTGGAGAGATAATTTTGTTCATGTACAAGAACTACGCAGTGGTCAACAAAAAACAAAATGCAGTATGCAAAACGTGGGTGGAAAATTACAGACAGAAACACAACAGTTTCCAACTTTGTTTGACATTTGAAGCTGCACAAAGAATGATAAGTCAAGGCTAATAACATAGTGACAGAGCTAATGCTAAGCTAACGTTAACTTAACAGCTAAGTGTCTTTTTAACAAACTTGTTTTAACCAATGAAGACAAATTTTTCAAAAAGCATTCATAATTTTTGTACATTTAACAAAATTTTACTCTGTTGTTAAAATGGCATTACATTTGGTGAAGAGTGCATTATGACTCGTTTAGGACCCGAAACTCAAAGTTTAGGGTGGGAGACACGCCTTGGGACTTGTTAGTCTTGACTTGGGACTTGAGTGGAAAGACTTAAGACTTATTTGTGACTTGCAATACAATGGCTTGGTCACACCTCTTTGAAAATCTCTTAGATGCTACTACAAAGATCATTTAATATTACTTTGGACCTGTAGTGCGTTCAGCATAACCCAACATAACTTTTTTTTGCCTTTGTTTAGGTGGTATGAAGTGTCCTGAATGTGAATTTGTTTATGGCACCAAGTGGGAGCTGAACCGCCACCTGAAGAGGAAGCACAGCCTGAAAGTGGTGGAATACACCTGGGAGGTAAACAGTGCACACATACACAGACAGGAGACACTTCTTTTTGTCCCAGCCTATGTCATTAAAATTATTATTCCTGATTTAGAAACTTAAGAACTGTTGGCAAAATATCAGAAGCAGAAATTCCAGACAAACACGCTGCTGCGATCGTGTTAGCATGTAGTATAAGTATCGTTTTTATTCGTCAATCAATATTAATTAATACAATCTAATAATACATATGTATGGATATGCAGGTGGAGGAGGCAGTAGAGGCCCAGTACGTGCCTGTGGAGCATGAAGAGCAGCTGACTGAAGTACCTGTAGCAGCCCTGCAGGACAATGGTAACAACAGTAACAGTGATTAACACACAGTAGATACAAACCAAAAGACAAAACTTTGAATAAGTGTGTGTCTTGTGTGCTCAGTTAATATCCAACAGATCACTGAATTAAGTTCAGAGACTCACGACGCTGTCACTTCCATGGTCGCCATGGCACCAGGCACTGTTACCGTCGTACAACAGGTAAACAACATCACATTAATATTCAGGAAACTGTGAGTGGTTACAGCAAAATGTTGATGTTGAGTTGTGGCTGAAGTTGCAGGTGGCTGACGAGCAGGAAGTCGGTAACTGCAGCAACCAGCTGATGGTGGTGAACTCAGAGGGGGGTCTAACCGGTAACCAGGTGATGGTGGTGGAGGACGCACACGGCCTGGAGGCTCTGACAGTCCTCACTCAGGGAGAAAACGCTCACCACTATATCGTCTACGTCCAGGAACACACTGTAGAAATCAACTAGTAATATATTTGAACACCTGTTGATTTATCAGTGTTTAGAGGATCAGTGAGAATCAGTAGATCTGTTTACAAAAATGAAGTAACATAAAATGAACTAAGAAGCAATAAAATTAGGATATCATGAATGTTCTATGCTATCATTAAGAATTCCTTCATCAAATTTATTTCTCAGTCAGTCACTATTGGTAACTTCTAAAACATTAAGTGCAATACTGTGATTATGAGATGTATTTTGTACTTATAAAGTATATTTAAATAAAATTCCTGTCTTGCTCTGCTCAGTGCACTGGGGTGGCTTCATTTGCTAGAAAACTAATCTTCAAAGATTTATTTAGAACTTGTACTTTTGAGTTGGTGAGACAAAGTCTACCTGGCTGAAGTTTAGAGTGTTGTCAAAGCTCTGAACTTCAGGTATGGTGTAATTACAAGATGTGATCCACTCAGGCTCATGGTTTAATGCCGTTACAGCAAATCAGGGGTCATTGCTCAGCAGTCATTGGTCAGTGTTGGCTACATGGTCAAGACCCCGAGTTACAGCTTGCCATCTTCATTGCCTTTAGCCTATATGGTGATCAGATGTACTTAAGCTACTTGCCCACTTACCATCAGCCCTTGCGACAACTCTGCCTGAAATCTCCAAAACCACATGCTGTAATACTTGTCAACTGCTGTCTAGCTTACCCTCACCCTGCAAACTATCTCTGGAGCTAATTTATGAAGCGTGTGCCAATCCTTGTGATCTGACTGCGTCCATCTATAAAGTCAGTGGAAATCCAAAAAATCTTTACCAAAGGCACTTCTCAGTGAACACCATCCAGTTTACAAATAGTCCTACCATGATGAAAAGATTTATTTCGTGTGCTCTGCAGAAGTTTGTAGGCCAACAGAAAAGACTTGTGCCAAACGTTGCTTTGGTGGAAAGGCACTGTAAGGACTTGCAGCTGGAGGCATTGAGAAAACGTAGATAATGAACTGAAAAATCAAAATTGAATATTTTTATACAATATATAAAAAAAATCTCTGAGTTGCTGATTTCACTTCAGTTGTTGCTCAAGATGTTTTGTCATGAAACTCAAACATCTCATTATTAATAAATTATGAATGTTTTCAAATTACAACACGATGTGTGACAATATAACATGACATGAAACAAAATTATGAATGTTTTCAAATTACAATGATGTGAGGCAGACTCTTTGGATTCCCTAACAGCAGTAATTGGTGTTTGTGGTAGTTCAGTCTCAGTCCAGCAGGTGGCAGTAGCGCGCTTAGTGGCCAACCGGTCCGTACATTGTGCCGAAAGATTACAGGAGAAGAAGAACTGGTGGGAAATTTGACAGTGCGGGAAAGACTGTTGTTTACTAATGACCGATATTTTACTCCCAACAAACATTATTCGTGAAAATATTAATGCTAACACGACATGGACCGCTACATATTGGTAATATCTTTTTGCCAAACTGATGACGGCGTGGCGGAGGAGTATACATGTAAGTTTATGCTTTGCTAACGTCAACGCTGCTACACCAAGTTAAGTTAGCCAGTGGCTTAAAAAGCTACAGTTAACGGACAGTATTCACATCCACATGACGGTTAACTCTTTATTTGTGAGGTGTTTCTGGTTGTACGTTAAGTTAATGCTAGTTTACATTGTTAAGGGCGATTGTGTCAAGAGAGTTGAGCCACATAAGCTTACATAAGCTCGTAGCGTTAAACATTTACGTTAACGATACCCAGTCAAACCACTCTGTGGTAAAAGGAGATTGTCGTTAAGTTTAATTGGTAACGCTAACGTCAGACTTAAAAGCTGATAAACAACAGGAATTTAAATCATATAATATGAACAGCGTTTTCACCCTTTGATTACATAATCTAACCCATGCTACCAAAAGAGGTGCTAGCTTTTATGTATATGTTATAACCTTAAGTAAACCAGTTATCTGGTTGTGACCATTGAACTGTTACTGTTCACAGGTCTGGAGCCAGTACAGCAGATATACGACAAACTTGTGGACATCTCAACTCAGGAATCAGTGAGAGGTGTCTCTGTGTTTCCAGGTACAGTAAACTAAGAATTATCTGACCACAGAAGCTGCTGTTTAGTTTACATCTTTCCTCACCTCTGTCCTCCCTCTGCATCTTCTCCCAGCTTGCTCCCTCAGTGGCAGCCCATCAGTTCAGAGGTGGTACTTTGCTGTTCAGGCTTGCCAAGGAGTTACGCAGGTGAGACATATAGAAGATTTAATATGGTTTTGCAAGAAACACGGTTTATTTTGCAAGGAACTTGGCACAAGTGCCTATACATGTGCCTACAGCCTTTTTCAGTTTGTGATGCGGTAAATGCCTCCGTGTATAGAAAAGAGTATCCATCCAAAAATATCCATAGATCAGAAAATTAAATAAAGCAAACAAAGTTTTGATAGTCATTTTGTGGCCCTAATCATATAGAGAGTTCCTTACATAAAAAAGTTTGTCATACATATAAACCAACCGTATGAATTTCCTTACTGCTAGACTTTCATAATGAAATCTTAAAAAAATAAATTGCCCCTAGAAAAAGACAAACAGGAGGTGAATTTGGAGAAGTGCTGAACTTTTTATTGCCTTATCGAGTTTACAGAAGGAAGTCAAATTACAGTATATACCACTAGTGTTGCTGCTGTTGTGGTGTTGGGTTAGTGTGTTCAATAATTCTATAATACAACATGTAAACACAATCTGTTTTTTTTCTTTTATGTCAAGTGACAAAGTATTGATACAATATGTTTTTCATCAGAGTTGCTAAAGCCATAATTTACCTCATACTGTTAGTAAAATTACAAATAGAACTTTATAATGGTGGCACAGTTGTGCCATGGTAAGCATTGTTGCTTTAGGGTGGGGGAGGCTCCCATGCGTGGAGCTTCCATGTTCTCCCCATGTCTGGGCACTCTGGCTTCCTCCTGCAGTCCAAAGACTGTTGAGCTAGGGACAGGTCATCACTCCAAAGACTGTGGGAGGAAGGTTAGGTTTATTGGTGACTCTTAATTGGCCATAGGTGTGAATGTGAACGTGAATGGTTGTCTGTCTCTATGTGTCACCCCTGTGTGACCCATTCAGGGTGTACTCTGGCTCTCCCCCAGTGTCAGCTGGGATAAGCTCCAGCCCCCAATAGGGTAAGCGGTTATGGAAATTAATTAACTTTATAGCGATTTTGCAACATGTCACACTGCATTTTATCACATCTGTGTGTTGATTTGTGGTTGGTGGTATCTCTGTTTAATCCACGTGTATGCTGACCAGTTGATCTGATGAAATATGCCAATAGAAGTCTTCCTTTATTTTTTCCTATTTAATGCACTTTAAGAAAAGGGCATTTAAGGAGCAAGTGTATTAGGATTTTTATCATTTAAAATACTGATGTAAAGATAAAGGAAAAGGGGTATTTATACTTGAATCTACATGTATTACTTCTTTTGTAGTTTTGCAGCTCAGAGTGGGAGGAGCTGGGGACAGGTCATCAGAAAACTGACAGTGAAGAGGAGAAGCCTACTGCTGTGGAGTCATGTCTCGGTTTTCTGAGTAATCAGGGGGCACCGGACCAAAAGGCTGACCAGCCAGCACTGACAGAGTGAGCGATAGATGATAATTTCTCTTCTTTATATAAAATGTGCTTGTTTTGTGCTCTGCTCAGTATTGCAGGTATGTGCCTTGTTGATACATCTGATGTGAGATCATAATAGGGTAATATCATCTGAATATCAAACCTCTGCTCATCATTGTGCAAGTCTTTCTGATCAGATCTGATTTTCTTTATTGAACAGGCTGTTAGAGGAGGCTGCAGAGGGACTGCATCTACTGTCAGACAAGCTACCACCTCCAGGTACTATTGACCAATCCATAGCACTTACTTACATAGCTGCTGTGAGTAATTTTGTAGCTGTCATTTGTGAGGATATTTACTGAGCTCAGTTGGACTGTCACTCTTTTTAAATATATAGTTAGACTAAATGACAACCAACATGGCAATTTATTCAAATTGTTTCAAGGGCACAGTTTTTGGTATTGAATCCAAAATGTTTCCACACACTTTTTCTCAAATTATACTGGGTGTTGTGATTGTCTGTGCAGCACAGTGCCTTTAATGAGGAGAACAACAGTGGTCTAGTTTACTGATAGGGCAACAGAGCACAAAGTTGGTTTACTGCACAAAACAATGTCTCAAGTGAGAGTTTTGTCTTTGCCAAAAGCTTCAGATGATGAGGAATTAAAACCTCTTTACTCAAGCCAAACTTCTCAGCTGTGTGACAATGATCCAGTCCAATTTCAAGCAATTAGTTTTTGAAACTGTGCCTGCTGCAGGCAGCCTCGTAGAAAAGGTGGCCTACTGTGCTTCATGAATATGCACTCACCACTGGGAATATGGGTTGCTTCTGCTTTGACTACATCTTAGCAAGTCTGTCTTCTGAAGTGATATTTCACTTTCTTAAAGAGCATTTCCTAGCACACCACCTCCGCAGGAGTTTAGGAACAGTCACCCAGCATCGTTAGCTGCCCTGAGGGGCTGAAGTCACTATGGGTTTCTAACTCGTCTTGATATTTCGAATTGCAAATGGGCAACTCTGCTGACTTGTTAAAAAGATTGTGTCAGTGGAGCAACCAGCTGAGTTCACTGACCCCTCATGAAATTCTATAGAGACATGTAGAAAAGAAAAATGAGAGAAAATGTTTTAATGAATTCCTCTTTGTTTTCTTTCCATTTCCACCCCTCAGGTAAAGCCTTGCTGGATGTGTTGGTGCTGGGCTCTGCAGAGCAGTCCCCTCCTGTTAAAGACCTGCTGCCTCTGCTGGGAGCTCTCAAACATATGTCCTGCTGGCATGCTGCTAAGATCACTGTAGTCACACAGCACACCACTGGGTGAGGAGCTGAATAATACACATACATTACATTTATTGGGTGGACACAAAGCAAATGATGAATACACTTTAAAAGTAATGTAAATATGCAAACACACTAACAAAAGATCTTCCTAAAGCCTGTATATTCCCTGGGCTTGAGAGTCAAAGTGTACATTTGCCAACGTGCACACACACACACACACACATATCAGTTCATTCCCAAACATGAAAATCTGATGAGAAATTTCAAAGAAGGCTTCAAAAACAGGACCCGCAGCAGCATTGTTTGAATTTTCAAATATCATTACCTGTGAATTTCTCCCCGTTTACCACTAGGGGGGGTTAGAAGAGTAAATATGAGTGTGGCAATTTTACAGTCACGCTTGAGTAATCAGAGCAACATTTCTACAGAAGCAGTCACTGAAGTTTATGGCAAAACAGCAGCATTAAATCATTAGAAATATATTGCTGCTGTACTTGTGTGTTTGTGTAGCCTGTCACTTTTTCAGATTATACGGTAAAGAGTAGGCTGTGTGGCTCAGGCTCTAGTTGATTTGTGATACCTGAAAGCTGCTTGACATCCCCAGGGATCAATTTTCTTCTTTTATGTTTACATTCTATGTTGAATTTTTGACATTTGGTTTGTCTTTGCTATAATTTTACTATGTTGGTTACTTTGTAAACACAACATCTTTTGCATGTCTGTCCAACGAGTGGTCCCTCCTTAGTTGCTCTTCCTGAAGTTTCCTCCATTTTTTCTCCATTAAAGTTTTTTTTTTTTTTAATATGTTATACAAATACTAAAGCACCCCCTGACAAATTTGTGATTTGGTTATATAAATAAAATTCACTTATTCAGGAGATTTTAATATGAATCGGGACTTTTATTCCTGATACAACAATCAAGAATAGAAGTTGGTAAAGTTCCCCTGCGCTGGTCGTTGATTGATCCTTTTTTCTTCCCCAGGTGGCAAAAAGCAGCGTCCTACCTGAGTGCCGCTCTGGTAGAGCCTGCTGACATACACAGCTGTATGGACCATAGCGAACTGTGGAGGGGTGGCATAGTTATCAGAGAGAAGAAGGTAAGGACCTCAGAAAATTGAGCGTATTTGTCTGTGTGGAAGAAACATTCAAGATACAGCTCTTTTTGCACAATTTATTTCACTTTTGTCTTCTTAACTTAATGTAGAAAGATGGAGGAGGAGATGGAGAAAACATTAACTCAGCTGAATCTATACAGTGTATACCAAGAGAGCAGCCAAGCAGTACTTTTTTTTGTTGAAAACATAGTTTAATGGTTACAAACACAGAAGAGAGGGTAATGATGACACAGGGCTCTGGGGGCTAAAGATGCGGGTTTATTAGAGAGAAGAAAGAGAAAGATTTCTGCACTGTGCACGACTCAGCAGTTTGATGAAGATGTTTGTCATGAACAAAAAGGTTAAGACTTTTAGCAAAATGTATGTGTAGGTGACAGCTGTTTTTGCATGCCAAAGAGAAAAGAGTAAAGATTTATCTGTAAATCTTTGCATTTACTTGTATGAATCCATATACACTTGTGAAGCACTGTAGGTGTGATCGATCATTTAAAAGCCCCAGTGAAAGAAATATGTGTGTGTGTGGTACTAGCTGTTAAGAGAAAGAACTTGTTTTACCAACTCTTTGTCTGTGTGTGTGTCTATTGCGGACAAGCACTGTAGAGGGCATGAGAAAAAGCAGCGTCCTTTTGAACTTACCTGCTTGCTTGCCCGAGGCTTTTTATTATGGGCAGTGTTCTCCGTCGGCTGGAGCACACAGTTAGCTGGGCTCAGCGAGAGACGGCAGAGAAAACAGCATCTCCTTAAGAACCTTCTGCACCAGGGCTAATCATGGTTCGGAGACCTGATTCATGCCTCAGTACTTGCTCCTTTATCTTTTTTATATGAAATTACTCATGCAGTGCACAGAAGGCCAGAGGGTAAATTTTCACGCATTTTCTTTTGAATTGTGTGAATTTTTGAGTCAGTGGGGCATAGGTCTTTCTCAGCTGCTGAATGAATCTCGAGGTATTATTGGAGGTCACTGAGGGGTCATGGGAAATACGTAGCTCTGCCTTGCTGGCATTGCCCTGGCAGAGCTGACCCAGCCTGGCCCGGCCTCGCTCTGAGTCGACCTCGCTCCCCAAGGAGTCAGCTGCAATTGATTATTTAGGACTTAGGTAAGGACAAGTGTTGGAGAACGCCTCTGGGCAGGTTCTGTCTGTATTTTATGGATAATGCTGGTGTTATTAACATGCAGGTACAGTGCTCCTCTTATTTTCTTAGGAGTTTAATATAAAAGTTAGGGATGGGCATGAGTACCTAAGTACTTAAGTTTGTAGACGTCAGTATTTGTTCAGAACACATAAAGGAAAACATATTAGGGCTGTCAAGGAATTAAGAAAATTAATCTTATTTATTCCATGCTCTGTGATGAATGAATCTACATAAATCACATACATTAATTTTTGCTGTGTAGTATTTCAAAAGTATTTCAAAAATTAAATTCAAATGAATTTTTGTTTGTGTGATGCAGTAAAGCTGCTGGATTTTGGATACAGTTAACTGTCCTCTACCACTGAAAGTAGTCTACAGTCCACAGTAATCCATTTTGCAATAGAGTAAGCTAGTCGGTCTCAGGTAGACTTAGTCAGTTTGCTTCTGTATACCTGGTTGAGTGTGGCTTGACGAGGCTGACTGCTAGCGCTAGCATTTTTTTTTTTTTGAAACTACTCAATTATAATTTAATGTGAGTACTTGAGTATTGAAATTATTTAAAATGTCAAACCCTAGTTAAAGAACAGTTCAATGAAAATAATGGCTTTAACAACAGTGCTCAACCTCATTCTCTTCACTGAAAGGATGAAGGTAGTTCCTTTTACACTCAGTTTTTATATTACACCATATGGCCAAAAGCTGGCAAACCACCCGTGTCCACAGGCTTTTCCTCTATGTTTGATGTGACTTGGGCTCTGTACTTCCAATTAAGGTAAATCATCGTGCTACAGCACATAAAGGTATTTTAGACCAGGGATTCTCTGCCTCTGTGGATGTGGGGACAGCAAGCTGGCACATAGTGGTCTCATGGACCAGTGGTGTGGGTGGAAATGAGGGCTGGACTAAACTCTACTTTAAAAGGTTGTCTCTAGACATGTTTTTAAACATAGAAAAAGAATCTGCTTAGAATAAAATGTTCTGTATGGACTTACAGCATTGCTCACCCTGCAAGTGTGGTGATAGAAGATGTCTATTGTTGGTGTATGTACCAGTGTCCACACCACATTTTCAGAGATGTAAGATGATGAATGTGAAAACAAACTTGTACATATGTCATTCTGGACAATGATGACATCACAGTGACTTAACAAGGGGAAAAAAAGCATTTGTTTGGACTGTAAGTGGACTTTAACAAACAAGTACATTCAGGCACAATGAAAAATAAATCAATAAAGTAAGTTAAAGATAAGTTTATTCATTTAACTCTACCACAAAAGTAAAGTATCCCTTTGCTAGCTCAGCATTTTTGTGCTGCTACACCAGCAACATTGATCGAGAGAGAAAGGGAGTGTTGGAGTGGGCAAGACAGAGAGAAGGAGTGCACGTGCTGTACATTGCCAGAAGGAGAGACGTGTGAACTCACCACTCAATAAGAAATGTAGGCATATTCACAGCTAATCTTTCCAAGTGTGAATGATCGATATCAGAGCCAGATAGAGGGTGTGACTTTTTTCTGTTTTCTTCAATCTCTCTTTTTTTTGGTGGTTGACAGAGTGGAGCAATGAAGTGGAGATATAGAGGTCTGTGGTCTGGAGTGGTAGTAAGGGTTTCACTGCTGATAGCCTGAGGGTGGATACTCAGTGCTCAGCAAAAATTAAGAGAGGCTGCCAAATTAACTGCGCATTTACATGCACCGTTGGTAATTGGATGATCAGTTGTCCGGATAACATCTTTGCAGCCGGTCGTTGAAAACACTGTTTTAGACAATAGGGTGATTCCAACTTTGTGGATGCTCTTCTCACTCTGCTGTGAAAGTACTTGAATGGCCTGTGGCTGACATGCAGGTACAGTGCTCTTATTTTCTAAAAGTGTAAAAGTTAGGGGGATTAGTACTCGAGTACTTGATTTGGATGTCAGTATTCATTCAACATATAAAGTAATCACTTTCCTTTTTTTCTTTGTTTTCTTTGTGAAAAAAAAAAATGCATGTACAGATAGATAGATAGATAGATATTGAAATGTTGTGTATGTTTTTGATATAGAAAAAAAGTAGAAAAGCCAAAGAAATTTCCTGGATTTAAAAAATAAAATAAAATAAACATATGAAAACTAACATAATTTTGGCCTTTTTTTGCCCCAATTTTCTTTTTTTTTTTTTAAATATTTTTTTATTTTATTGTGTGTATATTTACATACACGTATATATATTTTTTTATTTTATTTTATTTATTTATTTTTTATTATTATAATTTTTTCATACAAAGCAGAAATTACGATCTGGCTAAATGGTCTTATCAAAATCAGTGATTTCTTTCTAAACACATTTTACATAAATACCTTTAAATACCATAAATACATATAATACTTGTAGAGAACATGTAAAGCACTGGGTACTGTGTAGTACTGAATTACTGTGTTTGACCGTTCAACTTATCATTGGGTTTGCAGTGCGTACCAGACCGAAAGCCTTGAATGGCCTGACTGAGTCCTGACCCTCCAACTCTCCTGGGATGAACTTGAATGCTTCAGTTAAGCTTTTGAGGCTAAATGGGAATATGTCTCTGCAGCCATGCTCCAAAATGCTGCCAAAATAGTATTGTCTGTTACAGCAGCATAAGCCCATTGTTTTGGAATGAGATGTCTGGGTGTCCGCACACCTTTGACCATTTAGTGCACTTTATTTCCTGCTTTCCTCTAAGTAACTTTTCACATGGCCCTTTAGTGTCAAAGTGAATGGGCTGGGGTGAGTTGACAGCATTTTTTGTTGCTACTCTTGAGATTACTTCATGCCCACTTGTATTTCTTTCTCATTAAGCGGAAACTCTGGCAGGTGCAGTACTTTTGGCAGAAAATTGGCAGAATTGGCCAATTTTCTGCTATTCTTCCACGTTTCTCTGGGGAGAATAAGCAATCTGTTTCACCCTCGAGTTTTCCTTAATGTCTCATACTGTTGGTGTTTTTTAACCAGCCTGAGATTTTCACTTGCTACTTTATGGTAATTTTAAACATCGATCAGCTTGTCTATGAAAATATACAACTGAGGTGTCTTGAAACAGCTCAAACGTTCCATCTTTATGTTAATTAATGCATTTTTGCAAAGAATGTCAAATGAGGCCAGGCGTATTGACACCGTCAGGTCAAGGTCTAGTATTTTGCATTTCATGTTTAACATTACCCAAAATGTTTTCAAAGGGTTTTAGGCCCCAGAGATTTAACATTCAAGCAACATTTCCATCAAATTGTAATAACATTTTCAAGAGTCTTTGTTTGAAGCAGATTTTTAAAAATATTTTTTTAGTTGAAATAAGGTCGAAGATGCTCATGAAAGTGCTTCTATAGCAGAGGCCACATATGATCTGAGTTTTCTGTTTGAAGTTCAACATTTCTTTTTTTTTTTTAAAGATTATGTTTTTGGCCTTGGTGCCTTTATTAGATTGAGCAGAGTGAAATAGGGGGAGAGAGAGAGAGAGAGAGCGGGGTATGACATGCAGCAAAGGGCCGCAGGCTGGACCCGAGCCCACGGCCGCGTTGCCTCTGCACATGGGGCGCCGGCACTATCCACTAAGGTACTGACACCCCGAAGTTGAACATTTCTGACTGTCTGATGTGCTGTTGATATTCATGTCAGTTCTTGGGCATCAAAGCTTCAGTGAGAAATGTCTGCGATCAATTAAAGCTTATTGATTGAAGATTCTCAATTGAGGCAGACAGCCATTTTGTTAGCATGCAGGTCGCAGTAACATTAGCCGTGATAGTTAGAAAAAAGAATACTTTGCAAGAAGCTGTTACTGATTTGTAGATTTGTGATATGCTAGTTTCCTTTCACCTATATGGCACTTGACTTTTTGGGGCTCATCTTCTCAAATTTAAAAACTATTTCAGACACTTTACTTTTTGGCATGTTGCTAGTGTATCTGTAACCCTGTCACATGGTGTCAGACTGTCCCAGTTTCAGTAGTGCTGGACTGCTGGTGACTGACATAGATGAGAGTATGTCTGAGTCACAAAACTTTCGCTATGTTTAAATGTCCTTGTCTGAGAATAACTAAAAAATAATTAATATTGATGCATAATGAATAATATTAGATTATACATACATATTAATATATAAAACTAACCATTTGAATACTGACTTGGACGTCCAGGCAATGATCGAAGCTTCGAAGCAATCTAGTTAGCCCTAATTTCTAAATTCCATTACAACAATATCCAAATTCTATGGGAGCCATGTACCACAAGGACTTATTTTTTGGTTGAAATTTCCCAATAAAACCATGTTTTAGTTCAGTGATCAAATGCTGTTTGTGTGTTTTTGTGTTCTAATGTGAATTAAAGGTATAAATATTATATATTAATTGATATTTTCAGCCATTTGCCTTAAGTCAACATTTTAAGTTAAGTTGCAGGCCAGTTACATTTTTATCCTAGTCAACTGGGGAGGCTATTGTATGCTTGACAAAAGTTTTCTCCAGTCATCTCTGCTCTGTCTACCGAGCTCAGAGTATGCTGAGGCAAGCATGCAGCTTCTCCTTCATGAAAGTGACCTTTTCTAAGTTGCTGCCTTCAGAAGTGAGTGGGCTCCAGCAGTCAGTCTGTAAGAGCTTCACAGTTGGAGAGCGGTGGAACAAAGGAGAATTCCCAAAGGAATAAAAGCCTGTCTGAGAACAACCACCACCACTTTATGGCTGTGTAATACATAGCATAACAACTAATATGTGTGTATGTGCACGTGTACCGTTAACTACACAGCCATGTGACAATGCAAATCGTGCCCATTTTTGTGAGTTAATTGGAGAAAACACACGTGATCGCTGCATGATAAACTGTTACAGTGTTTGTCAAGGAATGAAATAACTCACCCCTGTGTGACCTTTTCTTTCTTCTCCTCAGTATGTGTCGGAGCTCCGTTTTGATGGCTTTTCTCTGCGCTCTCCAGAGCATCACATATCAGGGACCAGTCTCTTGCAAGCTCCCTACACCACTACAGACCACAAACTACAATCTGAGGTGAGTGCCAAGCTGTTTATTGCCTCTCTTTATTTTTCAACCTTTGAAATACTTATGAAATTCCACATATTATGACAGAGGAAAAGCATAGACCTCATGGATACACACAGTATATTTTGGGGTGAAACTGTGGATGTAAACAAAACTTTTTGTTGTTTACAAGAAAACTACAAGGTACCTTTGGGAAAATTTTGTACAATGATCAAAGAGATATGGGGGTTAGAGAGTTGTTATTTCTATAACTTCACTTATTACAACCCATATAGCTGCATCCATTTTCTCTTTGCCATTTTGCCTTTAATTTTTCATGTGTGTAGCTTAGAAGCTAGCTAGCCCCAGTGTGAAGGAAGAAGATGTCCTCACTCCTAATCCTGACTAAATAGCTCTGCTAGGTTGAATGTTTCTCCAACTCAGTGGGCACAACAACAGACTGTTTGAATCATTGAACAAATCTGAGATGTGGGCAGCAATTCAAAGGTCTGGAACTTTGTCATGGCTGCATCTCATTTCATTTTTTCAAGCACCTCAGTTAGGATCTTTGGGTTTTATTGCCAGACCATTGCATTGTGGTTCCAAAAGTCCAATTTTTCACCTAATTATTTCTTGTTTGTTCCTCTGTGACAAAGATTTGTTCTCCAGCGTGCCAGCAGTTGCCCTACAGTAGCAAGCCAAGCAATCTTCTGCCAATGTGCTTTAGCCCCTGCACTTGATTCAAACGTTGTCAGTGAGGAAATCTTGTTTAGAGAAATGTAATGTGCTTGAGGTTATTAATCGCTATATCTTTGATGAAGAATATAGCCCTCTTCGCATGGGACTAGTATTACCTGGGGACATTTAGTTATTTGTAATTATTGCAAAGGTCGTCTATGGTCTTAATAATCTGCCGTGTCTGCAATTTGTCAAGTAAAAACTCCAAATTACCTATAATATTTAGCCAAACACAGAGATCATGTGAGAAGTCCTGTGCAAATTGGTATCTTTGTGATTTGTGGTTGTATTTAGGCCTTTTTCCTGGGTCAAGAACTGAGGCTACGTTGGTCATTTTTGTGCAGAAGGCTCATCTCGCTACACAGCACGAAGACCCATTCATAGAAAGAGCAAGTTTAAATCCATCGGAAGAGCGAAATCTCAAAAAAGAATGACGTATGATGTGACAATGTGTGGAAGAATCAGTTCTGCTTGTTCAACCTTCATTAAAACAAAAAAAGTGTGTGGAGTCGAGTTAACTGTAGTAAAATGCAGACTTTGTTAATTCTGTGTGAATGTGCTGTACATAACACAGATGTGAGGGGTAAATTCTGAATCACATGAGGCCCCCGGTTAATAATAGTCCCGTGTGACTAGGGCTTATGACAACATTATATACCTTTTTTCATTATTACTTTGGGCTAGGGATGTTTCGGGCAACTTATTTCCGTCGACTAAACAAAGATTTTAATTAAGACTAGTCGACTAGTCTAAAAACCCCTGACTACCCTACCCCCTGAACAACGCGGAACTTTAGCCATTGATCTGCCTGCTGCTTTTAAATGTCATCACTCAAGCAAGCTGTCCTCAATTAAAGAAACACCTCCAAGCGGGTTTCCCTGTTGTAGTGGAGAATCAAATCCCTGCTGTGCTGGGTCAAACCAAACCAAACCAAACCGAGCCTGCACGAGTGTGAAAAAAGAGCATATGTCTGTTTGTCTGTGTTCCTACAAGCTTTAAGGAAGGTTTTGATTGACAGGATGTTGAGTGGATAATGACTGAATTTACATTTAGGGGAGAACTGTTCCTTTAACCCCAGTTCAACTCACATCTTACCTCCAAGCTCAAGCGTTGAATGAGCCACACACAGTCCTGTCTCCTAATGATTTCTGAGGGCTAGAAGAAGATGAGTTCAAAAGGGTCACTTCCTGGTTGCCCTTTAATCACATTGAGGAACCTGTGGCTGAAGGACAAGCAGTCAGATAAATCAAATGTATTTTATCTGCCAAGTGAGTGCCGACCTCGTGTACCTCTGGTGACTTTGTAGCCAGAAAACAGTATTTGAATAAAGATTTGTCATTTCAGAAAGCCGATGCCAAAATGTTTACTGAGGGGAATCTGTCTGCTGCAGTCATATGTTGCTTGCTAAAACTTTGTACCCATTTTTGTTCATCCATCTTTCACCAGAGTTTTTATACTCTTTGGGGCAAACCTCACCCTCGTTTGGAATTAACTTTTTTGCCAAGTTGCATCTTTCACTACTCACTTATCAGCTTTTCCTTTTTTGTCAGATTTTGTATGCCACATTTTTAGTGGAGTCACTCAGAGTTATTTGTCTTGAGGTGATGTGAAACAGGCTGGTATTGAGAAAGGGGAGTGAGCTGTCAGCTTGCTGTGATATCTCCATCCAGCCAACGAATAGCCTAAGTTAATGTCCCAAGTATCAGTGCTGTTGATAGTAAGTAATTCTTATGACCTTATGTCAAAACTGATCCTTTAGGCTTTTATTCATTCAAAAACGACGGCATTGTCAGACTAATGTGTACATTGCATATTTCTTTACACTTTTATGTTTCAGTTATCTTAATTTCAGTTTAACCCAATGAGCACAGAACTCTAAAATACTTTGATTTAGCACTACAGTTGACTGTTGTGCTTAAGATATATTGGTCTTACAGTCCACACAGTCATACCTTTTCAAATGCGTGTAAACTTTAAATATTGTTTGCAGCTACTGTTCCAGTTATTAAATTCATCATTGATTTTTTTTTTCCCCCATGTGTTTCTTTGATTAATCGATTGATCGCTTGGTTAAAAAGAAGGCCAAAAATTAATGTCTCACATTTCCCAGATTCCATGTTTGTGTTTCCCATATCTCGTTTTGTCCGTCCAAAAGTCCAAAACTCAAAAATATTCAGTTTACCATGATGTGAAACAGAGAAAAGCAGCATATCCTCACATTGGAGAAAGCTGGTGCTCGGGAACTTCTGACATTTTTTAGCCCCATTAGTGGCATGGCGGCAATTACGGATGGTCTACCATTTTGCTCAAGTTTGAAATATCTTAACAGCTTTTATCTAGCGCCATCATGTGAAAAATTGCATGTATTTGAATTTGCCTAATATTTTTGGTTCTCACCCAAAAATGTGTTTGAGTTTAGAGGTAATGCTGACAAGCTTAACTAAGTCGACATCTTAGTTGGTAATTGAAGATAAACATTACCTTCTCAACATCTTCATGCTGCCATTATGATTGTGAGCCTGTTAGCATGCTCAAAATAACATTTAGCTCAATGCATAATTGTGCCTGATACAGCTTCACAGAACCAGTAGCATGACTGCTGACTCCTGGTCTAGTTCAACTGACCAATCAGGAGAGACAGAAGAATGAAATAAAGATGACATTCAATGTGAAATATAAGTGTACAGATTAACAGACTATTTGTGCTGATAAGATTTTAACAAAAGTCTTTGGCGCTTAGACACCAGAGGGAGATTATTTGTGATCGTGGGACATCTGAGCGGCAGCAAGATAAATCCCCCCACGGAGTTTAGACACTGGTGGAGGTGGTGGGCAGGCAGAAAAAGAACCACATATTAAATGGGGATTAGTAAGATGATAGGCTGATGGAGAAGGTGTGTCGCTGTGCTATTGGTTAATTGATGAGTCAGTTGACAGGCCTGAACACTGACAGCCAGAGACAGAGCATGAGTGCATGGAGTGAGGAAGAAAGTTACAGCCCAAGCATGAAAAGAATTGTCTTCCTGACTGAACTTTCGCTAGAGCTTCATTAGTCAACTAATCATTTAAGCTGTAGACATTACAAATATTGTGACATACAGTTAGTTTGTTAGATCATGTGGGATGTTTTTTAGGGAATTAAAATTGTTTTACTTATTTTCTAATTTTCTAAATGTTTTTTTTTTTTGGTGATAATTCTGTTACCCATTTCTCATTTTGCCACTGCAGCAGCCACAAACTCAGAGATGAATAACATATGTAGAGCTTTTTACCTTGTAATAACAGAAGCACTTGTATCGTGTAATACATTAGAATCTGAGTATGGGTACTTTTCTATGGAGAATATGTTATGTGTTAATGTTTATGGGGTGGTGGTTGTGTGCATTGTTAAAGCTGCGTGTTTGCATAAAAAATTCACTCAGTGTGAGACAAGGTCTTTTATAACAGTCGATATAAAGTTTTGTAATGAGTTTTCTTATGTAGATTAACATCCATAACAATAAAACTACACAGAAGCTGTGCCCAAGAAGTTATGGCCTGATATGGGGTCTGTAGCACGTGAACACACACACACTCTCACAGGCAGTCTTTATTAGCATTAATGCATTAAAGACAAGTGGTTGAAAGGATGTCTGTTCTACATAATAAATACTGAAAAGAATGATGAGCTCTTCAGACAGTAGCAGTGTTACAGAGTGGCTGTTGTAAATTTTATATTGTTTAATATGTGTGTTGTGTCTAACTGTTATCTGCTTTGTGAGTTTGTGTCTGGCAACACATAGTATGTGTTTGTTGTTGTTGTGTGTGCTCATTATTCAGTTAACACAGCAGAGTGCCATAGTTAAGGTGTGTATGTTTGTGCATGCTGCTCATTTACATGTCTATGGAGAGTGAGATGGTGTGTGTCTGTGTGTGTGTGTGATCTGATCTCATCAGATCTGTGTACAGAGAAGCAGATGGCGGTGATTGTCTTGGCACACAATAAAAAAAAAATACTCAGAGGACAACAAAACTATCACATCTCCACTCTGCTGGGATAACTGACTGTAAAATCTAAACTGTGCTGAGACAAAAACTATTAGGCCTCCTCACTGTCAGGAGTAACTGTCGTGATAATTACTAACACACACAGACGCTCAGCCTCAGCGGGCAGGGAGGCCACACTGTGCTGAGTGAGCACCAAACCTGAAGTGTTTGGTATGTGATTTATAAAATATAACCCGCAGGCTAATGCATAATATGTTCAATCATGGTATGTTTATTTTTTTATGCCGTGATATCGATGATATAATAAATTATGTAAACACGCTGTTTATAGACAAAATATTGAGATGTGAATCTGTGTTTACAGCTCATGTAGTAGATGAAATACTTGAAGGATACTTGATGCAAAAAAACCTGCAAGTCAATATTATCATAACACCGCTCGGCTAATTGATTTTTAGCACTGCCCGAAGTGGCTTAATGCACCCAGAGATACTGAAAGAATAGGTATATCTTTGTTACAGGTCTTATTTTACAATAATGCAAATGGTTACAAAGCTAAAAATGTGTGTTTCTTTAAGATCTCAAGTGAAAAAGTGATAAAGAAAATGCACAGTAAAGAAAATGTTGCTATAAAAGTAACAATGCATACATTTTAGACATTTTCAAAACAGATGGATGAAATTCCTCTGAATCTTGTCACAGTAACCTTCTTACTTCTTCCAGTATAATACTCCAGAGAGCTGTTTATCAGAAAAGCTTTTTATTAGGGGTGGATGTTCTCCTGCATAGATCCAGCTGCCCTACAGCATATTTAAACGGTGACATTTAGCCTCTCTCTCAAGTGTCCTTTTTAAGAGCGCCTCGACCCTGTTTGTCAAGGAAGGGAAAGGTCTTTACATTGCATTTTCTTTCAGGATTAAAATAGTCTTCTGGCCAAAAAAATATGCATTCAGACTTTTAAACTGTCACACTTCCTCCCCTCCGGTCCCCTCTACTTTTCAAACAGATTTTCAGCTGACCTTTGTCGCTATGGGCCAATGAAAGCTGTTTATCTGATATGGGGCAGGTTGTATGTGATGACTGACAGGGAGGTGCCATTTTCATAAACAACCAAGATAGCTGCTACAGATATAGAACGTTTTGTTACATTAGTATAAAAGAAACTGGACAATGTATTTCCGCTAGAAAAGAACAAACAAGTTCATAGGTTTGATTACCGTTCACATTTGAACTGATACCTGTACCAGTGCCCATAATTTGGTACTGGTACCCAGTAATACCTTTTTTTGATGCTTAACTTTCTCTGTTTGAACAAAAATGTAATTTTTGAACAAGCAGACAGACTAAAATGCAACTCGTTATTAATCACACATAGAGCTATGTGTGTCTGTCTGTCTGCTTGAATATGTATGTATGTCTGCTCGTCTAACAGTGATACTAGGCTGTTACTAAAGTAATATAGAAAAGAAACTTAACTAGTCTCTGAAACTTTTGCAGCAGATTGCTGTTGCAGTGATAGTTTTTGTGTTGCTGGGAAGTCGACACAGGGGCTGCGGAGCTCTCTGCCAGGGTTCCCGGCTGACATTAAACTTGGCGGTTCGGCAGAGCTCAGTGAATGGCTTGCATGCTTTGTGGCGCTACATGGCACTTTCACCTCTTGTCTAAACCCAGCGCTCTCACCCAAAAGCACTCAGGTACTGACAGTTGTCACCGATTAATTTAGGGTGAATCAGTACTTGAGAATACCAACGTAATTCGGTTAGTACCCTTAAAAAGTGGTAGTAGTTTGGTACCCAACCCTGAAGTGCACTTAAATGGAAACATTGGTGATTTTCAACCAGCTCTGTGTCATTACAGTTTGGGCAGTGCATGCAAATAAACAACGCTCAAAATCCTGTGTTGAGCTTCTGTTGCTGGTAGCACAGAGGGAAGCCAAACACTGTTCATATGCACACAAATTTTCCCTTCAAAACATTTGTTGGTAAGTAAGTGTTTGCTGTACTTCTGACAGGATTTGGAAACGTTATGAACTGGCCCTGCTGGTCACCTAAAAGATGGGGCACATTGAAAACCCGTGTTTTGTTACTCTGATTGGTTGTGCATCTATCCAGTTTGGTTCAGAGGTGTTTTAGTCTACAGCTGCTGATAATGCCCTTTGGAAATCAAAAAATGAACTGGGAGGTTCCAGATTATTTTGCCAGGTTTTTCCTAAGCGCCTTAAGATGCAGTAAAAGTCATGCATCAGTTGGTCACAACTGGAAATATCATCAGTCATTTTCTCAGCAATATCACAACAATGGTACTTATTGATGGCTAATGTGTGGAGGGTTCACTATTGACAGTTTTTTACTCCTTCCTTTGCCTTTCACAGAAAAAAACACAATTTGTGATTTTAATTATTTGATGTCTGACATTACAGTGTAACACAACATACCTAATGTAAAGTAGGCATGTACTGTAAATATATAAGATTTCTGTGTGAAGTAGAGCCAGTGTTGGTCATTTAAGGCTTCTGTACCTTCAAAGCAGCCTGTTGTATCTGCACTCCTGTTACACAGTGTAACAGAACAATGGACTGCTCATGCACTTACAGCACTTACTGTCATACACTGCTCGACTATTCACGGAAAGGACATGGGACAAGATTACAGCAAACTATGCACATAGGAATGAGGACAATATGTAATCTTCCTGCTAGACCAACTCACAACAGCAATCAGAGAAAAGTCATTTTGCAGTGATTACATGGTGAACATGACCAAGAGTCATGTTGACATCGCAAAAGCATTTTAACCACAGGCATATGCAATTTTAAATCATTATGAAGGATGATTTCAAGTAATGAGGACAGTTAAATATTGGAGGTCTCTGCATTAGTCAGTCTTTTCAGTAGGTTCAACATGAGAGTAATACACTTTGCCGACTTGCTGGCAAAACTGGGAGTTTGACCCGGGTTCATTAAAATCTTCATTTACTCTTAATCTATAAGAATCTATCAGAAATAGGTCAGCACTTCATTTTTCTTTTTAGATCAATAAATGATGAGATTGAGATTTCAGGCTTTCTTTGGTATTCTTGTAATTTGCTGTATGTGCGAATGACCTGTTTTTCCACATGACAAATGATTTATATATTATTGATTTCCTCATAACATAATGAGCTCATTAGATAAATAGGACAACTGCAGACTGTTGAAATGTAGGACTTTTTTAATGTGAGCTTCAGTGTGTTAAGTACCTGATGGGCTCCTGACAGGAAACAGAAGATAATCTGTGTGTTTAGGTTGTTTTTGTTTATGGTGTGTAGTAACGTGCTGGTCAACAGAGAGTTAATAAGCAATTTAAAAATAAATAAATAAATAACAAATTATGACTCTTTTTTTAAAAAAGTAATTTACTGGCTCTTGGCTTGTTTTTTTCTGTTAAATTTAATGTCATTGTTAATTTATTATCTTTGTATTTTGTTCTGTAGTTTGGACAAAACAAAACATTTGAAGATACCACCTTTAGATGTTGGAACTTGTGATCAACATTTGTGTCTCTTTTTATGTTATTTCATCAACCAAACAATTAGTCACAAAAGAAAGAAAGAAACTGAGGCATTAATTGATAATGAAAGTAAGTGTTGCAGCTCTGGTGTTTAAGTAATTACACTGAACAAAAATGTAACTGCATAACTTGTATCAACTCCCATTTTTCACAGGTTTAAGTTAAAGATCTCAAACTTTTTATGTACTCAAATTATATATTTCTCTCAAATTCTGGTCATAATTATTTTAAAATCAGTGTTAGTGAGGATGTCTTTTCCAAGATAATCCATCCACCTGACAGCTGTGGCATATCAAGATGCTGATTATACAGCAACATTATTGCACAGGTATTCCTTGAGCCAGCCACAATTATAGGGCACTCTTAAATGTGTAGTTTGACCACACAACAAAATGCAACAGATGTCCCAATTTTGAGGGAGCGTGCCATTGACATGCTGACTGCAGGATTGCCCCCCAGAGCTAATGCCTGTGACTTTAATCATCATCTCCAACGTCATGTCTGTTAATTTGGCAGTGTAACCAAAATGGTCTTACAGTCTCACAAGACAAGGTTACGATGATGAACTGCTGTCAGGTCAAGATCGTGGTGAGGACGACGAGCATGCAGATGACAGCTTCTAACATGTTGTGCAAAAATTCTTTAGTAGTGCAAACCAGCTGTTGCATCAGCTGTTTGGTTGGCTGGTCACAGAGGATCTTGGAGGTAAAGATGCTGGATGATGAGGTCCTGAGCTGATGTAGTTATACTTGGTCTGTGGTTATGTGGCCTGTTGGATGTCCTGCCAAATTAACAGAAACAACATTAGTGACGTCTTATGGCAATGAAATGAACACTCAGTTCATGGGTAACAGCCCAGGCTTGACATTACTGCATTCAACATGTTAATGGCATGCTCCCTTAAAACTTGCAACATGTGTGGCATCGTGTTGGGTGTTAAAACTGCACATTTTAGAGTGGCCTTCTAATGTGGCCATTGCAAGGCACAGCTGTGTAGCAATGACGCTGTTTAATTTTTTTGTCTTTCTCTCCTCCTTTCTGCACACACACTTGGACATGTCTGCACAACAATATTGTTTTGCTGACATTTACATTAGAAGTCCAAATCCAGATTTGGAACCAAGGCAGATCAGATTTCAGGGTGAGTTATGTAACCTCACATCTGAACTTGCTAAGGTTCAGTATCTTGCTCAAGGACACTTGGACACAGTTGTATACTAGCCTTTCAACTGCTGGATGGTCTCCAACTCCTGAAGCTGCTGCCTCACAACCCACTGGGATTTTTTTCCTTCTTTTTAGATGCTTTTCTGTTTAACAACCTTGTTGTTTGTATTCATCCTTTTCTCCATCTTTCTTTGTTTCTTTCTTTGTCTCTTTCTTAATTTCTTTCTCACTTTCCTGCCTCTGCCATCCTCTGTCTATCTGTCTGTTTTGTGTTTGCAGGTCTTTCATTACTACGCACCAGTTTTAGATTTGGTTCAGCTGGTTAACCTGTCGAACCTGCCCAGCTTCCTGATGTCTGCAACCCAGTTTGAATTGTATCCTCTTTTCTGAAGTGTGTGTGTGTGTGTGTGTGTGTGTGTGTGTGTGTGTGTGTGTGTGTGTGTGTGTGTTGGAAAAAAAAGAAATATCATGTCTCGGTCCACATTTAAATGGACCCACTAATCTAGATGCAGATTATTTGAGACACAGTAATAAAACAATCTTAAATCTCTATTCATACATACAGATTTTAATACACTTGAAATTACATGATTGAATAAAGGTCGCATGATGAAGCTTCTACTGTTTTTACTGCAGCCCTCTGAGAATTTTCCTGTCTTGAAAGGTTGTTGGTAACACTTTTTTCCCAGTATTGTATTCTTCCTTCATCACCAACAAACAGACGCCTGCCTGGGAAGTCAATGAAAGCTCAACTTCTGTTGGACCAGCTGAGGTCACTGCGTGGGAAGGTATCAGCCCCTGAACTTTGCTCTTATTTGTACAGATATTGAAAAATGTCAGCCATGGAACTTAATCATCACTAATGAAGTATTCAAACTTAGATTTCCACTTGTTTACTTTAGTCCACTTTTAAATATGTGTACATGTACATAGTACGTACAGTATATGATGTACATAAAGTTAATCTTTTATATAATTCATGGGTCTCTGCGATTATATATGTTAATATTTATCAAATATATTTCTGTCTCCTAGGTTGGAGCATTGTTCAGCCTGTCCTGTATAATCACCCCCCTCGTCCAGCCTGCAGCCAGCCAACTCAGCTCCCAGCGCTGGAGAGAGTCTATAGCTAGGAGACCAAAGTCCTTACCCGGTAAGACTGCTTTTTCAAGCCCTTTTCATTGCCTTGTTAAATGGATGACCATTTGGCAAGAACAGAGAGGAGCCATATCACCTTCCATGGGGAAATAAATTGGTAACTACGACTACACTGATATAGATAGTAAAGCCCTCTGTTGGGAAAGCAGACTCGAAAGTGGGACCGAATCAAATTAGAAAACACTGCCTGAAAAAATCAGAAACAAAATTCATGAGACAAGATATAACTGATACAACCATACCCTTGAGGAAATTGGATTGCTGCAGAAAGTGGTAAACAAAAAAATAAGAATTGGACAGCAGGGATTAGAGATACAATACGCTTAGCCACGCTTGGGTAAGATATGTTAAGTAGAATTGTATTGATTAAATATTTATAAATAAATCATTTAAAATGAAGAAAATGTCACTGCAGCAACAAAACATAGGACACAATAAGATAAAAAAAATCATACTGAGAGTGAGGCCGATTAAAATGTAACAATTTTAATAAAACAAGTTTGTAAAATATGAAGTGAAATTCTTCTTCTATGATGGATTAACTGTTAATGTAATGTCTCTTCCTCTGTCTGTACCCCGCAGTGCCTGACGTAGAGTTGAAAGGTGAGAGTGCACACTACCTCCTGCTGGTCCAGGGCTCAGATGACGTTGGGTGTGGAGGCTGCAGGGTCAGGATGTTGCACTCAGGCAGTCAAATCAATGGAGAGGCTGCCATGGCAACCGTCTCCGGGTTGCTGAGAGAGAAGTCTCTGTCATCATCAGGTATATTATGTTGTCATGCTCATAAAGGAGTGTGTGTGTGTGTGTGTGTGTGTGTGTGTGTGTGTGTGTGTGTGTGTGTGTGTGTATTTCTGTGTGTGTCACTGTGAATGTGTCTGTGTTACCTTCATTTGCTTAAACCTTGAATCGCAGCGTCTTGGACCAAACAGTTTGTCTGAGAGAGTGAAAAAGAGATAGATGAAAACAGCTTTATCTAACACGATCAGATTCCTTTTCACCTGCAGTTGTACTGCAGGGGTTTTAAAAGTTTGGCACTGTGGGGCCCCCCTCAGATAAAATCAATTGCTATTCCTCATCCACCCTCAGTAATGTCAAATAAAAGTTGATAGTGCAATGCAAAAAAATATCATTATTTTGTACCATTAAAAGTGTGCTGAACAAGCTATTTGCAGTTCCTGTTTGTGGCAGCATGGCGGTGCAGTGATTAGCATTGTCACCCCATAGCTAGAGGCTTCCTGGTTTGAACCTGGGGTGGAAGGTTCGAACCCTGGGGTGAACGGGCCGTTTTGTGTTTGCATGTTCTCCCTGTGTCTGCGTGGATATTGTCTGGGTATTTCAGCTCCCTCCCACAGTCCAAAAACATGCAAGCTAGGTTACGTGGTGACTCTAAATTGTCCGTAGGTTCGAATGTGAGCGTCAGTTGTTGTCTGTCTCTGTGTGTCAGCACTGTGATAGTTTGGCGGCCTGTCCAGGGTGTACCCTGCCTCTCGCCCAATGTTAGCTGGGATAGGCTCCAGCCCCAGCTGCGACCCCTAACAGGATAAGCGGTTATGGAAAATGAATGAATGAATGAGTTCCTGTTTGCAATGTGCCCAGGGATGTACAACTATCACTGTATTACTTTGATACTGAAGAAAACTTGGAAGTGATGATTCTCAGGAAAGTTTTGGAGTTTTTCTCTATGATTTCAAAGTGAGTTAGGGACATTTATTTGCAATGAACATAATCGAAGATAATGATGTCCTCGAAAAGTGTTAGTCTCACTAGAATCTAAAAAAAAAAAATGGATCATGTCCGTTGTTCAGTTATGAATCAGAGATAAAGGAGTGCAAATTTTGATGCTAAGGGTTTAAAACTACCTTAATTGCCACCCTGAGCTGCGTGTGCCAGCCACTGCTGCAGCTCCAACTGCTGAGCGTGTTGCTGAGCCGGCCATATCTGCGAACTACAACAACTAACTATCTGTTGTTTTAGAACACCACCATGCACCTGACCTTTTCACCCACCCCAGCCCAACCCCATCCGCCTCTAATTTGGGATCATTTAGCAATAATTTGTTTCTGCGCTATATTGTAAAGAAAAGCCTTCCAAGTGTCTGTTCTTTGTTTAAAGCATCTCCTCAGCTTGATTGAAGTAGACGCTCTTCTGGCTTCAATTGACAGAATAGCAGAATGAAAGGGTTGTCACTGTTCATTAGGCTAGCCTGTATTATCTTTACTGTTTCTCCTCCTTCCTCCCTCCTCTCTCACAGCACTGTAAAGTTGTGACTGTTCTCTTAAGGATTTCCTCACCTTTTTTACTAAAATAAGAACACTCAATCAAAGAGGAAAGAAGTGAGGAAGGGTATTGAAGAGGGCGATGGGTTGACGAAACGAGAATGAAAGGTGATGAGGAATGGAGCGAGTGTATAGATGGATGAAGAACAAGCTGGATGGATGATTGAACAAAAACCTTGGCTGGTTATAGTTGACTAGAAGGACAGACATGTGAATCTCATACTGTTGTTTGTTTTGTTCTCTAAACTTAAAACTGCTTTTCTGATGAAAGACCTTCATTGTTCTTGGGCTTTATATGATATTCAAGAGACCCACTGTGGTGTTTCCTCCTGAGAGCTCCTGCTGTTGTTAACATTTTATGCAACCTTCAGGAGGAGACATTTTTTTAAAATACTTTTAAATGCAGAGCAAGACTATAAAAGGTGCCCTAACCGCTGCAATGACAGCAGAGTTTTGAATAAAAATGAAAGTCTTAAAATGCACACCTGAGGGTTGTTGCACCTGAACAAAAACCATGAAAACACTCAAAATACCTTTGTGTCCTCCTGTACTAGTGCAATGTTTCAAATCTCCTTCGCCAACAAAGGGGTCACAAATTTAATTAGAGGAGCTGAATGTGATATTTAGCATCTTAATATAGCAGCAAACAACTATTTGCTAAGATATAGTGGACTAATGGTGTCCTGAGCAGAGAATGAAGTCACACTGTGTGTTGTAATCCAAGCCTCTCTTGTGGTCTGTCAGTCCGGCTGCGCGTGCATGTGAGTGCATGTTAGTCATTGTTTATGTCCCACTGGCTTGCTAATTGACGCAGCTCTGTGCTGCACTCATACGGCAGTTACTGCTGGCATCACAGTCCCGACCCATGGGGGTGGAACGATGTTGTTGCGGAACCATAGCGCCCACCTTCGAGTCCCCCCGATGTTAATACTGTTAGCTCTGTCAACGCTGGCTCAGGCCGTGTGCAGACGATCCCAACTTAGACTCTGAACTACAGATATGCTGTAAATGTCGTAAACAGCTCCTTTAATCAGCCAAATATTTACCGCAAGTGTCAGAGCAGCAATCTTAGGTTTGTGTGTTTGTTATTGTTTACTAATTCTGTGGTTTCCAACTTTTCACTTGAAGTTGCATTCAACAGGGGAATAGTAAATTTTAAAAAAGAGAGTAAATCCACCCAAGAGTGGTATTTTCTCTCACTCAGATCAATTGAACTGACCTCTTTGTGAAAAATCGATGGTCTCTCTGTTGCCCCTGATCCCACTCGGGAAATCTCAAAATGTTCTCACCAAACAATACACAATTAAGTTTCTAATCTGTCCATTGATCTAATGATTATCTTTTTTTTTCATTCACTGCTTCTCTCTCTGTGACCAGGAGGAGCTGAAGGCAACATCCTCTGCCCTCTTCCCTGCCTCCAAGGAGACGACCTGCTGAAGAGGGAGAGGAAGGTGACCCGGGTCCAGACACTGGTACTCAAAGAATATCTCAGTAAGTAGTACATATAAAGAGCCCCTGAAATGGAAAACAAATCACAGAATGCACTTTAGATCTGGCAACAAATGTGAACATTATGTAGACAGAAAATGACTGCACACTGCTGTAGTCAAACAGATTTTCTCAGCATTTTTGTTGTACTTTAGTGCTACCACTGTGCTTTTGAAGATAAGATAAGAAAACTACATTGTTATTATAGTACTGTGCAAGACAACAACACAACGTCCCTGGTATTAAAAACAATATAAAAAATATAAAAGAAAGTCAAGCTAGGAGCAGCACTCACACTACTATCAAGTGTGCAGATAAACAATAAGCAGCATACAATCCAGTAGCAACGCAAGCAGCAAACAAGTATCATTAATTATATATATGAGTATTATTAATTACTTGCATGCTAATGTATGATAATAACCAAGACAAGCCCTCAGAACAGCACCAAGAGCTCGCTAAGACACGTCAATCAAACTTTATGCCCCCAAGCAGGATGGGGAAGCGACCTCTCACAGAACAGTAATGGAGAAAATGGATTTGGGAGTTTTAAGGGAACAGATTTTTCACATAACAGAAACCCACAACATTTTTTTTCCTGTCTGAAAACTGTTATCTCCTCATCAGAAAGATTGTTCGACAATTTTTGGCAAACAATCATTTTTTCTTTATGACAGGGATTATTTGAGAAGGATGTGTTGGTCTTATGTCGTTAACTCTTTCCTTACCCTGATGGCTGCTGGCCCACGCCCCTCTGTAAATTGTCCCATTCACCATTCAGTCATCCTCGTGTTAACTAGACTGGTACAGCCACTCATGTGCCTCAGGGTGGGTACCGAATCCTGATATTAAACAGGCTCTGGGGCCGGATTATGAAAGACCATAGTATTTATAAGCTCCGACGTTAACAGTTGTGATATGTGTCTTGTTCATTTAGGTTACACATTAGCCTGTACACTTTTTATCTCCCCAACTCCATTTCTAATTAGCACTAAGATTAAGACATTCGTCACTGATGCATTTTTGCTATGCAATCCAGAGGAGAGCTGTCTGTGTCGGAGCCTCACAGCCTGCCGCATGTACGAGGGGCGGAGCCGCCTTTGCCACTCAGTGTCTAACACACACACACACACACGCACGCACACACACACATACACACAGAGGCCCTGCTCTCAGTGGCAACAGCAGAGAGAGCAAAATGCTCAGAAGTGTGGTTATACTTCACAGGAGTTGATGCCAACACTGCTTGTTTCCACAAAGTCAACAGCTCCTTTGCACATAAGGGCAGAAACTATCATTTTTTTTTCCTGTTGGAGGGTTTTTTCCTTATCTGCTGTGAAGGTCCAAGGACGGAGGGATGTCTATGCTGTAAAGCCCTCTGAGGCAAATTGTGATTTGTGATTTTGGGCTTTATAAAGAAAAGGTTGAAACAAAAAGAACCGATAAGTATATCGTTAAAGTACCGTATCCATAAGCAGTATCGGTAAGAGTAGTTATCGTTAAATTCTTAATGATACTCACCCCTACATGTGCCATTGTGTATTTTTCACTGGTGTTGATGAGAAAACACACACCGTATGCTTAATGGCTTCTGTTTTCAAAACCATAAAAAGTAGGAAACACTTAAATTTAATCTAATTTGAGAAAGTCATAAGGACTAAAAGAATTCATCAATGAACTGTTCAGTCATTGCCTGATATCAGACAGAAGTGTTAACTCGTTACTCTTCGAATTGGGCAACTTGAACTCAGTGGAGTGGGCGGATTCAAAGGTGTGGACCCATGCAGGTGCAGTCAATTAAAAAAAGGTAATTGAGATAATTGATCATTTCAGTTATTTCGTAAATGAAAATGTCGAACATTTGCTCGTTTTCTTTTCTGTTTTATGTCATAATGAACTGAATATCTGGGTTTTATGATGTTGGTCGGATAAATCAAGACATGGAAATCGCAATCAGCATTTTTTTTTTACTATTTTCTTACATTTTATTGACAAAACAATGAAGCAATTAATTGATTGGCATATTAATCAATAACGATAATAGTTGTTCGTCACAGCCCCCTACATGTAAATTGCAACACATTTTCTGAATTTTATGATGAAGTTATCGAAAAAAATTTGAATGAGTAAAGACAGCAACGGTGTGCTGGTGCCCTGTAGTTACTGACAGGTCATGTTTGCTTTATTAAGTCACCTGCTGCAACAACAGAAAAAGACAGCAATCCTCAGTGTTGACTTCTCATATAAATTGAGATATAAATGTCAGTCTATAAGAGTGTGTGCGTGTGTTTACGTGCATGAACTATCAGGGCCACTGAGAGCTTCCTGAACTGTCGTCAGTTTGAACTCTCAGCTCTCACCAGCCCTGAGCCCAGTCTTTCTGCTGCATAGAAAGACTGTTGAAATATCATTATTTTACAGACACACATAATGTCCCCTTGGCAGGCGAAGATAGTGAAACACCAGTGGAGTGGAGCCAGATTAAAGGAAGTGGAGTGAAATTCTTCAGACTTTAGGAAAAGCAATAGGGTTGTTCTTTGAAAAGGCCATGAGCAGAATGAAGAGTCCTGACAGACCACAGGCCTTAATGAAATTCATTGCAATATATTCTGACTTGGCATTAAATTGGGGAAAGGTATGTCCTTATAAGTGGCAAAAGTTAGAAGTACTGGAAGTTTTTCTGATTATGTGAAATGTGTGTGCGTGCTATCGTAGGTCTTTCTGTTGTCTCATAGGCTGTAATCAGTCTGTGTCTCTCATGCGTGTGATGAGTATGCAAACTAATGCATGTGCGTGCGAAGGACTTAATTTAGCATTTTTCTCTGTTTCAATTTCACTGTTTTTTTTTTAACTCTCACCCATAACGTGGAACTTTTTTTAAATTGCTTTGTCACACCAGTGTAGCTCTGCACATGTTGTTGACAAAAATATTTAAGCTGTAATAAATTTTACAACTCAAGTTAAAATTCACAAAGCATTGCAATTTGACAATCTTTTAAGCTTGATAAACCAATACCTTAAAAAATGGCCTTGTATCATTTCATCTGCATATATGTGCCCCTTGGCCACCTCTTAAAAATGTCCAGGGGGGAGAATGTGAGAGTGTTTGCTTTTCTGCTAAGCCTGCATAAGATTTAAATGTAAAAATACAGCTGTTTTAAAGCCTGAGTCACACACTGGGGCTGCACCAGAGAGGAACCCAATCTCACCTTATTAATGTAATAGATTCTTCCTGTTTCCTCACATAGATCTTTGGAGTTTGTTTTAGTACACTAGCAGGACATTTTCTCCTGAAACTTACTAGTGTTGAGTAGTTAAATCAAAATTTAGTTCAGCAGAAAACACTTGAAGTCACCTCTTCCCTGTAGGTCACGAAGAAGGCATTTAGGTTCTGAGGTTATATAAATTGCTAATGTTATATAGCTGTGTCTTGAAAAGTTTCAAGCCAGAATTCGATCCAAAAGCTTTTTACCAAGTTTACCAGTAAAAGTGAAAGCAAAAAACTAAATGTGGCATGTTGCCAAAGTGAAAACCAGACTCTGTTTGTGTGTCCAGGACAGAAAGAAGAAGCATCAGCCTCAACCTCGATACCCATCAATGACTTGAAGGTCATTCTGAGTCTGGCCAGGGAACAGTATCTGAAGATGATTGACTCCACTCTGCCCTCTGCTGCCACATGTCTGATGGATGAGCCTGAGAGCAAAGCTGCCAAAAACTCAGGTATGGACTAAGAAAAACCTCCTGACAAACAGACAAAAAAAGTATTTTCACATCCATCCAAAGTTACAGTAGATGTACATAAAGTGAGAATGTGTCAGAGGGCTGGTCAGTAGACACAGTGAAACATCTACCACTCACAGACCACCTTTTCCTACATCATCCTATGATATTAAATGCTCTGTTTGTCACCCTTAAATAACACTTTCTTTGTGATGCATAAATGCCACTTTTCTAAAGTTTTTATTGAATGTGTCAAATTTCAAGTTGACACCATAAACTCAGTTTTACTTTGAAACTCCATTAATTTAATGACGGTTAAAAAAAAGCAGCATTCACACCAGGCCGCTAGAATGGCAAGAGCTGGTAAACCTTCTATTATTCCGTCTTGTGTGGGTTGTTATATTACTCCTGGATGGTTACCCTTGTTGCTAGCCCTGTTGTAAGAGCATTTAAATAGCCCAAATTAGCTAATTTTGTTTGTTTTGTATCATTTTTGGAGTGGCTAGTTAACAGGTGAAACTAAATACAAAGTATAGGCCCTTTAAGACAGCTGAATCAGTTATAGTGTATGTGTTATGAAAGGATTTTATTCAGAGTAGCTTCCAGCAATGGTGGCTTGTGCAGCCATTTTTTGTTGACACTTCTTGTTGTTCTTTACGTCAAGTGGAGAATGTTGTTGTCAGAATTTATTGAATGCTCCAACTCTAAATAACAACTTCAGTAGTACACAGCCATTAAAGGTTTTTCAATTAATCTGTATAAGTAGACTAAAGGGAGCCCTGGCTGTGTGATACTGGGGACAAGATGATAGTTATACATGTATAAACAAAGCTCCTTGTGCTCAAATGATGGGATTTACTAATGTTGTTTTGGCCTTAGATTATTCAGCCAATGTAAAGTTTACACATAGCAAACAGTACTAAAGAGATCTCACAGTACCATGAGCAAAAATCTGCACGTGATAATCAAGAAAACTAAAGAAAACTGTTGTCTGTTCAGCCATCTAACACGTGTTCTGACATTCCCTTGAATTGTTACGCAGCAGTGCATCAGTATTCACTTCATCTCCATTCATAGCATGACACCTCAAAAAAAAAAAAAAACAGTGCCAGCTAATAATTAGCAAATAAATTGTAAGCGACAAAACAAGTCCCAGCCTGCAGCTAGAGCTAAATGTGCACAGTGAGGGTGGCGCTGCTTCAAAAAACGTAGCCATGGGGCTAATAGGCCTCCATGTCAAGCAGTTTTCATGTCATAAATGTTGTGACATTATTTGCCAATTATTTTTGGAGTTTTTGCACAACATTGTCTGTCATTATGTTTATTGTGTAATTCTTGCCTCAATCTATGTTACTAGATCGAGGCATTGCCTCAGTAAGTGTCATTGTAGTGGAATAAACCATCTGTACCATTTACATGTATTTATCCCTCCAGGACCTCACATAAGGGATATACTTGTATTTTGTAAGAGATGAGCCAGAAAGCTTCAAAAACAGAAGTGATGATGGATGTAAACATGTAGTGGCATACAGTCGAAGGTGCAAAACAGGAACTTTTTCTCTAATCTTTGCCCACCCTCTGCTCGGGAGATGGGGATGTTGTTTACAGCAACGAACAGCCACAGCAATCCATCAGGAATGCCTTTTGCATCTGTGTTTCAGTGTTGCCTAAAGGTGTGAATGACTATGTGTGGGCTTTAATACCACTGGCAGAGTGCTTCAGTCTCTTCATATAACACGCTTACAACCTCAGGGCATAACTGTGCATTAAACACTGTCATGTTGTCGGTAAATCTGCTGCACACAATTTCATCACATTTCTGTCCTCCTTGAGCTAATGTACAACCTTCTGCTCCAAAGAAAAGTGCAGAGTGATGATATTTTGGATGCTGAAATTTCATCTGTCTGCAGAGAGTTCAATTTGTTGACCTGGCTCAAGTGAAAGTTGGGATAACTCTTGTAATCCATCATGCAGCACATGGTGCCCATGTTGCCTGTGGCTATGTACCAGGTAGTTTCTCCACTGTTCTAAAATGTAATGTTGCCTTAATAATATCTTTCAGATTTTTCCCGGCAGCGCTAAACTCTGTTTCTTTAAAGGTGCTGTATATGCTCATCCATCAGCATTTTCAAATGATTTATAACACCCACCTCTTGTATGACATCACCTACTGTGAGCTCCAGCTTGTGGTTCAAGCAGTGCCAAACGGTATTAAAGCATCTGAAGCTATTACTTTGTATTTTTAGGCATGTCTATGTCTGACAACTAAAGCCTTATATACAAAAGTGAGGATCTTCTTATTCAGACTTACAGGCTCATTTAGTAGTACCATAATTTAGGGACACAGTGTACTTTTGTATCCCTAGTTGTTTCACAGTGTGAAGCATCCTGTGACTGCAATTTCAAATGGAAATCAACATATAAGGCTTAGAAGAAGAGGGAGACAATAAGTCAGTTTTTCAACCTCTCATATTTTACCAAAAAAAAAACAAAAAAACATTAAGATGTTTCATGAGAGACCCACACTGAGAGATGCTGGTTCTTGCTTGAAGGGAGCTTCCACATGTACTAGTGGGAACGACAACTCTGCCCCAGAGGCTGCATTAGACTTGTTGTTCATCATTTTGACAGACAGGGTTGTAAAAATTCCTTCATAATCTGTTATTACTTGTCATATTAATTTTTATGGTAATGAGACATTTTTAATAGCCCTTAGATTTTCATTGATTATTTTAATTTATTAACCATTAATATACAGAACTAGCTTATGAATAATGCATTTATATGCATGCATGCCGCTGAAAGGCTACTGCTTTTTTTAATATATATTTTTATTGAATTTTTGCCATAGTCAAAGGGCAACACAGTGAACAACAGCCACACCCACACCCCTCCCGCAACCTCTGACAATAGGAAGAAAGATGGAGAAAGTAATAACAGAAATATAAATGCAGTAAAGTAAACAAAAAGATATATTAAAAAAAAAACAGATGAAACAAAAACAATACAAAAAATAAATAAATCAAAACTGTCACATGCACTAGAAGCATCGTTCACAGGTAGAGGTAGTAGAAAAGCGCACCCTGATCGTACCACAAGCATCACTCATGTAATGGTATACAGGTGCCCAGTAAGTAAGAGAGTGATGTAACATATATGTAGGGGTCACAAGCCATGTGAGATGGCATGGGGTAGAGCAGAAACAACAATTAAAAAGTAAATACATGAGTAAGAGAATGGGTGAATACCTTCAACCTTTAAGATGGAATGTTTTCTTGTATGTTACTCAATGCACTAGCTGATGTCTCTCTTGCATAACATATGCTTTAGTGATGATTGGATCTTCAAGAGCTTAAGAAATGTATGTCAGCAAACTGGACATGATATATTTCCTGATTTGGAGAAAAAGGTGGCATAGTGTAGAAAATTCAGACGCTGTTGTTTTGACATTTTGCAATGGTAGGTAGCGATACCAGTGCAGTTGCGAAAGCCAGTTAGACAACAAGGACATGCACATGAGGTAAAAAACAAGACCAGACAGTACCTTTAAATAATATCTACATGCCACCAACTAGACAGGGGTGTGAATTACTTAGAGTTACATTAGGTCACCCTCAGTGTTTTAATCTGTCAAAATGATGCGTTGCGTCTGCTCTGACCAGCTAAGCCTTGTTGTTTTGTCGTTGTAGATTTTCAGACCATTTCCCACCTTCAGTCTGACTGGCCTGAGAGGAGCGTGCTCCATAACATAGAGAACCTGCAGAGAAAACGACAGAAGAGGAGGTAAATAAGATTTAAATAGACATATGACAACTCTGTGTGTACTTAATATACCTGTATTTAATCTACAGAGCATTTTGTGTGTGTTAGATTTGGTCTGTTAGGTCCAAGCTCCAGTGACAGTCTTCTTGGTCCTAAAGACGGTCAGAAAAGCTCCTCTGCATTACTGGACGCCAAAGAACTTCTCAAACATTTCACATCTGATGGTCTGCCTGCTGGGGAGCTACAGCCACTGGCTATCAACAGAGGGTAGGTTCAGTCATCTTTTCCGGCTCCGTGTATTAGACTTTCCAAAGTCAGCGCTGACTGAAGCTTATACATATATAGTAACTAGGCCTTCACACAGGCAGACATAAAGAGACAAACATGTAGGAGGAGACAGGCACAAGGTTACAAACAGGCAACAAGGTAACAGGCTTTGAATGGCAGACACAAAGATGGTCATGAAACAAGACAAATGGTCTAGTACAGAAAAAAATTACAGATTTACAAATGAACTTACACATTCAGTAATCAGGTAAGAAGTTTCTTTGTTGTGTTAGGAGGGTTTTGAATGACAGTTAATGAGACCGTAATGAGGATTTGATTATGATCATTAGCCTGCTACAGTGAGCTTACAACCTTTGTGGATTTTTTTTTTTTTAGTTGGGTTGAAAAAAATAATTATTGTGGAACAGAGCAGTCATCAGTTAGTGCTAATAATACTGTCAGGCCGAGCTATGTGTGTTTTAATTAGTGGCATTTGTATTTGTGGTTTAATGAAGAGAAAAACACACATTTTTCTCACACACTGTTTATATTTCTTCTCTCTTTCTTTTTCTGTCACCCACCCCGACACTGTCTTTCTTCCACATTCTGTGTCTCTCCAGTAATAATGTGTTTCAGTTGTCACCAGACCTTTCTCCCAGGAGAGTCACCCAGATGCCCTTCAACAAAGCCTCAGCCTCTCATTACCATGGCATAGAGTAAGTTTCAACAAAGAGTACAGCGACTGTTGTGGTACAGTAACTGATATTTTAATGTACAGGCTGCTGTTAAAAATATATTATGATCAGTAGAAGCTTCAAAGGTAATTAGCTACATTAGTCTTCATTACGTCTTTATTTATTATTAAAAACATATATATCTGTTCTCTAGGTTCTGCCTGGACAACCAGCGGTCCTTAGATCGGGACCAGGCTTTTGTGAAGCTCCAGTCCCGTCTGATTCGGTACGAGACCCAAACCACCTGCTCAAAGGAGCCCTGTGCCCTCCCCTTCGCCCTCAGCCCCGCCCCATCCCCTGCTGTGATGTCAGAACCAGGAAGTGTGCCTGACGGAGAGACTCTGCAGAACGCTGATGTAGCGCGACTGAAGCGCAGGTCACGGGACACGGATATTATCGGAGGTTATCCTCGCAAGAGGTATGATGATGGTGCATGTTGCTTTCTGTTAAAAGCAAGAAAGACGGATACATTAATGATAGCTTGGAGGATCTTGGGGTGGTTGTGATACGTCAAATGTTGTTGCTTCTCAGTGTGTGTAAGTGTTAGTAATGCTGCCATGTTTGTGTCTTTGTATTTTTGTCTGAATGATCCAGGCTGGTGAAGTCGGAGAGCAGTGACTCCCTGTGTTCTCAGAGCAGTGGCAGCAGTGGGACACACCCTGCCATTAGGTCTCTACGACAACAGCCAAGCAGATCCCAGTCCACATCCTCAGGTAAATACCATGGGAAGGGACCAGTGATTCTGCCTTACAGTGAGTGTACAGTTGGTACTTCAATTTCCACCAAAATGATATAATCAGTGCTGTTTTCAATTAGGGTTTTAACAGTATGCAGAAGTCCCAGTTGGTTCATACCATGGTTTATTAGTCACAGTTTAGTGCGAGTTTGTTACAGTAGAAAAACAACAAATGTATCAGGATATGTTTGTTTTCATTTATTTTGAACAGACAATAGTGTGAGTGTTACAGACAGACAAAATCCTCTTCCTGGGGTAGGTAACATTTTGCCAACTGACAACTTTTTTTAAACTGTTTCGTTATAAAAATAAGCTTTTCTGTCACCTCTGTACAAACACTGAACAAACACTTTCCTAAAAGGCAGCAGGTCTAACAGGCTATAAAACTGAACAGCATCTCTTATGATCTGAAATTGAAAATACCAGAATACATATAATAATAAAAAATGAAACTTGTTCATTAGGAGGAGATTAGCTCCACTTTGGCTTTATCCAGACGTAAATGCCAATTGCTTCAGTATTTGTTTTTTCCCATTCTGCTTTCACGTCTGAAGGCTGCTTGAAAGCAGCAGGGATAAGGAGCTGGGTTCCGGTTTGTTTTTGTCCTCATCCCGGTCATCGGTACATCTGAGTAATACCATTAAATGTCCGTCGGCATGTTAGATGTGTTTTCACTCACAGACCGTAGAATAGTGGAGCAAAACCGATACACCATATACACAACTCTCTCTCTGTTGTTGTGGCTGACTGAGAACCTGAAGCCGCGTCTTCCAGCTACAGCTTGTCATGTGTGCTCCACGTAGTGTGACTGACTTGCACGCCACTCTGCTTGTTGTGTTCACCTCAGAACCTGTTGCTTCAGCTTACGGCTAAAAATGTCTGGGCCGAACTTGTGCTTGTGAACTTTGGTTGCACATTACGTGTGTCAACCTACCGTGTACT